>JAHNEJ010001440.1:0-309017 GCA_022559845.1 Amorphophallus konjac
CTATCAAACACTTAATAGATGAGGGCTAAGCTGATCAGATATTGAATTAAATTCAAATGCCATTCATCAGTTTGATTCATACTGGTACTAGGCGGAGGGTTGAGTCCAGAAACTCTCCTCTCGCAAGATGTGAGACCCCATCTTTTGATATACTAGAACAAAACTGATTAAGTCATCCAGCATTTCTTTCAGAAACAATCTTGAACACTCACTATATAAAAGAAATGTAAGATAGATCAGCTCATACACTAACAAGCAAATGGCAAGGAGCCATAGCAGAACTCAGAAGCATATCACCCATGCCATTGTAAAATGATAAGCAACCAAAGAGCACACCATAAGCAATCACATGGCATAGAGATTTTAAGGTGGTTCAGCCAGACACCAGTCTGCCTACGTCCCACACTCCAACTAGAGTGTGGCTTCACTTACTCAAAGCAAGAATGCAGACTATGTCTGCAACAACCGCTGAAAACATAGCTTAACCCGAGGGAAACAAATCCCTCAACCCCTGATCTCGCACCCAACGAAATCAGTCCACACTACCTTAGGTCGTGACCGGAGAAAGAAATTTCTCCCTTCTTCTGCAAACCTAGAAGGTAACCGTGAGACAACACCCAACTGCTCACAAATCCAGAGGATTACAATCCTCTCTTCCTCTGCGACCTCAGAGGGAGCCCGGAGATTACTCTCCCTTCTTCCGATCGCTCAGAAGGAACCCGATCCCTGAACAGGGTATCGGAAGAACACCAAGGAAATGGAAAAGAACAAATGAAAATCAAAAGAAGAAACAACAAGAGAATGTAGCTCCAAGGAGCAGGATGGCTCTGGATTTGATCCACGAGACAAATCTTCAGGTAGATCTTCAAGTAAGCTCGGCTGCACTCCGATATAGCTCTCACTGGGCTGCAGATCTGGGCTCTCGATCTTGCTCTCTTTCTTTTTCTTCTTCTCTCAAACTCTCACTCACATTCCTCTTCGAACTGATCTACCCAGCAGCTCTCAGATAGCCCACCAAATTCTTCCTGTAGCAGCACCTCTCTTCTTACGAAGAGGGCTCTGTTATATAGGCAGAATATAGCCCCTTTTCTAAAACAACATTATCTCCAAACTAAAAATACCATTGGACCACCTGTCCCAGAGAATATTCCCTTCTGGAAGGGTGCTAGGTGTCTTCGGATCACGTGCCAATAATTGAGTTCAAAGGCACTTGAATACGTTAAGTCAGTCACGTGCTTCATTGGATGTACTGAAGTCTTCTGATGCATCGACCTGTTGAGCTGATGAGGTCGAGGCATCATGTAGCAAGCAATATTCTCAACATGTTCTGATTTAGCCAGATGCATCGCCAGGTCGAGGCAGAGTGTAACAACATATCGCTCATACGCTGATGCGTCGGATCATCAATTTGCTACTTCGGCCTTGTAGTCTTCCAATTTTTCGTTACGAGCTAGGTGCGTTGATGCAATCCTCAGATGCATCGAGGCAGTGTGAGGATAACTCTTTCGAACAGCTGTCTTCTAACTTTGGCTTCTGACTTGGTGCGTCGATGCATCAACCTTGATGCGTCAATGTAGTGTTTCATGTGCTACCTTTTTACTTGGTGCGTCGGTGCATGACCCTTGATGTGTCGATGCTTCAATGAAGATGACTTTTGGAATGCTTCTGGGAGAATTACTGCGTCGATGCACCTTTTCGTTGCATCGGTGCAGAATTCTTGAAACAACTTCTTTGGACATCACTGCCTCGTGGCAGTGGTGTTCCTGCTTCGACACTCTTATGGCAACCAGAGCTCTTGATCTCTTGGGTGCCCTTCATTTGAAGTTCATCTGTCAGTGTTGACTTCTTCCTGTCTTCTTTGACCAGCGTTGACTTCTTCCTGTCTTCTTTGACCTTCAGGTCTAATCTTGACTGGAGTTAACTGACTTTATTCTAAGTTGAGCATGAGTGAAATTAACTTGGCCTTCATCTATTCTTCAGTCTTCAGCTGCTGACTTCTTCCTGATCTACTATACCAATCCTCTTAGTCCACTGAATGTACTACTGCCATGGCTTTACTCCAAGCTTGAATTATGCTTATTTGACTTCTTTAACACCTGTTCTTTTTAACATACAAACATATGCTTCTACACATAATGAGAACATGATAGAGTCAATTGCATTAAGTTTCACAACATCAAAATCAATGCATCATTGACACATATGACATATGACATCATCATTCCATTGTCATGCAGACTCATGATGACATGATGAGTGATAGTGTTTGTCTATAGTGTTTGTCATCATCAAAATCACAAGGCTATACAGCAATCTCTCCCTTTTTGATGATGGCAACACTATGAGTCAACTATGACTCATAAAGCATCATGCTGACAACACTATGAGTCATAAAGCATCATGCTGACTCATATCAAACTTTTCTCCCCCTTTGACTTCATAAAAAAAGGAAACAATTGATTGATAGAAACATTAGACATAGTCTGATAGAACACATGTGTTGACATGAAAGATGCAATGATAATCTCGTACAACTATTCTCCCCTTTGACATGAGAAAAAAAATTCTCCCCCTTAATAAATGAACACATCTGCCACTTATGACAGTGAAGGACATGATATCACTTTAGAAAACATAGTCAATGAGGATATCAGTAAAAACACAGGGAGGAGTTGACCTTCAAGGAATGACAGTCCAGGTTATGAGAAAAACACTTCAAGAAGGAATGACTATCAACAACCAGAATCTGATATTATACTGAATGTGCAGTGAACCAGTGTGTATGATGTGAGCAAGCAAAAATTTCAGGTGATGAGTGAATCTGAATACAAGATTTCCAGATGGAATTCCAAATGAATGGATAGTTCATGAAAGTTTTCAATGAGATACCAATTTCATAAATCTAAAAATAAAGAATTTTCAGACTCTTCTATTATAAGGGCTTATGACATGATCTTTATTGGACAGCATGGTTTAAATCTGATGTGTTCAAAGTTTGTCCTTAAAAGTTTATGTATTCATATCCGAAATCAAATTTTAATAAAAATAAACCAAACCTTCATATTTACATCTTGTTTAACCTCCCTTCATCTTACTCATACAAATTTCAATGACTTCTTTAGGAGTTACAATCATTAGTATTGAGGTTAAACAGACATGATAATATCTGATTTTGTCCAGAGTTTCATTCATTTTTATTTTGCAGCCATATCAGATTATTCTTTTGTTCAACAACAATTTTCATATCAAATTTTTCAGGAGCAATTGAGTTTAGTACACCTAAGCACTTGGTGTGACTAACTGTCATGTTTCATAATGAACAGAGATGTCATTGACACCTCATGACATGTCTCAACTCATTTTATCGATGAGTGAGATATATTTCTCAGTGTACAAGCCATTACTCTGCATGGTTTTTCAATAATTTTTCAGCAGAGTTAATTATGATACTTAATGACACAGTCCTTTGGACATGGTTTCTCAGTGACCAAAGTCATTGCTCTGACATATTTTGACCCTTAGGGACTTTTCACAACATTCAGATGTTTAAAAACAATACTTACTACATGTATCTTAACCAAAGAAAGACATGATTTCAAAATTTTCAGATTTCAGAAGATTTTACATGACACAACATGAAGCGACATGTTAAGGTTTATTAAAATTGACTCAGATATTTTCTAGAAAATCATATCCAAACTTAAGGAATACATTAAACTTAAACCACTTGAATGTTTTAGACATTCATAATCCAGTATAATAGAAGATTCCTTTTTAAAACTGTTTTCAGATTTATGATCAAGATATACAAATTGAAATCTTCCAAAATTTCAAATCAAGGAATTTAGAAATAGCCAAACATAGTGAAGATATGCAAGTAGATGGGCAGACATCAATGAAGGTAACTCATGAATATGACAATGAACTTCAAGATAGTATGGCAAAAGTATTCAAATGGCAGCAAGCATAAGATGATTTTTCTGGAAGGAATCTTTCAGAGGGATAATCATTATTAAGACTAGCTCAGGAGTGACCATCAAGAATTACAAAGCTCCCCCTTAGCAGATGCAGAATCTAAAGAGCAAGAAGTTCCAGAAATGTGACAATTATAAGTTCAACTGATTTTAACAACGTCAAATCATGATGGGAGTGAAGAAGAATTAATCAGGTATTTCAGGTTAACTCTGAATTGAAGAGATTTTGGCACATGAGTATGGCAGAGATAGCCATAAAATGCAGCAGGCAGATAGTTGGTGACTAAGTTTTTCATAGAAGACCAAAGTTGAAGGATTTGAAGGATTTTGAACTGACAGGTCGATGCAGTCCCTTCAGTGCTTTGACTCAGGACAAATTACAGAAGATAGAAAAACTGTGTGACTTGAATCACTAGATTGTCGTAGCAAGACCATGCATCGACTCACTCATTCTAGACAGAGTATTTTTGAAGGGTGAGCATGCTTTCTGAACAAATGACAATTTTGCTTCAATGTGCATCAATCATGTAACATGCATCAGATATATATACTTAATCTAGCTCCCTCTAAGAATGTGCATGCATTTCAGATAATCTCTTAGAGTTTTTGACACAATTCATATGCAGATGAATGTACAGAGACAATGTGTATGAAAACACACAAGTGAATGCAATGACTCCCCCTATCTAGATGCACTCTATGCATGAGGGATATGCTAATCAATTGAGACTCTTGCTCTCCCTATGTGAATGCACTGATGCATCAAATCTGACATGAAGAGCATGCAGAGAATCATTGAATTATGCCCATGAAAGTATAGACTGCTCTATATGTTACTCTGATCCATGGTACTTGGTAGAGGACTTGGTCTAAAGACCACCTCCCACATGGTTAGACCTTCCAGACAGACCTCATCTGCCCTTTAGCATTATACCATTTGATATACTATGTGATCATGTATGAAAGTGCATAACAATTATAGTGCAGTCCCGTATGCAATGCCAATTTTTTAAATTATGCAAGACACATCAAGTTTCATATGAACATAAAGATATATGCATTCGGTTGACCAAATACACTTGATCGGTCGACCATTTTTCAGTTTTCAGAGTAATCATGATAGTGCACTGATGTGACACCACCATGGGGGTGGCAGCCACTCGAACGATGCCCTTGGACCTAGACTTGCAAGCAATCAACGTTGAGCGGTGGATTCACTATAGCGGACCGACTAGGGAAGCGCACACTTGTACCCGTAGGCGAACCGACGATGGTGGGCAGGGTCCGAAGTGGGACCTTGCTGCTCCTGGGGTATGGCTAGCTTGGGACGGACCCCTAAGGGCCTGGGATGCCCAATTCCGCGGGCGGCCAGCACGCCGAGGGCGTGGGATGTAATGGCTCTCTCACAACTCTCCCGCGGTAGTCATTCGAATGTTAGTAGTTTGTGATCGGGCACTCAACTCACCGTCCGACGGCACTAGAGGTGAGACTAAATCAGCAAAGGAAAGAAACCAGCAAGGGGATGACAGAGGCTCACCTGACCGGTGTGAAGATAGCAATCCCGGCCGGAGATGAGGGCGAGCGAGGAAGCGTGGGCTTACCCGCACACCGTGCTGATGAAGCTTCAACCTGGAGATTCAATTTACATGCACTACGCCCCATGCAAGGGGGTTGAACAAGGGGAGGGGAAGTCGATTTTACATCCAAACACTACCTCCCATAGGGAGGGGCGGTAAGCCGGCCAGGCGAGGAGGGGAAAAACTAGCTTAGAAACTTAAGGAAGGAAGTCCGCCGAATCTGTCCACTCTTAGGAATAGGGGACAGACTGTCGATGTCAGTGCCGCTGCGGCCTCTCCCGAACTCCATTGTCGACGAGACCAATGGCAAAACCTTATGGGTTAACCCAAGAGGACGTCCGATTTTTGGGGGAATTTTTGATTGCCGGCGATGGTCGGGGCAGGGTCGTGAACATGGTCTCTGTTCTCTGGTTCTGACAGCTTCTGCACCACTACAGCAGGAAGAAGAGGCCACCACGGGTGCTCCCGAGCTATGGTTCAGGCGTGGTTGGAGTCAATGGATTCGCGGTCGAGCCCTCTTCGAACGGAGACCCACGGGGATGCCGGAGAAGGTCGGAGTTGATGGTGAGGACCCAAACAGTGTCGGGGTGTCAGATCAGTTCCAGAGGAAACTGATCAGCCCACCAGAGGGAGAAAATTTGGAACTCACTGCTCTGAAGTCTAAATGGGATGCCGCTTCTTGGAGATGAGAGGGGACTCGTAGAGGAAGATCTCAGCCAAGTCTTGCCCCAAGGCCTTCAGGGAGTTGGCCGTGGGAGCCTCTGCAAATTGTGACTGGGTGTCTGACAGGGAGGAAACGCGCAGTCCGGCGGTGAAGGCTCCTCCGGGCAGCCACGAGCTCAGACGGCGGCGAGACCACCACCGTTGCAAAGACGGCCATGAGACGCTTCCGATGGTACCTCTTGTGCATCCAGGGGTTCCGGGATGAAGTTGTGGCAGGCTCTACAACCAGTGGCTTCTCTGCTGCCTGCGAACTGGAATGAAAGGGTGGAGATAGGTAATGGGGGAATTGGGTAGATGGGAGGGGAAATGAGGTGGATGTGTGTGGGGCTAACCCCTGGCTGTGAGGGGGTATGGGAGGGGGTGTTCCAAGGTGTGGGAGGGGGAGAATGGGGTCTAGAAGGGGGTCTAGCAGATGGTGGGAGGGGAAGCTGCGAATTTGGTGTTGGGAGGGAGTGGGAGGTGGATTTGAATTTGGCTTAATGAGTGGGGTTAATGCTTGGGGAGGGGTGTTCTGCCTTGGGAGAGTGAGAGATTGCATGGGGGAGAGGGAGAGGTGTGTTGGGAAAGCCAAGGGGTGCTTGGGAGACTGGGTAGGATTAAATGGGGTAGTTATTATTCCTAGGGAGATGAAGAGGTGGGTTGAGGTGGCAAGTGAGGAGTAGGTGAGGTGGCCAACTAGGGCTGAGGTGGAAGATGAGGTGGACAGTGGGGAGGAGAGAGAAAATTTTGAATTTGGGAGGGGGAGGAGAGGGGAGAGAGAAGGGGTGCTCCCCTTCTAGAGAGAGAGAGAGACAGAAGAGAGAGAGGGGGGGATAGGAGGGGGAGCTTCTCACTCCACTTAATTGGATTCTCTCCAATAAAATTTGAATTCTGGACTCACAATAATAGATCTTCATTAACATAAAATGGGGGGAATGGGGTCCTATTTATAGGGAACCCACAGTTTACAATAAGTCCCTGACTTTTGGACTAATGACAAATAACCAAGGGGGAAAGGGGCGCCCCTGGGCCTAGCCCATTGAGTTGGGCCCAATAACCAAACTAATCAACCCTATGACACTTAACTTAGGTAGATGACTCATTAACCTAGGTACATGACTCAAATAAAAGGAAAATTACAATGATATGACTCAAATAAAATATAAAAATTACATGACTCGACTCAGAAAAATGTAACAGACACAATGGAGGCATGATGGCGAGCAATAGAAGCTTGGAAAAATGTGAAGGGAGAGCGATGCCCGCATCATACCCCCGAGGTGCGAAGAACTCGACTCCATCGAGTATGGGTCCGCCGGGGAAGGGGTCCTCCGATGCGGCTCCGGGCGTGCCACGACCTCCAAACTCAACCTCGCGTCCTTAGCCGGGGGATGGCTCTTCATCCTCTTAAGGTGGCTCGAGCACACCATCTTGTTGGCGATGGTACCCTGCTTGCCTAGTATTACCTCCTTGTGAACGCGTCGAACTCTCATGCTGATATGTGGAGGCTGTGACGACCCGGACTCCGGATACCGGATATACCCGATAGGACTACCGAATAGTCCCGATACCACTTGGAACCCGTGAATCCTCCCAAGAGCTGTAAAGCTCCGAAGGGAAAAAGGATTGTCGTGTAGTGCATTGAAGTCACAGATATAACAGTAGGCAATTAAATTTCATTAATCAGGTTGCTAAAGTAGAAGAAATAAAATTACTTTTTAAATAACAGTTAAAATTAATAATTATACTCGAGTCCAGTCCAAAGGAAAGATAAGCACAGTCCATCAGAAAGAAAAACGTACACTGAGGTCGGGGGAAGCCCGACGCAGGTACTGCTGGCGACTACGAACACGCCACACCAGGAACCGTCAAGGAAGAGGAGCGTCACACCTGAAAAGTAGGGGTGAGCCTCGTGTCACTGGCTCAGTAGGGGTCATGCGGATCCTCACTGAAAATAACGCAGTAACACGGAACAACAGCTAAAAAGCTGTAAAGAAAAGCAGTAAAGGTAGGAGTAGAAACAGCTAAAATAAAGGAAAAGCAAAGCCTCAAAGAACGAGAACATGGCTACCGAGTGAAGTACGGCTCCCTAAACTACTCCAAATAGCGACAGAAGGGCGAACCCTGATCTCACAAAGTCAGGAGTTACTGATCCATCATCCAATCATTAGCCCAAAGGCTAAAGCCCACGAAACCAGGCAAAGGCCCTAGAAAAGAACTAGACACACAACAGACACAAACGCACATGACTAGAGTGTCGTGCACGCGACACAACACTGACCTCGGGTATAGCCAAGAAAAGACTAACTCGGGAAGGTCACGACACGAAGTGTGAGAAACGCGAGAGTCACATGTCACGTGACGGGAGCACCTCCTTACTAGAAGAATGGCCAGATGCGTCCACTGACGTCAACCACTGTCTCGGGCTATCCAGAATAGTCGAGACACACACAAGGTTACTTTTCAACCACTTCGTCTCACCGGGTTGACCAGAACCTGACAACAACTCACAGAACATGACCTCACACACAAGCATTCTTGGCCACCTTATACCATGGTCATAGCCCTCATAGGACGTCAACAGACATCCACGGTTCAATGGGCAACCCACAAGGTCAAGCCAAGATATTCGGAAACCAAAATACCGGTAAACCATCCTCTGGGAAGCAAGCGGTACATCACTCGGCCGCTAAGCAACACAGGCAGCCAAGGAAGGAGCCGCTACACACACAGAGGCAAAGACTCTGGCGGTCTTACACTAGGACACAAGGTGACTGTGGCGGTCAAAGATATGGCCGCTACACCCAGTCAACTCTCGAACAGACCTGTTAAGTCAAACCATCATAGCGGTCTAATATAGACGCGCTACATGGACTAAGGCGGTCTAGACATGAGCCGCCACAGTAACCGCCCTAAGACATTGACCTAACACAAACAGACTGTAGCGGCCTAAGAAGGGCACGCTACAAGGAAGAAACACACTAAGGTTGGGCCGCCAAAGCCAACCGACTTAAAACATTGACCCAGTCCAACTCACAGTAGCGGCCTAAGGAAGGCGCACTACAGCACAATGGCGGTTCGAACTAGGGCCGCCAACTCGAATCGACATACACCCGTTAACTCATTCAACGGACTGTAGCTGTCAAGACTAGGGCCGCTACAGCAAGCGTGGCGGTTTATCGTACAATCACTAAGCTGAACCGACCTACACTAGAATCGAGGAAAAATGAACTTTGGCGCACCCCCATAGGGCCGCCAGAGGCAAATGGCAGTCAGAGGTTGGGCCGCCCACCTGAACCGACCTATAACTGACCGACACACTATAGAGTGTGGCGGTCGATCGTGGGGCCGCCAGAGACCAGTAGCGGTCTCTGAAACGACCGCCAACACGATACGGCGGGAAAACTGGGGAAATGGCCGATCTCGACCATTCCACGCCCCATTCGCATCTAAACGCAGGGGAAACAAACCTAATTGACAAAATTAACCTTCCACAAGCCAGAAGGGACACATGCAACAGTTGGATCGCAAGAAATGGGCGATTCCAACAAATCGACCCTAATTGGGTCACCGTGGTTCCCGGACTCGTACCGGCCCCAAATGACGACCAATCAACACGAAATCAGCGGAAATGGAATACAGACATGCTGGGGGTCACAATGAAACTAATCTAGTCAAAAATCATCGCCATTTTCTGGTGAAACCGACGAACACCCCCCGAGCATGCTTTTCTCGAAACTGAACGAAACCCACTCAAACTGGCACCGATCGGCACGAAACTGCGAGGGAACGCAGAGGAGAAGTAGGTGATCCGTCTCCCTACCTCCACCGAAGATTCCAAGCACCGGAGTGGCTAAACCATGCCGAAAACCACATCGCGAGCTCGACCGTTGGCTTTGAATCCACCGTTTGGGATCGCGCCAGAAACGGTCCGATCCTCGCCCCATCGCGCACCCGATCACTGCCACGGCATCTCCACTGCCTGCCCCTGCCTCCTCCGTCTGTAGCCGGAGCTGAGAGGGCGAGAGAGGAGAGAAAACGGGAAAGAGAGAGGGTCGCGCGCGAATGAAAGGGAGGAGAGAGGAAGAAGAAAAGAAAAAGGAAAAGAAATTAGGAATTTTCCTAATTTTTGTAAATTCTGATTTTTGGCCCGAAAATCCACTAATTCAGAAAAATATGAAAAAATAGTCAAAACGATCCTCTCAAAGAGTACATCGCAACTGTAGTGTCCTCGAGTCGATGAACTGAGAAATAAACTTACCACAGGGTTCCGTAACTTGTATAATAGAAAAACCCACGTGGATCGTAAAACTCAACTCAGGACCCACAAAAGCGATCCGAAAGCACTCCGATAAGGATCTGAAAAATTGAATAAAAATCCAGGGTATTACAGCCTCCCCTCCTTCAAGAAATTTCATCCTCAAAATTTAAGGAACGAACAAGAAGAAGCAGGGACGAACAAACCCCAAGACATAACTTGAAACAACACGATTCTCAAAAACACAATTCAGAGGAACACTTGTCAGACCATAATCACAAGCACACGCTCTGGATCTCAATGCAAATCGATCCACAGATGAGCATGGAACACAAGTGAATAGAAGTCTGACACCTCCGAAACAAGGCAACGTCGTTTACGTCACATAGGAAAGGAGACACGACTCATGCGGTCATGCCATGAAAATAGCTATCGGGAAAACAAAACGACAGACACGGCAAGCATCAGCTTAAACCTAGAAGCATAGTCCTCTCAGCTGACAGCTCGACATCATCGGCTCTAGTGCCAAGGGCAACAACGAAAGCCTGGCACACAGGACGCCAACGACAGCACTGGACCACAAGCACAATCAAGTCAGTCCTCACTCAGATATTACATCTGATTCGAGTCAAATGCCAACTCTACCAGGAAAGAAGAGTACAACACAACTAACTGATAAAGTCATGGTCCACACAGTGCCAAGATAGATTCACAGGGAAACAAAGACAAAATGACAACAATGACAACAGCAGCACTTGCAGGATTTCGGCTCCGTACTAAACACAGAACCACGGGACACAACTTCAAGCTGGGTCACACCAAGGCACGGTAATAGCTGAACACACGACTACGATGGACTAGTCATGCATCAAGCAGCTTACCAAGGAAAGACCCACGACAACGAGAATAACAATCTTGGGAAATGCATCTCAAGGACCATGATCACGCCCTGAGAGCATAATACCCAAGAAAGAATTGTAGAGCAGAGGGTACTCAACCAACAGAAATGCCGATAGTTTCCCCAATACTTACAAATGTTAGTGCCAACACCATAATGCCTCCAAGAATAATGGTACGGCAATAGACGACAGTAAGGCACATGAAGCCAAGATGAAGTCACATCAAGAAAAGCAATTCTCTCGACCGATCATAATCTTACAACCAACGATCCTCGACCTATGGGTTATCAGTCCACACGCTTCCGCTGCGCACTCATACGATGCACACAGGCATCAAAAATATTTCGGTATCCGCATTCCAGCACACACTCGGCGCCATCGTAATTCATAAAAATCATAATGTATCACGCTACGAGTACTGATCCTGCGAACAACCGATCATAAGTCACCTAAGTGCATACCAAGAAGAGCACCAACTTCAACACAAAGCACAAAGAAAGGCTAATCTCAGCTTACCATTACGTCCTGCAAGAATAAATGAGCCTTCATAACACGTCAGTCTTCAGACATGGCACGATGAAAACACGATGCACAACGGCTCTTAACACAAAGATTTGGTCCAAAGCCAAGCAACCGTAGAACAAAGAGGCAGATCAGGCTCAGAATAAATACTGTCCACACTTAAGCAGACACAGGACATAGGTCTCACTAAGACAGCTGTTGTCATACGTGCTTTTGATGATTACAAACTGACCTTGTTGCTTGGCCTTGTGCTTTAATGGTTATTCATGCCTTCATGTGCTTGAACTCCTTATCCTCTAGCTATGAAGTTTGAAATGGCTGTGGAGATGATTACACAATGTTGTTATTGGGATATCATCATGTGGATTCATATATCATCATGTGGATGTATTTGTGACTCTATAAGGCTCATACGTGCTTTGATGTTAGCACATTGCATATACATTGCATATACACTTGGTGAGATTGCTTTGTATTCAATGAGAAAGATTTTGTGGAAAACATGCTTGGATAAATGTCATATTGAGCCTCATGTTATGCATGTGTACTTCAGCTAATGCTAAATGAATTATTGAGATGCAATACCATTGTATTTGTCTTAATTGGTTGCTTGGAAGATTCAAGAAGATCCCTTGTTTATAACAATGCCCCTCATGTGATCAATGCTCGATGAATGTGATTTTTATCAACAAGAATGCCATTTGAGTGAATGAGTTCCAATGCTATTGTACATACCTTTGCATTTGGCATGATTGTCTACATGTGCGTGTGGAAGCATCTTGATGTTGAAGGCTATGAAGATACAAGAATGCTATTGAATGGTTGAGCTCCCATGTCTTTATATTTGAATGATTGAGCTCACATATCATTGTATATGCCTTGGATGCGATGGAAGATTCAAAGTGCTTCAAATGCCAAAGCTTGTGACTTACGTCTTTATGGAAACATTTATTTATGCAATAAGTATTTGAATGGCTGACATGTTATGGAGGTTATTTTGGAAGAATCAAGTTTATGAGCTTTCATACATATGGTAACTTGATACTTTTGTGATTTTACAGGTCCAAGGATGATTTTTTATACCTTACCATATCAAATGGATCATGGTAATATCTAACCACCTTGTGTGTTTGAATTGGAGGAGGTGGTGGTTGAGCTCCAATGTCATTATAGTTGGTTATTTGAGAGAGAGTCATGTTCATCATACAAAAATCTTGTTATTTGGTGGAATGTATTTTTGTTGATTGATAAGAGAAGCCAAATACAAGTTTGAATGTGTTTATTATGTATTTTATTGTGAACATGTTCATAGAGTTAATTGTTGATGCAAGGAATTTGATTCTCAACTGACCTATTGTTTCATCATGTGTTTCAGGTTAAAAAATCATGGTTAATCATCATGGGATTATGGTAATATTTAATCATTTATTTTCCCTTGAATTCTTGGAGGTTTGAAGTGTTTTTGTAACCCTCTCTGGCGGGGGTCGACCCTTACAGTTTCTGGTAGAACAAAAGTTGTTTTTTGTTGTCTGCTTGCAGGGGTCGACCCATGGGGTCGACCCCTGAGAGTTGGAATTATTTTTGGCCGTCGGGTGTTCTCTGGTTGCCCGAGGGTCGACCCCAAGGGTCGACCCCTTCTGGATGGGTTTTGCGAATCCGATCTAAACCCATTCTAAACCCCTTGGAACTTTACCAAAATAACCCCAAATGGTTCCTAAACATATTAGGGTGTTTCTAACACATGTTGGGAGGGGTATTTGGGTCTTTGGGTCAATTTTCTATATATATGAAAGTGAGATCCGAAAATAGAAGAAATGAACCCTAATGCTCATTGTTCTTTCGTATAGGTGAAGAAAAGAGGGAAAACGTGGTGGAGCTCTTGCAAGGAGGATATCATCTACATCCGTGAAGATCTGGAGCTCGTGGAAGAAGGAAAAGAGGAGCGGATCGAGGTGATGAAGAAGATGATGTCAAAATCGTGAACATCCATCAACGAGCCAAGGAGAACCATATTTTGTTAAAGAAGGGGGAGCTTTATTCTTGATGCATCGTTCTAGTTTCCATCTATAGAATTTATTTTGGGGGGGGTAATAGCATATATTTATCTTCGTTTCATATACATCTGAAAGAATACTGTGTGGGTGTTCGGAGAAAGGGTTTTCTAAGTGTTTATGTTGACGTGTGTGCTTGGACGTATTTTGGGGTGTGTTCCCCATGTGTGGTTGGGAGTTAACTCCCGTGTGGTTGTGTAGGCATCGCCCTACGTGTGTGTGTGTTAGAGATTGGCTCCGTGTGTGTGTGGGGATTTATCCCCGGGCTATTTTTACAGTAGTGGAGCCTCACCAGTTTGGTGAGGGGTGGACGTAGGGAACCCGTCGTGGTCCCGAACCACCTTAAAAATCCCTGTGTCTCATGGTTTGATTTGTGTGATTGTGTGCTTCTCTGTTTCATCTATTTACGCAATCGTGTGAGCTCGGTGAGATTGAGTGAATTAAGTTTAAATATGTTTAGATTAAATTACTCAATCTTATCAATCTTGTTAATTCCGTTGTGTGCTAGTTTATGTTTTTAATTGGTCATAGTTTTTAGTAGAAGAATCTATTCACCCCCCCTCTAGATCCGTGTTCCTGCACTACGGGACCCAACAACAGCAATTTCAAGGCTTACCTCGAAAAGACTCCACCAAACGGGATGAGAAGCATCAAGCTCACTAACAATAGCTCATCAGGAAGGAAGATCCTAGGTTCGCTTGAGCATCTTCTTAATCAAGGCAACAAAGCAACCACTTCAACAAGAGTGAAACACTTCAGGAGCTGAACAGACTTAAGCTGGGACGACCAAAACAACGTAAGAATGTGTATGGCCATCACACCAACTCGAAAAGTCACCAGCCACTTGAACAAGACACGAAAAAATCTCAAACAATATACTACAGATTTAAGCCTATCGGCGAACTCTACTAAGTACAGCATGATCAAGACAAATACCATGATGAAAAAGAGCATCCCGTCGCATCCTGACGAGAGCAAAACCATCTCGTACAGTGCTAACACAACACGTACAAGACAACACACGGAAACAAAGGGACAAGGAATCGCAAAACCTAAGCCAGCGAAAGACTGTACTAGACTTTAAGGACTCTGGACACTGTATATCTCAGATTCCCATGTACTTCACACAACAACCACTCTGATACCAACTGTGACAACTCGGACACCGGATATCGGATATACCCGATAGGACTATCGAGTAGACCCGATACCACTTGGAACCTATGAAGCCTCCCAAGAGCTATAAAGCTCCGAAGGGAAAAAGAATGTCGTGTAGTGCATTGAAGTCACAAATATAACTGTAAGTAATTAAATTTCATTAATCAGGTTGTTAAAGTAGGAGAAATAAAATTATTTTTTAATTAATAGTTAAAATTAACAATTATACCAGAGTCCAGTCCAAAGGAAAGACAAGCACAGTCCATCAGAAAGAAAAATGTACACTGAGGTCGAGGGAAGCCCGACGCAGGTACTGCTGGCCACTATGAACACGCCACACCAGGAACTGCGAAGGAAGAAGAGCGCCACACCTGAAAAGTAGGGGTGAGCCTTATGTCACTGGCTCAGTAGGGGTCACGCGGATCCCCACTGAAAATAACGCAGTAACATGAAACAACAACTAAAAAGCTGTAAAGAAAAGCAGTAAAGGCAAGAGTAGAAACATCTAAAAGAAAAGGGAAAAGCAAAGCCATAAAGAATGAGAACACGAGTACCGAGTGAAGCACGGCTCCCTAAACTACTCCAAACAGCGACAGAAGGGCGAACCCTAATCTTACAAAGTCAGGAGTTACTGATCCGTTAGCCAATCATTAGACCAAAGGCTAAAGCCCACAAAACCAGGCAAAGGCCTTAGAAAAGATCTAGACAGACAACAGACACAGACACAGACACATGTTGACACCCATTTTAGCCCATAAGTTGAGTTATTTCTCTTATTTATCATTTTGATGTCCCGAATTACCCATTATTTTGGGAACTTCCTTGGATGGATTTCGAGCCCATTTTTTACCATTTCATATCCTTTGAGTCTTGGAGATCATGATTTCTTAAAGTCCTGGAGCTTATCTTATCAAATTCTGACTTCCAAGTCAACTTACGGCCCATTTAGGCCGGCTTCCCTCAAGCATTCGGCTCTCTCTCACTGCACAGTCCTAAAAGTGGTTCTTTTTCACCCTCTTCCAATCCTATATTCAAAAAGTTGTCTTCATCAAAGTTGTTCCTATTTTAAAGATCTAAAATTGCTTCTTCTACGCCGTCGGCTAGTTCTGCCCCGATTGTGAGCTATTCACATTTTTATGGCGTGCTGTGCTGTTCACCTATTTTCCAGAATTTTCCTCTATGTTCTAACCCCATTTTCTCCCTCTTACAATCATTTTCTCAAATTTATTTATTCATGAAAGTTGTTCCTCTCTCAGTTATCTACAATTTTTTCTTCTACCACTTTCGTTAGTTCTGCCCCATTTGAGAGATACACTTCAATTTCTAAAGTCATGTGCAGTCTTCCTAGAATTTTTCCTCCATCAGTGTGATGGCCCTACATAGGTGCGTTAGAGCAGTGTGACGGTCCTACGATAGACCGTCACACCGAAACATGCCCGAAATGACCCTGTTCAACCGCTAGATCGTGGCGGTCCTACCCTAGACCGTTAGAGCCATGTGACGGTCTAGTATAGGTGCGTTGCACCGAAACTTATCTGAAATCATCCCGTTCGACCCCCAGAGTGTGACGGATCTTGTCACGCCCCGAACAAGGCGGAAATATCGGGACGTACAGTTAGGGACACGCTGGCAAGAGAGGGAACTAAATCTAAAACAATACACAAGTGCTACAAGATGGACATGCTAAATCATCATTAATAAACCACAACTAATACAATAATCCTCAAGTTCAACTTAATACAACTGGAATAATCAACCACTAAAACTCAATAACATGACTGAGACTAAAAGCTCTCCAAACACAACTAAAGAAAGATAACACACTACTAACACACTAGAATTGATACACTCAAGACATCACTCCTGCCCTTCCCCATCGGTAAGCGCGTCACCTGAAAAGCCTGGAAAGGGGGGAAAGCACAACTATGAGCTGACGCTCAGTAGGAAATAACAGACAGGTATAAGTGATTAACAGTTTAATTACATTTTAAAATGTCATGCTACAAATGATAAAAACAATAAAAGATAACGATGATATCACGAAACGAACTTCAAAGATCTTGCAAGGTCAAGAAATATAATGAATAGAATAGTAAGACAAGAATTTACTACAGGAGATAGCGATAAGAAGTTGGCCATATCAAGTCAATTCAAGTCATGTCAAGCACGCATGTATTTTCATTTCCACGTCCAAGTAATCAACAAGTAGAGTAACCACAAGTAGAGTATAGAATAGTGACGAGTGGAAAGTGAAAAGTAGTAGAAAGTAATGTAGAGAGTAGTGGAGAGAGTAGTGGACAGTCCTAGATTTAACACATGTCAAGTACTGGTGCCAAATGCCACACCTAGTCATTCATCTCCCAGGGGTACACGTAGTGTTCGGGCGCTCTTCCCAGGACCAGACCGAGCCCTTAATTGTTTGCCAGGCATTGATTTCTTTGGATCAAAGATCCCACGAATCTAGACTTCCACAGTTTATGGCCAGAATTCTAAGGTTTAAACTAAGTAGCAATAACAACTTCAAGTAGAAGGAGATTCATTTCCAGAATTTCAAGGTAAGTATAATCATCAAGGAGATTGAAATCAAGTCACAACAAGAGTTAATCGTGCTGCGCTACTGTACAACAGCAGCAATCAAACAAGCTAATCAACATATTAATCCTAATCATCAAGTTAAGATATCATGATTTAACCATTATCATTTACATTAAGACAATTGCCAAGAAGCTGATTCAAGATGATAAGGCAAAGAGCAACTCCCACAGGAGTGAAATAGAATGCATTAACAGAGATTTAGTTACACCATTAACCACTAATTATGTGGGTTTCTATTTAATCTTGTATGCATTGAAATGAAGATGATAAACGGTGTGTTTTTATACTAAGTTTGCATGTATGGACCAATGTTAATTGAAACTAAAAGGGTACAAGAATAGGTCATTAGTTCCTCAAAAATGTAGTTTTCAAAGTGTTTAGGTTGAATGGTTTGATTCCCCGATGATCCGGATTGATTCCCGGGTCAAAGGATCATTAAAAACGGGTTTACGGGGCATGGGTCGACCCCTGGAAAAATTCCAGGGATGGGTCGACCCCTGGGTCGACCCCTTCAAAATTAGGCTTCATGGGTCGACCCCCTGCTCTGGGTGCATGGGTCGACCCATGGGTCGACCCCTGCAGGCCGTGGGTCGACCCATTGGGTCGACCCATGCAAGGCAGCATTGCTGCTGCTTGCAGGGTGGAAATGGGTCGACCCACGGGTCGACCCCTGGGTTTCCAGACCCAAAAAGTGATGAAAAACTCCAAGAATTTGGGGTCTAAATGTATTGGGATCATAACCATAGACTCTAGGGTTAATAATATGCATCTTAGGGTCATGAAACACGATTTTAAATCACGAATTTCGATAGGAATCCAATGAAATAAATCCTATTCTATGAAGAACACAAGTGAAGTCTAGCTTGCTAGCATGCTTCTAATAACACACAAAATACTCTAGACATGATCTATAAAAATTGGGGATTTTGATGTCAAAAGAAAGCTAACATGCTATTGATTACATTCATGTATGTTAATTAGAAGTTGGGCTGTTATCACCTACCTCAAATTGAAGAAGGAACTCGAAACCTAGAATAAAGAACAACTTGATAGCACCTCACTAAAACTTCGATATCTCCACGGATACCTAATGAAAATTGGGGATTTTGCCACCAATGGAAAGAGCTCGATGAGAGGTACAATTTGCTATACTCATGATCAAGATTTGGTTGAGAATTCCTACCTCAATCGATTGATCAAAGAAGGATGAAGGGAAGCCAACGGCCTGCTGACCGACCTCCACAAATCGAACTAGATCTCTCCAGATCCGAAATTTCAGCGAACCCCACAGCAGCCAAATGAAAGAAGACTCGTAGGGCTTCATTTTGATAGCTCATAGAGCTTCTGGAGCCTTCTGAATTGGGAGTATTTGCTGCTGCAAGCTACGAGTTTAGAAACGGCGCCGAAATCCTTGACTTGACCTAACTATGTCGGCAGCACGTTTTGGGGCTAAGTTTACCTCAAATTGATTGAGGGTAAATGTTCCTTTATGTAATAACTTTCATTTGCCTCTGGAATCACCCCATGTGGTTGAGAAACAAGCTCGAATTTGATGTTCAAAGTTTGGGTGAATAGTAAATTCGAATTTGGGTTAGGTGGGTTATAAGTCAGGCTTAAACCACTGATTAGGGCTAGATAATGATTTAATTAGGCTTACTCCAAGAAGACAAAAGTTTTAGTCGAAACATCTATTATTTAATTACTATTTTTATGAATTTTTATATGGTAAATAAAATTCCAATTCTACTATTCCGTAATTAATTAAATATTAAGTTCGGAAGAATTAGTTCGCTAATTCGGCTTAATAAACGATTGTATTAGGCTTAATTGTAGAAGACAAAGTTGATAAACAAAATTAATTCTACAAGATGTGATTTTTGGGGATTTTTAGAAAATAGTTGAAAAATGACTTATTCTATTAATTAATTAATTAATCTAATTAATTTGGATAATTCTCATTAATTTCGAATAATTTCAAATAAATTCTAAATAATTACAAATAACTTTCTAAATAAATTTCTAAAGAATTTGGGGTCTTACAGATCTACCCTAGGCCATTACATAACTCTGACGGTCCTACGATAGACCGTTACACACACCAGAGAGTCCAATTCGTGCTGGACTTTGACTCGAAAACTGTGCAACGGACCTATCTTGCAGAGCCCATAACTTCTTCAATTCTTATCCAAATTGATCCCCATTTTTTCCTACTTCTAGCCCTTTGTATTATCTTAAAGTTTGTTCATAGAAATCAAATTTTCATTGGCTATATCTCTCGGGATCTGGGTCATAAGATTGGGATTTAAGCATCCTGGTTCAACTAAAACTCAGCAGATAAGAGTCCGTGGCTACCTTCCAAGAGCCATATCTTCTAGAATCCTCATCCGAATTGATCCCCGTTTGTTCCTATCTCTTGTCCTTAGTATTATCTCGAGTTTGATATAGAGAAATTGATTTATCTTGGACTCTATCTCCAGGAATCGTGATAAGAAGTTGGGGGTTTCACGACTTTTCTATAAAAACTGCCCAGCTCGCAGTTGCAAAGGGGGGCTCTTTTCGGACGTGGGGCGAAGCCATGCTGCACTGCCAACTCAGAACTTCAACCCTGGCTTGAAGAGGGAAGTATTAGCTTTCAATTCCATCCTTCTGGGCTTGATTTCATGGTCTACACTCTTAGTTCTTGTCTCCTCAAAATCACAAATCATCACAGTTTTCTGCATTTTCTGCTACATATGTGTTTTTCTCTGTTTTGCATCATTGATTTCTCTCTATTCTCTCAATCAAATCTCGTGATTTCAAATCTCATGCATGCACAACACACCCATCTATCTTTTCCACCCTTCCACAGGGGTTAAAAACCTACCCCCGGTGTGTTCTCCCCCTTTTATTCATGCAATTTTATCACTTTGGGCAGATTTCTACACTTCATGTTCTAATGGGTTTTTACCTTTGTGTTTCATCTTTGTTTTGCAGGAGAGCATAAATACAATATGAGGCCCTCTTCATCTAGCCGGCTGGAAGGAGAGGAGGTTTGAATCCACAAATTCCCCACACCCCGTTTCAAGCGCGATCAAGTTTTCTTTCCAAGGTACACGGCGCCGTTCTTTACACTTCTTCATCCTTTGGCATTGTTGGAACCTTGCTGGCGATCACGGTTAGTATTTCTCATCCTTTCATCTCCCTTGTCTTTGATTCACATGTTTATGCATGCATGTATTTAAAGGGGGCGGGATAGGAATCTAATTAAAATAAATCAACAGTTTTTTGGCGATCACGGTGGGACACCAATGCCCATCACGTTTATTTTCATGCTCTTTTGTGAGTTGGGTGTGTGCATGTGCATGTTTGAGTGATATTTTATCCATTCTTCCACTATTTGGGGGTTTTAAGGGCTCTGGTAGTGTGACGGTCCTATAGTAGACCGTTAGAGCAGTACTGTAACGGTCATTTGGTAGACCGTTACAGCTTCTGGCAGTCCTGCGCACATGCTCACAGGGCCGTATTCATCGGGGCATAACTTTTGATCCCGGAGTCCGATTAAGCTGATTCTTGTTGCATTGGATAGCCCTTTGTATTGTCTTTCCATCCATATATCATTTGCATCATTTGGTTAACATTTGCATATTCTAATATTATCCAAATTTTTGAGTTTTATGCATAAGTTCTGCAGGCAGGCTCAGGGACAGGTTCACATGTACATCTTTACTCAGTGATTTGACTACCTTCCCGATATCTGATTGCACTGATTTTTGTTCCATTGGATAGTCCTTTGTATTGTCTTTCCATCCATATACTACTTACATCATTTGGGTCACGTTTGCTTAGTTAAAAATTGTCATCATTTTAGCATTTTGTCCATAAAATCTGCATGTGGTCTGCGCATAGGTTCACGGGGGCATCATTGCTCAGTGATTTGATTGACCTCCCGAGGTCAGATTGATATGTTCTTGGTCCCGTTGTGTAGACCTTTGTATTGTCTTTCCATCCATATACTATTTGTCTTATTTGGATCATGTTTGCATAGTTTAATTTTGTCATGATTTTCTAGTTTTAGGCTAGAAATTACATGCACTCCGGTGCAGTCATACATTGCATATCATAGTTGCATTTCCTACCTTGGTAAGTGATCCTCTCGCTCTCATATTCCTTGGGCTCGACTAGGTGATCTTATCCGGGACCTCCATAAGTCCCCGCGAGCCGTGGATTCCCACACGGATGCCGGGCCGGTTGTACCTTTCCACACCTTAGGTTTGCATTTGCATACGTGTGAGGGAGTTAACCTTAGTCAACACAAAGTTTGGACCTTATTCCCATAGGATTCTTATCTTGAGAGAATTTTTCCTAATTCAAATCATTAAAAGGTCTATTAAAACCCCTAAAAGATTTCCCATCATATTAACTTATTTGACTTGGGTGAAAACTTTCACATTGCATTGTTTATGTTGTTTGGGCTTGTCCAATCCCATTAGTGGTGTTTTGTGCTTCATCCACATGTTTTGTTGTTGTTAGGCCCACTTAAGTCAGTCCATTTTGTTGGTTCATTGTCTAGTCCATTATCCCGTGGTCTATTGTCCATTCGTCTTTGCATTAGTGGGTCAACCCCCCTTGTTCTCAAGCCCATTAAGCCCTTGCTTCCCCATTTGTATTGTCATTGATCTCCTTGTATTAAGTCTCCATTTGCCCTGATGGAGTATCATTCTAACGCCTTGTATCATTCTTTTTCTCAATCTTCTTCCTATTCCCGCATGGAATCCTCTTCCCACGCGGGCCCATCTTCCCGTGGTCCTTCTGATCCATCCAAGGAACATGCTAATCTCATGGCCCATCTTTCAAGCCTTGTTCACCAAATGGACCCGGCCCAGGCCCAACGTCTTATTGCATCTCATCTTCATGGGCCTTCTTCTCATAATGGGCCATCTTCTATTCATGGGCCTCCTCCTTCTCCTTCATATGTTGATGGCCCAATTGCTAATGGGCATTATTCTCTTAATGGGCCTCATTATTCTACCCATGTTGCTGCTGGCCCATTCAACCCATGTTCCAACATCTCTTCCAGGCCTGCTCACCCTTCCATTCCCAGAATGGGCCCTTTTTCTTCTCAGCCCGGATCCTCTTATCCGGCCCAATACCATGCTATTGGTCCTAATTCACAACCTCTTGCTCAAGCTGGCCCATATTCTTCTCGATCTCTCCCTACCCAGGAGATGATTGCTCAAACCCAATGCCAACTTGATGAGCTTCAACGTCGGATCGATCCCAAATCCTCTTTAAGTGTTCCGTTCACATTTCAAGGTCTTCGGCTTCCGTCTCCATCACAAATTCCCACATATCGCCGTTATAGTGGAGTC
The DNA here is from genome assembly GCA_022559845.1 of Amorphophallus konjac. NCBI lineage: Eukaryota > Viridiplantae > Streptophyta > Magnoliopsida > Alismatales > Araceae > Amorphophallus > Amorphophallus konjac. The sequence goes on from JAHNEJ010001440.1 coordinate 23,085, forward strand.
AGTGACCCGTATGTGCACTTGAAGAAGTTTGTTTATGAGTCGGCCCAATTTTGACATGACCAACACTTGATGGCTTATCTATTTGGTCTGTCATTGGAAGGCCCGGCTCGGGATTGGTTCTTCTCTCTTCCGCAAGAGCAAGTTGTGAATTTTTAAGTTGTACAAGAGGGATTTATTCAGCAGTTCCAAGACCAAGTTGGGCCCAAGTACTCTATTGTGGATCTGGCCCATGAGATGATGAAGCCCGAAGAGGAGTTCTCTACCTTTGCCGATCGTTGGCGTCGCCATGCCGCGCAAGTCCGGGACACATTCCGGAGGGAGAACAAATCAAGATACTGATATCCAATGCCACGCCCGAGTATCAGTTTATCTTAGCCCTCAATGACATCACCTCCTGGCAACAATTATACAGCCGAGCCCGCTTCATTCGCCAAAAAATCTAAGATTCCCTTGACCCCGAGTCTCCACCATCCACCTCCACATATCAACCTTCACCCTCCACGTGCCAACCCTACGCTCCCATGAGTCAGCCTTCCGCCGCATATCCCTCCTCGAGCCAACCTCCCGCCTCTACATACCCATACGCCTCCGCATATCAACCTTCTATGAGTCAGCCTCTGGCATCCACATACCCGTCTCCATCTCCACTTCCGGTCAAGGGAACACCACATCCCGAGCAAGTAGATGTCGTCTACATACCCCCTCATCCTGTTCCACACATGCCTTCACCAAAGCCCTCCACCACTAGCCACGCACTCTTGCCTATGCGACCTCCACTTCCGTCTCCACAACCTTCTCCACCATTACATATCCCTCGGCATCCACCTTGCCCGAAGCAGGCTCCTCGCCTTCCATTTCCAGAGTGTTTCACCGATATATTTCAGGCTTTGATGGCCACTCACGCGTTGCCGTTCTCTCCAGTTGTGCCTTGCCGACCCGCGGTCGGGGATATGCTTCAGTTCTGTTATTTCCACCGCCAGCAGGGGCATTTGGTTGAGGATTGTCCCGAGTTTCGGGATTATGTTTATGATCTGGAAGCTAAGAAAAGGATTGATTGGGCTGCCATGCATAAAGTTATTTTAGATCTCCATAGCAAGCAGCAGCCACAAGAAGTGCCGCCCGGGCAGCCGTCTCCGTTACTTCAAGACCAGGGGCACCCCTGTGATTCTTCATCTAGTGCTACACTTGCTTCGTCACCTACCCCGTTACCATTGCCATCTTCTATCCAATCTCCGCAACCTCCACAAGCCTCCGCTCAGGCCAGTGCCTCCCCTTCTTCCCCCGCCGCCACTTCCACTACTTCTATCCCTAACGCTGCTCGACGCGTTGTGCCGACACGTCGACGGTGGGCACCACGACCTCCCTCTTCACCCTCTCCACCTCCATGTCCACTACCCCCATCATCTTCATCAATATCCTCATTGCCATCACTATCATCCCTGTCTCCACCACCAGTGCTTCCATCACCTCCACCATCTCCACCACCTTTGCCATCTCCGTCACCATCGTGGCTCGGGCCTGAGCTGGCTATACCTCCACCCTCACCTCCGACTTCACCTTTGTCCGCACCTGAGCTTGCCATCATCTCAACCCCTTTGCCTCCACCTAAACACATCACCACTCCCATTGAAACCTCCATGCCATCCAAACTGATTCCTATCCCCATTCCTCCATCCACTTATCCCCCACGGAGCGGGTGCGGGTTACCCATGGTGCCCCTTGGGTCTAATCCCCAGGGAGACAATAAGCCAAGTCAGGATGATTCAGTGTCGGCCATGCATTTCAAGATTCAGGATTTTATCTGTCGGATGCCGGTTCGTGTCCTCGTCCCTGGTTATTTTGGGGATGATGCGCCTCTACTTTCAAAGATGACAGTTGCTAAGAAGAGTTCCCTTGAGTTGATGCCAGTTTCTTCCCGAGCGAGGCTGGTGGCAATCTCCTTGCTCGCCGGAGAGTTCACCATTGATGTTATTATTTCTCCTCGCTCTATTGCTGTTCAGATGACAGGCCAAGAAGGGTTCTCTACCCGTGTTGTGCTAACGCATACGGTCGCCAAGCAGATTATGGATTCTATGTTCAAGGGGCAATTGGCCGTATCTTCTACACTTTTCAAGGATATTCTGCACTTGTTATGTAATCTTCCTCGGTTTATTAGCAAACCAGCCATGTCAACGCCGTGTATTACTCTCCCTCAGCTTCACCCGTCTCTTTTATCAAGGGAGTTGTGCTTCAAGGCTGAGTTCCGAGTGGAGTTGTCGAATCTCATGCTTCTAGTGCCGAGAGACAAAACGCCGTGGGTTTGTGATATTCATCACTCTGAAGGGTTACTTGTCCAAGAATGCCCACTTACTGTTGTTAGCACGGGGTGTCTAGGGGTAATTGCCCCAGCAAAGCTGTATGTTCATAGCCGGGCCAAGCCATCTGCTAGATGGGCTCGCTATTTGAGAAGATTAATAAGGCAAGGTGCCCAAAGATTCGAGCCCGCGCCAGGCGAGTCCATGTTCAAGAAGTATCAGCTAAGAAGAGGCGACGACCTAAGTTTAAGGGCCGTCAGTTATGCACTCAGGGGTCCACTTCTCTTCCTTCTTCTTCATTTCACTCATCATTTCTTCTGCTCGATTCCCACCCCTGGGTGGTGTATCTTCCCTCTCCTAATTCTCCCTCCATGATTCTATCCTCCCATCTCGGGTCCGCGAATCCCCGTTCTTCCTTTTCCCATCCGGAACCTCCGAACTTTCCATCTCCTCACCATGCTCGGCCTCAGCCTATGTCCTCCTCTAATTCTTCTCCTCCGGTATCTCCGGGTTCTTCTTATTCCCCGACCTTGTCGGGTGTCTCCCATTCTCCTTCTCCGGCACTGTCGAATGATTCTCGTCCCTCTTCTCCGACCACGTCGGATGATTCTTCTTATCATCTTTCTACTCTCTCCTCTTCACCCTTTTGGGGTCTTCGCCCTTTCTCTTGCTGTTTTCGAGGCTTTAGCCCGCCTTGATCTCGGCTAATCTGGTTTCTTCTATAATTGGTTCCTTGTTATCAAGGTCTCTACACCTTAACGAGGGAGTTCTAGCCCTCGTCTCTCTTCCTTTTTATCCTTCTTCGTCCAGTGTCGTGTCTGCCGCTCCTACATGTAGAGGAATCTTTGATCCTTTGCTATCCTCTCCCTTTCGTCCTGTCAAGTAAGGAATACAAAGCTCGTGATGCACGAAGCTCGATGATCAAAATCATGTCAGGATGCTACTTCCACACTATGGATTTGCGAGGTATCGTTATTTTGTGCAAGAATATACTATCATTTTCATTATACTTCATGCACATACTAATAATGCTATTCCTCAACATGGTTAAGTGGCTTTTTGAGATTTGCTTAGTTAAGCCTAGTCAAATGAGTTCGCTTCTGTAGCATCCTTAGGCTGATGATAGCTCCGTGCTAGGAGTCCAGTTCTTTCCCCGATCGTTGAGGGTGACCTTTGAGTATGGGTTTTTCCCACACTACACGGTGAGCCATAGCCGATCTCTCTGAGTAACACCGTTGCTGCTTTGGCCATACCATGGGTATGCACAAAGGCCTTTTTCTCTTCTCTGCTCAGCCAAGTGCAGGGGCAAGAGATTGATGGATAAGATGACCAACCTAGGCGCTCCCTAATACGAGAGATGTCTTAAATAGGGGCAGTCTTGACCCTCGAAAGTGAGCTTTCATGCAATATCTAGCCAACAAGGGCTGTCAAATGAAAATCAATGATGAATCAAAAGAAAATTATAAATCAAAGGCATGGCAAGAGTGGCAGTATAGTTCCCTGTGGGACGTCATGAGCCCGGTCGCATGCATGCCTGATAAATAAGGGTCTCAAAATCAAAGACACAAAGCCCCGGTGCAACAGACCTACTCTTTGAGGGGTAGTGCCCTAGAAGGAAGTCGAATCTTGATATCTCCCATCCTGCATAAAGCTTGTCTCCAATTGTTCTTCTATTTCTCCCTCTTAGGCTGGGTTATATCCTTGGTATGGCCTTAGTAGGGGCACCGTTCTTTAGAGGCGGTTGGTTATGGTAAGCCACCCTCACATACACGTCCTACTCAATGGAAGTCTTTAATGAGAGAGGAGGGACGGCGATCCCTGGCCAGTAGTTCGAGCCTGTTTTTGGGTGCTACAGATTGCTATTTTAAAATACCAAAAAAAGAGATATTGTCAAAAATCTAAAAAAATGAGATATTTTTAAAAAATCTAAAAAAATGAAATATTGTTCAAAAAAAAAAAACTTTCAAAATCCAAAAAATCAAGAAAATTAAAAATTCTAAAAATATTTATCTTTTACATTTTATTTTGAGAATAGATACGTAATCTGTTTGCTAAGTGTGCAGGTTGCAGGTACTCAGGCATTCCTTACTATATCTTTGTGCTCTGTCTCCTGTCCACATCTTCTAATCTGTTTCCTTCTTCAAATCTCTTGATATGTTCTGAAGCTTGTATCCTTCTCAGCTTTTGTTTGCAATGATTATATCTATAAGAGAGGACTTTACCACATGACTATGAACCTGGCGGTTCTACTTCGGCTGATCGTGGGTTTTGATTGAAGGGCATATTTATTTATGTCTTTTGTCCCGCCATGTCCTCGTCTCGCCGTGTCTATGTCCCACCGTGTTGTCCCATGCATGTTATTTTATTCCTCACCACGTATTGTTGGTTGTCTTGCACATGTTGTTAGTCATCCCTTTATACCCCATGTTCTTATCCCAACCGTGTCTTTGCCCCACCATGTCCTTATACCACCACGTGTGCTATCCCACCGCTTGCGTGTTGTCTTGTCCCACAGTGCCTTTACTCGCATGTATGCTTGCCATTTGTTTGTTTGTTATGTTTCATCCATCTTCGTTATGTTATGTTGTGCCATGTTTTGTTCATATTTATCTTATTATGTTATGTTCATGTCATGCTCGTTCATATTCGTTCATGTTCACATCATGTCATGTCATGTGGTTGCTGTCTTATGATGAAAATCCATAAAAAGTAGAAATCAAAAATTCCAAAAAATGCCGTATCGCCTGCACATGTAAGTCAGGTATGGCTCTTTATCCCTTCTCATTATTGCATTACTATATGGTATCTACCTTATTATAGCCTCTCAAGGACCGGCTGGTTGCCCGTGTGTTCTGGGATCTGATGTTCTCCTTTAACAAAAACGATGATGATCTAGGAGCATACGGTTAATCGTTGGATAGGCCGCTCGGTTGAGTCGGGTGGGGGACGATAGACTCTGTCTCGCACGCCGTGGTTGCAAGAAGACTCTTGACCCCGTCTTGCTCGGTATAGCAATATTATCCTTGAGTACTTTCTATTTTATCTTTCTTTGCATTCGTTTTAATGATTTCTTTAATTTTAGCCCAGCATGCATCATGTCATTTTGAGCATTCATGTCTTGTGATATGTTCAAGGATTTCTCCTCAGTAAATGGTTAATTGCACCTCAGCTCTCTTGGATAAGAGATTCTTCATTCCACTCTGAATTCAAACGATTTCTCTGATCTTGCCGCTTGGTCTGGTTGGCTAGCGTGATTCCTGTCTAAATTTTATCTCAATCTTATTCTCCTTTCCAGCTCTTACGCTGTGTTCTTTCCGATCCCCTCATTGTCCGTGGATTGTGTCCCCGATGAGGTTGGTCGTGTTTCCTTTCCTTCCTTAGTTAGTTCTCCAGACATGTCTCATCCTTATCATCCATTCCAGGTGGTTAGTTTGGCGTTTTCGGGAGAATTCATGTCGCTTGTTGGTCATGATAGGTGTCTTTTTGCCTTGATGCCCGCTTATCAGTTCTCTCCGTTTCATCTCCGCTTCATCTCCATTTCACGTCGCTATCGCTTTCGCTCCATCTCCTTTCCATTTCGCCTCCGCGCCGCTTTCGCTCGTTCCCTTGCAAAGCGGACATCAAGGAGGGGCATCTGTTGACACCCGTTTTAGCCCACAAGTTGAGTTATTTCTCTTATACATCATTTTGATGTCCCGAATTACCCATTATTTGGGGAACTTCCTTGGATGGATTTCGAGCCCATTTTTTTACCATTTCATATCCTTTGAGTCTTGGAGATCATGATTTCCTAAAGTCCTAGAGCTTATCTTATCAAATTCCGACTTCCAAGTCAACTTACGGCCCATTTAGGCCGGCTTCCCTCAAGCATTCGGCTCTCTCTCACTGCACAGTCCTAAAAGTGGTTCTTTTTCAACCTCTTCCAATCCTCAATTCAAAAAGTTGTCTTCATCACAGTTGTTCCTCTTTTAAAGATCTAAAATTGCTTCTTCTACGCCGTCGGCTAGTTCTACCCCGATTGTGAGCTATTCGCATTTTTCTGGCGTGCTGTGCTGTTCACCTATTTTCTAGAATTTTTCGCTATGTTCTAACCCCATTTTTCCCACTTCCAATCATTTTCTCAAATTTCTTTATTCATGAAAGTTGTTCTTCTCTCAGTTATCTACAATTTTTTCTTCTTCCACTTTCGTTAGTTCTGCCCCGTTTGAGAGATACACTTTAATTTCTAAAGTCATGCACAGTCTTCCCAGAATTTTTTCTCCATCAGTGTGACGGCCCTACATAGGTGCGTTAGAGTAGTGTGTGTTGGGACTCCTCTGTGTTGATGTTGTTGACATGTACTTTATTTCATATGGCAACACATTGTTTTGATTGATTGGCAACACTGTTTATGTTTTGATGAAATTGATTTTATCAGATTGTCTGTGTGTTCTATGCATCTCACAGGTTAACACACTGCATTACACTTCAAGTCTGTACAGCCATATCTTGCATTGCGTCTCTTGCATTGTTCATTCGTAAAATCTGTTCAGTGAGCATCTCATTGGTGAAGTCTGTACACTCACCAACTGAACTTCAAAGTCCATACATTGGCATTCAGACTAGCAAGTCTATACAGCGTCCATTGTCTAGAGTCTCTTGAAGCCTGTACATCGGACTGCTTGCAAAGTCTGTACAATGGACTGTGCTTCACAAATTCTATACATTTGTCAGTGCTAAGTATATACAGTGAGCGTCTCATGAAGTCTGTACACCACTGTAGCTGCACCGTCTCACCCACCGTCTCATTCAGCGTCTTAGGCTTGCAAAGTCTACACATTGGTCGGTGGAAAGTCTATACATTCGTTACAATGCACACATCGTCTCAACTTGCGTCTCATGCATATAGTAACTCTATACATTGCTACAGTAACGCAAGTCTATACATCGTCCGTTTCATGCATTGTCTTAGGCAAGTCTGTACAGTGGACCGTCTCAATTAGCGTCTTATGCATTGAGCAAAGTCTATACAGACACCACCGTCTCATTCAGCGTCTTAGACTTGCAAAGTCCATACATTGGTCGGTGGAAGCAAAGTTCATGCATTGGACTGTAGCATGCTCGAAGGACAAGTCTATGCGTTGCTAACTATGCATACTATACAGTGGATCGAGTGTGGCAAGTCTATACAGTGAGACTCAGTCTGAAGCCACAGCCACCGAGATCCAGAGAAGAAAAGCAGAGAAGAAGATACAGAGAGAAAAGAGAGATGTGTTGAGAGAGTTTGAGAAGAGAGAGATGAGTTGAGAGAAGTCTAATGAGAGGTTGTAAGTCAGTCTCTTGGTTCAGAAACCAGAGTTGACTCTGCTCATACTTGAGCTACATTTTTCTGATTTTCCATTTCGTTTATTTCTGATTTTATTGCTTTCGATACCTTTGTTCTTCAAGCTGTGTATCAGCGGATGCAGTGGAGGTTTCCACTGGACAGGTAAAGCTGTAATCCTCAGCTGGCGAGACTTGGTCTCGGACGGGTTAAGCTGTATTTCCCCAGCGGTTTGCAGAGGTGTATCCTCTGGACAACAAGCTGTGTTGCTCAGCGGGCAGTGGAGGATTCCACTGGACAGCAAGCTGTGTTGCTCAGCGGTTTGTAGGCCAAGTTGTATTGCCCAGTGGACACAAGCTGTGTTGCACAGCAGTAAGCCATACTCGGTTGAGTGTGGGGTGGACGTAGGTCATTGACCGAACCACCTAAAATCTTGTGTGCATTGTGTTTGTGAGTTTGCTTGTGAACTGGTGTGTGACTGAATCTCTTGATTATCTTCACAGATCGCTTGTGCTTTTGCTAAGTTTAGACACTCGAGTTAGTGTTTTAGTAGATCTGCCTTTATTCCGCTTTTGAACCTCCAACTGGTTTTAAATTGGGCTGTAGATCTATTCACCCCCCTCTAGATCCACACTTCATGGAGATAGACTGCGTCCATCTAACTCCAACACTTGGTATCAGAGCCTAACTCTTCTGCAGGGACTCATCGCCCGAAGAGGAAAGGCAAAGATGGATGTTCGAGGGATGATAGCTGAAGGACACTCAACCACAAAGCCCCCATTCTTCAACGGATCTAACTATGCATACTGGAAGAATCGTATGCAAGTGTTTTTGAGGGCTAAGGCTTACGAGCTTTGGAAGGTAGTCAGCAAGGGACCTTATGAGCTGTCCCCAAATGAGAAAGTCTGGACCAAGGAGGAAATTAGAAGGTCCACGCAAAACTGGAGTGCAATCAACGCAATCCAGTGTTCTCTGCATACCCCCGAATTTTCTCGAGTATCAGCCTACAGTTCAGCTAAGGAGATGTGGGATGCACTGGAGGTGATTCATGAAGGGACTTCTCAGGTCAGAGAGACGAAGGCCAATTTGCTTGTGTCTGAATATGAAGCCTTCAAGATGAACCCAACGAGACCATCAAGGAGATGTATGCTCGATTGACAACTATCACTAATGGTCTTAGAGGTTTTGGGAAACCGTAGATAGAATATGATACAGTGAGGAAGATTCTTTGTTCCCTGACTCCCGTTTGGCACACCAAAGCTACAGTAATGGAGGAGTCAAGGGATTTGCAAAATACAAGGGCAGATGAACTAATTGGATCTCTAATGGCATATGAGATGAATCTGCCAAAGATAGAGGAAGTGGAAGTAAAGAGGAAACCGATTGCACTGAAGGCTGGTGGCCGCAAATACAGCAAATCAAACCGATCCAGCTCTGGTGGATCATCATCCGAGGAGAGCCCGAAAGAACAAGATGTAACCGGTACTGAGATGGCAATGATGACCAGAGAGTTCAGGTGATTCCTCAGGAGAGGAGCAGGACAATTCAGCCGAAGGAACCATGGTGGCGGCCGGCAGGACACAAGGTATAAATCTAAACCTGCAAACCAACATGGAACTTACGTGTGTTATCAATGCAGGAACTCTGGCCATCTGAAAGCTGACTGTCCAGAGAACCAGAAGCACAAGGACAAGTCAGATAGAGAGAACATGAAAGGAAGAGCCATGGTCAGCACATGGAGTGATGAAGATGAAGGTTCTTTCAGCCATACTTCGGATAGTGAGGGAGAATCAGAAAAATCCATCTGTCTCATGGCAATCAGCTCTGAAGATAGAGAGGAAGACTCAGATGAGGTAAATTCTCCATTTGATAATTTTACTGTTGATGATTGGGTAGATGCCTATCATAAACTAGCTGATCAAGCAGATGACATTAGTAGGGAAAATAGGCATCTAAAAAGGAGGATTAACTCCATGCAAAATGATACAACTCTTATTGATAAAATTGCATATCTAGAATCTGAGAATAAAGATTTGAAACTCACATGTTCTGAACTAGATGAAATCAAGAATGAGTTTAAAACTTCTAAGGAAGAGAATGTGAGGCTTGAAAATGAAGTTGACGAATAGAAACTGAAAATTCAAAAATATGAGAGTGAGATAAAGCTGGTGAATGAAAAATATCAAGCTGTCCTAAGTGTGAACACAGAACTGAAAAAATCCATTGAAGACATTCAAAAGGATAATGAGGACAAGCTTAAAACCATTGAGAAAATGACCCAGGAAACAGATAATCTAAATGCTTTGTTAGGGTCAAAGGTTAATTTCAGAAAAGAGGGCCTAGGATTTAATTCTAGTGCAACAAAAACATTTGGGATGAAAACAATTTCATTTGTTGCTCAAAAAGAAAAGGGACCTCTAATTAGCATGAACTCAACCATTTCAATGAACAAAACTGCTAATCTGAAAAAGCCCAGTGCTGAGGAGAAGGGCAAACAAAAGGTAAGTGAGCCTAGTAGAGCTAGCACATCCAAGTACAATCCCAAGGCTCAGTCACAGGTTAGGGGTCAACCTAAACAGTCTTATAAACCCCACACTAAGGTTACCAGGTCTCCACCATCACCACCACCTCTGAAGAAGACTCAATACACACCTATGAATAGGTCAGCAGGGTCCAAGGTGCAGGGGAGACAGAATGCTGCTAGGAGTCAATCCAATCATTTCTATCAACCCAGAGCTCAGACTTACTACAATGCACAGCCAACCTATTTCAATAGGTCAGGTTGGACTAGAACTCCGGGAAGGTTTACAGGTCTTGCATATCAGGCTGCACAATATCATAGACCTTACACTAGAAATTAGGTTAGTGGGTATGGCAACTGGTCACCTAGAAACATGCACTATTTCAGCCAGCCCAGGAACCACTATGGCCAAAATGTCATGCATGCACCCTGGCCAAGGCACTGGCAAAGAAACAACACTGTCAATAATTATGCTGGTGCAAATAAGAAGAAAAATAACAAAAAGAAAAGGAACAACAACAGAAAGAAATCTATAGGATCCACTGAACAAAATTCTTTCAAACAAATGTGGATGCCAAAAAGTCTGCTGTCTTGCATTGCTTCTACTTCATCTTCTCTGGAGCCCAATCAGACTTGGGTTCCAAACTTCTCTACCTGATTGTGTGTGCAAGTATGTCTGGCAGCCAAGAACAATCTGTGGTACTTGGATAGTGGCTGCTCCAGGCATATGACAGGAGATAAGGCCAAAAAATTCGAAAAGCTGGAAGAGATTGGAGGCCTTGTCAACAATTTGATGCAACACTAAGGGTAAAAAATAAATCAGTCAGGTAAAGCAGGCAAGTGATTTATCTTCAGAACTGAATTGAGAAAGTCATGTCAATTTGGTTGCCTAATTCCTATTTTTCTCTTCATGTCTAGCTGATCAGTCTACATTCCAGACTCAGCTACTGAATTTAAATTCTGCACAAAAGCTGATGATTCTCTTCTCTTTGCATGTTATTGCACTGTGTACACTGAATGCTAGAAACTGAATTATCTTGAAAAGTTGATTGCTTCCGAATGATGCTCTCTAATGAATAAACTCTCTGCTGGTTTTGTGAATGCTGGATGTTGCAACAGACTCATGATCATACATGACATTCATATCTTCGTGATCATCATTGCATACCATTTAGTCATGAATGTGTCTAAAATCACATGCATATAAAACTACTTTGAACTGCATTTTTCTGCATAACCGTGGTATATTAAATAGTAAGCTACTAAAGGGCAGGGAAATATGTCTGGAGGTTATTACCATGTGTGAGATGGTCCTTGAGACCAGGTTCTCGACCTAGTACCATGGGTTATATTGATTGATAGGGCAGTCTGAATGAGCATAAATTTCAAAATCCTTTGTTCAATTTTCAGAGAAAACATTGCATGTATTCAGGGGGAGTTTGTTGAGTCTTTGCATGCCTTTGCATATCATTCATTCATGACCTATGCATAAGCTCTCTCTCATTTAATTCTTGCCATTCATTAGCAAAATTGCATGCATATAGACAGGGGGAGTATTGTTAGAAATTCAGAGTGGTCATCAATTCTATTGAATTATTTCATCCTTGACTCTAAATGATTGAGTCTGACATATGGCAATCTGTTAGTCAGTTCTAATTTCTAAACAATAGAAAACATACTTCTTCTCTTATAAGAATTTTAAATTGCTTAAAGACTGACTTAATGGTTTAAATTTTATAATCCTTGAAGTTTAAAGATTGCAATCAGTAAATAAGAAAGTTGAAAATTGATAAAACTCTCAACCCCTTTCTTATTTCATGTCAGACAAAGCTAATCATATCTGAAATCTGAAAACTCATCTGAAATCATGTTAGAGAAGCTAAGTATGTGTATTGTTCTTAAACAAGTCATTCTGAAACATATAAAGGACAGCTAAGAAAGATATTGAAAAATATTAAAAATCATTGAAAATTAACATTGGCAGAGCAATGACTGGTAAATCACTGAGAAACTGTGTGATCCATCAAAGAAGTGGACAACACTCATGTCATGAAGTGTATCAGCTATCTCTATATAAAATGATCAAAACAGTAGGCTGGTTTCACTGAGTACCTGAGGGTAACTGGCGTCTGATAAACGTGTACCCTCACACAAAAAGGTGTAAATCAGTTCTATTGAATTTGATCATAGGCAGAATTGTCCATCTTGTTGAGTATCTAGGGGTATTGGCGTCTGATAAACGTATACCCTTACGCAGAAAGACTTATGGTACCTGAATGCCCTAAATGAACTAATATTGATAATGCTGTTCCTTCAAAAGAAAATTCATAGATGTCAATTTGTTTATTTTGAATACATGACCTAGCATCTCTTAACAACTTTTAATGAGTATACGAAAGTAGGATATTTTGAAACTGAATCTTTCATGCAAATGCGATTCTGGTTTATTGTTTTATCATGCACAGCCAACTTATCCATTGATTGTAGTGCATGAACTCAAAATTTATAACCTTTAAACCAAACTTCTATCTGAAAGTAGTTTCTAAATTCATATGACTGAAGACTCTGTGCTTTAGAATGCTTATTCCTGAACTACTTGTTCAGAATGCCAGTCAGATGATCTCTCTTACTCCTTCCCTTGTACTCACTTTCCCTCCTCTTTGTTGATGGCAAAGGGGGAGAATATTGTCTGAATTCATTCCTTCATTCCAGAGGGAGAATTCTGAATTCAGGGGGAGTGTATGCATCTGCATCATGGTATGGAAAAAGGGGAAATTTTGTTAGCAGGGAGTTGCTCACATTTCGTAGCATGTAACATGCATTCATAGCATCTGCATAATAATCTGAATAACAAATCATGTCTTTCATCAAAAATTACATCTGTATAACAGGATGTTGCTATTCTATATGATAGGGGGTTGCCATCATCAAAAAGGGGGAGATTGTTGTGACTCCTCTGTGTTGATGGTGTTGACATGTACTTTATTTCATATGGCAACACATTGTTTTGATTGATTGGCAACACTGTTTATGTTTTGATGAAATTGATTTTATCAGATTGTCTGTGTGTTCTATGCATCTCACAGGTTAACACACTGCATTACACTTCAAGTCTGTACAGCCGTCTCTTGCATTGCGTCTCTTGCATTGTTCATTCGTAAAGTCTGTTCAGTGAGCGTCTCATTGGTGAAGTCTGTACACTCACCAACTGAACTTCAAAGTCCATACATTGGCATTCAGACTAGCAAGTCTATACAGCGTCCGTTGTCTAGAGTCTCTTGAAGTCTGTACATCGGACTGCTTGCAAAGTCTGTATAATGGATTGTGCTTCACAAATTCTATACATTTGTCGGTGCTAAGTATATACAGTGAGCGTCTCATGAAGTCTGTACACCACTGTAGCTGCACCGTCTCACCCACCATCTCATTCAGCGTCTTAGGCTTGCAAAGTCTACACATTGGTCGGTGGAAAGTCTATACATTCGTTACAATGCACACATCGTCTCAACTTGCGTCTCATGCATATAGTAAGTCTATACATTGCTACAGTAACGCAAGTCTATACATCGTCCGTTTCATGCATTGTCTTAGGCAAGTCTGTACAGTGGACCGTCTCAATTAGCGTCTTATGCATTGAGCAAAGTCTATACAGACACCACCATCTCATTCAGCGTCTTAGACTTGCAAAGTACATACATTGGTCAGTGGAAGCAAAGTGCATGCATTGGACTGTAGCATGCTCGAAGGACAAGTCTATACGTTGGGTTTTTACCTACATTGCTTCTCAAAGTCTATACAGACTTCAGCGTCTCATTCTGCGTCTTATATCAAGTATGTACAGCCCTTCATATAGAAAGTCTATACATCGTGATGTCTTACACATTGGCTGATTGAATGATCTCAAAGTCTATACATCGGACTATTACAGCAAGTCTGTACATTGTCCGTCTCAGTTAGCGTCTTATGCTTTGGGGTGAAGTCTATACATCCGATTGTTCAGCTTGCAGCCAAGTCTATACATTGGCCTTCATGCCTCAAGTATATACTTTGCATGTTCATTCAAACAAGTCCATACACTGAGCAAGTATACACATTGTGTTTGTCTTGTAAAGTCGATACTTTGATGTCTATACATTGGTTTTGAGCGAAGTATATACACTGTAATGTATATACTTACAACTGATGATCCGATACTCTGTCTGACAGATGCTCTGCTCATGAAGCTTAAGGAGGGCACGTGATCCGAGGCTGGAAGGCCTGACCAGATGATGACACGTGTGCTGAAGCAAGTCTAGATGCTGCCACATGGATGGAAGCACCTCAGATCTGGAGAATTCCTTGGGCGGGAAAACGTGTAAGCCACGCGCCCTTATCATTGGGATTATCTACAGGGATTGCTGACATGGCTCTTGATCCTAGGAGGACGAGGTGCCCAGATGATGCCACATGGATGAACCTATCTCAGATCTGGTGAAACTCTTGGGCGGGAAACGTGGAAGCCACGCGCCCTTATCCAACCTACTGCTGGTATATAAAGAAGCTTTCATCTTCTGTTTAAGGTTGATCGAGTGTGGCAAGTCTATACAGTGAGACTCAGTCTGAAGCCGCAGCCACCGAGATCCAGAGAAGAAAAGTAGAGAAGAAGATACAGAGAGAAAAGAGAGATGTGTTGAGAGAGTTCGAGAAGAGAGAGATGAGTTGAGAGAAGTCTATTGAGAGGTTGTAAGTCAGTCTCTTGGTTCAGAAACCAGAGCTGACTCTGCTCATACTTAAGCTACATTTGTCTGATTTTCCATTTCGTTTATTTCTGATTTTATTGCTTTCGATACCTTTGTTCTTCAAGCTGTGTATCAGCGGATGCAGTGGAGGTTTCCACTGGACAGGTAAAGCTGTAATCCTCAGCTGGCGAGACTTGGTCTCGGACGGGTTAAGCTGTATTTCCCCAGCGGTTTGCAGAGGTGTATCCTCTGGACAACAAGCGGTGTTGCTCAGTGGGCAGTGGAGGATTCCACTGGACAGCAAGCTGTGTTGCTCAGCGGTTTGTAGGCCAAGTTGTACTACCCAGCGGACGCAAGCTGTGTTGCACAGCAGTAAGCCATACTCGGTTGAGTGTGGGGTGGACGTAGGTCATTGACCGAACCACCTAAAATCTTGTGTGCATTATGTTTGTGAGTTTGCTCGTGAACTGGTGTGTGACTGAATCCCTTGATTATCTTCACAGATCGCTTGTGCTTTTGCTAAGTTTAGACATTCGAGTTAGTGTTTTAGTAGATCTGCCTTTATTCCGCTTTTGAACCTCCAACTAGTTTTAAATTAGGCTGTAGATCTATTCACCCCCCTCTAGATCCACACTTCGTGGAGATAGACTGCGTCCATCTAACTCCAACAGTGTGACGGTCCTACGATAGACCGTCACACCGAAACATGCCCGAAATGACCCTGTTCAACCCCTAGAGCGTGGCGGTCCTACCCTAGACTGTTAGAGCCATGTGACGGTCTAGTATAGGTGCGTTACACCGAAACTTATCCAAAATCATCCCGTTCGACCCCCAGAGTGTGACGGATCTGCCCTAGGCCGTTACATAACTCTGACGGTCCTACGATAGACCGTTACACACACCAGAGAGTCCAATTCGTGCTGGACTCTGGCTCGAAAACTGTGCAACGGACCTATCTTGCAGAGCCCATAACTTCTTCAATTCTTATCCCAATTGATCCCCGTTTTTTCCTACTTCTAGCCCTTTGTATTATCTTGAATTTGGTTCATAGAAATCAAATTTTGATTGGCTATATCTCTCGGGATCTGTGTCACAAGATTGGGATTTAAGCATCCTGGTTCAACTAAAACTCAGCAGATAAGGCTCCGTGGCTACCTTCCAAGAGCCATATCTTCTAGAATCCTCCTCCGAATTGATCCCCGTTTGTTCCTATCTCTTGTCCTTAGTATTATCTCGAGTTTGATCTAGAGAACTCGATTTATCTTGGACTCTATCTCCGGGAATCGTGATAAGAAGTTGGGGGTTTCATGACTTTTCTATAAAAACTGCCCAGCTCGCAGTTACAAAGGGGGGCTCTTTTCGGACGTGGGGCGAAGCCATGCTGCACTGCCAACTCAGAACTTCAACCCTGGCTTGAAGAGGGAAGTATTAGCTTTCAATTCCATCCTTCTGGGCTTGATTTCATGGTCTACACTCTTAGTTCTAGTTTCCTCAAAATCACAAATCATCACAGTTTTCTGCATTTTCTGCTACATGTGTTTTTCTCTGTTTTGCATCATTGATTTCTCTCTATTCTCTCAATCAAATCTCATGATTTCAAATCTCATGCATGCACAACACACCCACCTATCTTTTTCACCCTTCCACAGGGGTTAAAACCCCCCCCGGTGCGTTCTCCCCCTTTTATTCATGCTATTTTATCACTTTGGGCAGATTTCGACACTTCATGTTCTAATGAGTTTTTACCTTTGTGTTTCATCTTTGTTTTGCAGGAGAGCATGAATACAACGTGAGGCCCTCTTCATTTAGACGACTGGAAGGTGAGGAGGTTTGAATCCACAAATTTCCCGCACTCCGTTTCAAGCGCGATCAAGTTTTCTTTCCAAGGTACACGGCGCCGTTCTTTACACTTCTTCATCCTTTGGCGTTGTTGGAACCTTGGTGGCGATCACGGTTAGTATTTCTCATCCTTTCATCCCCCTTGTCTTTGATTCACATGTTTATGCATGTATGTATTTAAAGGGGGCGGGATAGGAATCTAATTAAAACAAATCAACAACACACACGACTAGAGTGTCGTGCACGCGACACAACACTGACCTCGGGTATAGCCAAGAAAAGACTAACCCGGGAAGGTCACGACACGAAGTGTGAGAAACGCGAGAGTCACGTGTCACGTGACAGGAGCACCTCCTCACTAGAAGAACGGCCAGATGCGTCCACTGACGTCTTACACTACGCCACAGGTATCTCGCTTCGGACGCCGAGAACGACGGAGACTGAGATACTCACTGAACCAGAACAGGAACTACAGTAACGAGTGACTAGTCAGGGTCACGCCCATCGGCGTTCATCCAAAACACCCCTGACCACGTGTGCACACACTGACTCTTGCCTAGAGCCAGGCCTCTAGCTGGTTTCCTCCCCCAGCCGGACGCTACCGTAAAGCAGGGGCCCACGGAAACTAGCTTAAATACCGTATCTCGAGAACTGCCCTCACAACCACTCCCAGATGGACCGACACTCGAGGTCGTCAGGCTATTACTAGTGGAGGCTTACTAGACACAAAGATTCTGAAACACGAGTGTTGCAGTACAGACAGGCCAAGCAAGCACTGTCACACGTACTACAAAACTCGAAGGCAGCATACCAACTGCCAACAGACTCAGGACAGACAACTAGATCTAAAAACACAATGATCCTTGAGTCTCACGACTCGGGGTCAAGATCGGCGCACAAAGCGGTGACACGCTGCCAATCGATCTAATCCTAACCCAGAGAAACTGACACATCCGGGGGAAACGACTCACGGAGACCTGAGGGATCACCAAGAGCCTCAACACATCTGGACACGCAAATTGAGGTAAGACAATACCTCAAGGCATCCAGAACCACTATCTCAGGCTATCCAGAATAGTCGAGACACACACAAGGTTACTTGTCAACCACTGGGTCTCATCGGGTTGACCAGAACCTGACAACAACTCACAGAACATGACCTCACGCACTAGCATTCTTGGCCACCTTATACCATGGTCATAGCCCTCATAGGACGTCAACAGACATCCACGGTTCAGTGGGCAACCCACAAGGTCAAGCCAAGATAATCAGAAACCAAAATACCAGTAAACCATCCTCTGGGAAGCAAGCGGTACATCACTCGGCCGCTAAGCAACACAAGCAGCTAAGGAAGGAGCCGCTACACACACAGAGGCAAAGACTCTGGCGATCTTACACTGGGCTGTGAGGTGACTGTGGTGGTCAAAGATACGGCCGCTACACCCAGTCAACCCTCGAACAGACCTATTCAGTCAAACCACCATAGCGGTCTAATATAGACGCGCTACATGGACTAACGCAGTCTAGACATGAGCCGCCACAGTAACCGCCCTAAGACATTGACCTAAGACAAACGGACTGTAGCGGCCTAAGAAGGGCGCGCTACAAGGAAGAAACGCACTAAGGTTGGGCCGCCAAAGCCAATCGACTTAAAACATTGAACCGGTCAAACTCACAGTAGCGGGCTAAGGAAGGCGCGCTACAGCAGAATGATTGTCAGAATTAGGGCCGCCAACTCGAACCGATATACACCTGTTGACTCATTCAATGGACCGTAGCGGTCAAGACTAGGGCCGCTACAGAAAGCGTGAAAATTTATCGTACAACCGCTAAGCTGAACCGACCTACACTAGAATCGAGGAGAAACGAACCTTGGCGCACCCCCACAGGGTCGCTAGAGGCAAGTGGCGGTCAAAGGTTGGACCGCCAACCTGAACCGACCTATAACTGATCGACACACTATAGAGTGTGGCGGTCGATCGTGGGGCCGCCAGAGACCAGTAGCGGTCTTTGAAACGACCGCCAACACGATATGGCGGGAAAACTGGGGAAATGGCCGATCTTGGCCATTCCACGCCCCATTCGCGTCTAAATGCAAGGGAAACTAACCTAATCAACAAAATTAACCTTCCACAAGTCGGAAGGGACACATGCAATAGCTGGATCGCAAGAAACGGGCGATTCCAACGAATCGACCCTAATTGGGTCACCAGGGTTCCCGGACTCGTACCGGCCCCAAATGACGACCAATCAACACGAAATCAGCGGAAATGGAATACAGACATGCTGGGGGTCACAATGAAACTAATCTAGTCAAAAACCGTCGCCATTTTTCGGCAAACCCGACGCACACCCCCCGAGCATGCTTTTCCCAAAACTGAACGAAACCCACTCAAACTCGCACCGATCGGCACGAAACTGCGAGGGAACGTAGAGGATAAGTAGGTGATCCATCTCCCTACCTCCACCAAAGATTTCGAGCACCGGAGTGACTAAACCACGCCGAAAACCGCATCACGAGCTCGACCGTCGGCTTTGAATCCACCGTTTGGGATCGCGCCAGAAACGGTCCGATCCTCGCCCCATCGTGCACCCGATCACTGCCACGGCATCTCCACTGCCTGCCCCTGCCTTCTCCGTCTGCAGCCGGAGTTGGGAGGGCGAGAGAGGAGAGAAAACGGGGAGAGAGAGGGTCGCGCGCGAATGAAACGGAGGAGAGAGGAAGAAGAAAAGAAAAAGGAAAAGAAATTAGGAATTTTCCTAATTTTCGTAAATTCTGATTTTTGGCCCAAAAATCCACTAATTCAGAAAAATACAAAAAAATAGTCGAAACGATCCTCTCAAAGGGTACATCGCAACTATAGCGTCCTCGAGTCGATGAACTGAGAAATAAACTCACCATAGGGTTCCGTAACTTGTACGAGAGAAAAACCCACGTGGATCGTAAACTTCAACTGAGGACCCACAAAAGTGATCCGAAAGCACTCCGATAAGGATCCAAAAAATTCGATAAAAATCCAGGGTATTATATAGGCTCTCCGAGGGTATCACTCACAAAGTTGGGGGTAGGCTCAAGGTGCTCACTGGGTTCCACCGTGGTGCCCTTAGAGGGTGCCAGATCCACCGCGTGGAAAGTGGGGTGTATCCCAAAACCCATCGGAAAGTCCAACCCATAAGCCGGGTTGCCAAAGCCACTTGGAACTTGGGAAGGTCCAAGTCCTCGTGCCCTCGATTTGGAGATGACCCTAGGATAGAGCCACACCAATCTCACCATCGCTAGGTTGCCTACTTGGAATCCCAAGTGGCACTCGTGAGCGTTTGCCCGCTCTTCATGAACCTCACCATCCATTGCTAGATGCTTGCTTGAATGCTTATGCCATGAGTGACGGTGTGGTACGGGTGGGAAGTGTGTGGTATGCAAAGGTGGATCGGGACAACCATATGTGGACCTATCATGCAATGCTGCCATGTAGACTTTGGTGGGCCTAGGTGGGCCGGGACACCCGTAGGTGAACCTATCATGCAAAGTGGTGATAAGTGTCGGGGGACCCGGACATCCGTAAATGCTCCTAACATGCGTATGACCAATGTTGAATGGGAGAGGACCGTTACACTCAAATATGGACCAATCATGCATCCTTCTTGACATGTGGGTGACATGAACGAGTGGACCCGACATACTAATCATTCCAAGCGATGTGAGGTACCAAGCCATAGAAATTTCTTTCCCAAAGATGACTTCCATGGGTGGGGTGCTGGGATGGCCTTTGAGTTTTCACTCAAAATGGTCGAAGGGATCTAGGAAGGTGGATATCTTGGGGTGGGGCACATCCTTATTTCCTAGGTGCATGTCGTTCATGGTCCTGACTTCCTTTGGGTGGTCCGGGCCTAGGAAGATGTGGGCTTGATCAAACTCTATGGCTGGGGTTAGGAGGCAATGGATGGAGAATGATGTGGGTGGGTCAAATGGGTACCTGAGCTCCCATTGAAAGGGATCAAAGGGATCATTGAAAGGGGTACCAAGGGAGAGGAGCTCTATGTCCTCAAGGTCCTCTAATGGTGGTGGATCATCCTCTTCTAATGAAAGCATTGGGCCGAAGTTTTTGGTGAGAGGGTCGGCCATGAGGGGATGGCTTGGCTTTCTACCTGATATAAGAAGGTCCAAATTGAGGAGAAGGTCGGACTCATCGGCCGTGGGGAGGAATAGAAGAAGGTCGCTAGTGTAGCAACCAATGGTGTAAACCGAGGTGATAGAACCGACACATAGGTGTAGGAGGTCAAGGCTCCTAGATTGGTTAGTCAAGGTGGTCAACCTGCCGGTCAACTCCAATTGCCATGCTATGCCCTTGAGAAGGTCCCCTAAGGTCTCCACTTGGTAAGATGTTCGGATGATGGTAGGATTGGAGAGGGGTACGAGAGGGAGGTATTGCTCCATAGGTAGGTGGTATGAGTGCAAGCTATGGAGGACAGGGTCTATCTTGAGCCATTTGAGTAGGGACCCATCTAAGGTTATGGTGCCATGTGTGAAGGCATGTGATCATTGAAGGTTTGACCTGTGTGAAGTAGGAAAGACAAGAGACTCATCCTCACCCTGGGTGTGCACTTGGGTTTCCTTGAGGGTGGGGTGAGGTTCCAGGCTATGTGGGGTGGGGGATATGGTCTCCTCTACCAAGTGGATGGGAAGGACTTTTGTGGTAGGGGTGATGATGATCGGTGCATGGTGCACCCGGGGTGGTGGGCAGTGGGAAACTTGGGTTAGGATAGGGAGGGGAAGTAGTGGAGGCCTAGGACTTGGGAGTTTTGGGGTAGGGAGTGGGAGATGGGTTGGTTGGGGTGGCTTGGGTTGGCTGGTCTTGGGGGGAGTGTCCCTTATGGGGGAAGATGGAGGGGTAGTGGTGGGGACCAAGGGGGCTTGTGGGGTATGGGTTTGGTGAGGGAGTTTAGGTTGGGGGGTGGTGGTCGTCAGGGGCCTAGGTGGAGGGGTGGACACGGTGTCCACTTGGGTTTGAATGGTGAGGGTTGGTTGAGTGACTTTGGGTTGGGGAGTGGTGGCCCTCATGGGGGGTACCGGGTTAATTAGGGGTCTTTCGCCCTTGGGATCGGCCGATTGTGGAGGAGTGAGGGTGGGGGCCAATTTGGTTTGAACGGTGGTGGTTGGATAGCAAAGTGTAGATGTGTTGATTGGGGTTTGAGGTGGTGGGTGTTGTGGGGGTTGGGAGATGTAGAGGGCCTTAATGGCAGCTTTGAACTGGCCGGGAGAGGAGGGAGGAGTGGTAGTGCTCCTCGGACTATGGCTCTCCAAGTAGGGAGGGGGACGTTGGGGAGCGTAGATCTTCTTAAGTTCTATCTTCATCTCCTCCCATGAGGAAATGGGCTCTTACCTCCTAACTCTCCTTAAGCCCTCTATGTGTTCCCACTTACTCTTGGCTTGACCCCGAAGTCGTCCCTTGGCAATGCGGACTCTCGCGGGTCCATATGCCATAATCCTTTGAAAGTGCATTTCCATGGTAGCCTCCCACTTTAGATAGGCACTAGGGCTCGATCCATCAAAGCAAAGGCCCTCATCTAGAATAATGCCCAAGAGGGGTGGACCACTAGGACCCTTGTGGAGGGCCGAATTGTATGGAATTGACCATAGAGGAATAGCCATGATGATGCACCGGAGACTCTAAACGTATATGCACCTTAGGACCAACTTGATAGAGACAAGTTGTGAACTTGCTCTGATACCAATTTGATGTGACACCACCTTGGGGGTTGCAGCCACTCGACCGATGCCCTTGGACCTAGACTTGCAAGCAATCAACGTTGAGCGGTGGATTCACTATAGCAGACCGACTAGCGAAGCGCACACTAGTGCCCGTAGGCAAACCGACGATGGTGGGGAGGGTCCGAAGTGGGACCTTGCTGCTCCTGGGGTATGGCAAGCTTGGACGGACCCCTAAGGGCCTGGGATGCCCAATTCCGCGGGCGGCCAGCACGCCGAGGGCATGGGATGTAATGGCTCTCTCACAACTCTCCCGCGGTAGTCATTCAAATGTAAGTAGTTTGTGATCGGGCACTCAACTCACCGTCCGATGGCACTAGAGGCGGGACTAAACCAGCAAAATAAAGAAACCAGCAAGGGGATGACCGAGGCTCACCTAACCCGTGTGAAGAGACCGATCTCGGCCGGAGACGAGGGCGAGCGAGGAAGCGTGGTCTTACCTACACGTCGCGCCGATGAAGCTTCAACCTGGAGATTCGATTTACATGCACTACGCCCCATGCAAGGGGGTTGAACATGGGGAGGGGAAGTCAATTTTACATCTAAAAACTACCTCCCACAGGGAGGGGTGGTAAGCCGGCCAAGAGGGGAGGAGAAAAAGTAGCTTAGAGACTTAAAGAAGGAAGTCCGTCGAATCTGCCCACTCTCAGGAACAGGGGACAAACTATCGATGTCGGCACCACTGCGGCCTCTCGCGAACTCCGTTGTCGACGAGAACAGTGGCAAAACCTCCTGGGTTGGCCAGGAGGACGTTAAATTTTTGGGGGAATTTCTGCTTGCCGGCGATGGTCGGGGCAGGGTCGTGAACAGGGTCTCTATTCTCTGGTTCTGACAGCTTCTGCACCACTGCACCAGGAAGAAGAGGCCACCACGGGCGCTCCCGAGCTCTGGTTCAGGCGTGGCTAGAGTCGCTGGATTCGTGGTCGGGCCCTCTTCGAATGGAGATCTGCGGGGATGCTGGAGGAGGTTGGAGTTGATGGTGAGGACCCAAACAGTGCCTGAGTGTCAGATCAGTTCCAGAGGAAACTGATCAGCGCACCAGAGGGAGAAAATTTAGAACTCACCGCTCTGGAGTCCAAATGGGATGCCGCTTCTTGGAGGTGAGAGGGGACTCGTAGAAGAATATCTCAGCCAAGTCTTGCCTCAAGGCCTTGGGGGAGTTTTCCGTGGGAGCCTCTGCAAATCATGATTGGATGTCTAGCAGGGAGAAAATGCGCAGTCCGGCGGTGAAGGCTCCTTCGGGTAGCCACTAGCTCAGACGGTGGCAAGACCACCACCGTTACAAAGAGAGCTGGGAGACGCTTCCGACAGTACCTCTTGTGCATCTAGGGGATCCGGGATGAAGTCGTGGTAGGCTCTGCAACCAGCGGCTTCTCTGCTGCCTGCGAACTAGAATGAAAGGGTGGAGATAGGTAAAGGGGGAATGGGGTAGATGGGAGGGGAAATGAGGTGGATGTGTGTGGGGGCAACCCGTGGCTGTGAGGGGGTCTGGGAGGGGGTGTTCCAAGGTGTGGGAGGGGGATAATGGGGTCTGGAAGGGGGTCTAGCAGATGGTGGTAGGGGAAGCTGCGAATTTGGTGTTGGGAGGGAGAGGGAGGTGGATTTGAATTTGGCTTAATGAGTGGGGTTAATGCTGGCCTAAGGGAGGGGAAAGGGTGCTTGGAGAGGGGTGTTCTACCTTGGGAGAGTGAGAGATTGCATGGGGGAGAGGGAGAGGTGTGTTGGGAAAGCCAAGGGGTGCTTGGGAGATTGGGTAGGATTAAATGGGGTAGTTATTGTTCCTAGGGAGATGAAGAGGTGGGTTGAGGTGGCAAGTGAGGAGTGGGTGAGGTGGCCAACTAGGGCGGAGGTGGAAGATGAGGTGGATAGTGGGTTGGAGAGAGAAAATTTCAAATTTGGGAGGGGGAGGAGAGAGGAGAGAGAAGGGGTGCTCCCCTTCTAGAGAGAGAGGGAAGAGAGAGAGGGGGGATAGGAGGGGGAGCTTCTCACTCCACTCAATTAGATTCTCTCCAATAAAATTTGAATTCTGGACTCACAATAATAGATCTTCATTAACATAAAATGGGGGGAATGAGGTCTTATTTATAGGGAACCCACATTTTACAATAAGTCCCTAACTTTAGGACTAATAACAAATAACCAAGAGGGAAGGGGGCGCCCCTGGGCCTAACCCATTGAATTGGTCCCAATAACCAAACTAATCAACCCTATGACACTTAAGTTAGGTAGATGACTCATTACCCTAGGTACATGACTCAAATAAAAGGAAAATTACAATGATATGACTCAAATAAAATATGAAAATTACATAACTCGACTCAGAAAAATGTAATAGACACAATGGAGCCATGATGGCGAGCAATAGGAGCTTGGAAAAATGTAAAGGGTGAGCGATGCCCCCATCATGCACATTGCATATGCATATATGAAAATGTATGCATTAGCAGATCAACATATGCTTTGATTTTTTTTTATCTAAATGCATTGAGTGATTCTTGAAGATAATACAAATGTCA
The DNA here is from genome assembly GCA_022559845.1 of Amorphophallus konjac. Classification (NCBI taxonomy): domain Eukaryota; kingdom Viridiplantae; phylum Streptophyta; class Magnoliopsida; order Alismatales; family Araceae; genus Amorphophallus; species Amorphophallus konjac. The sequence goes on from JAHNEJ010001440.1 coordinate 48,042, forward strand.
TATGAAAGCATGTGAATTCGTGCAAACCAATTTATTTCAGCTCCCCCTTAAGTATACAACTGTCAGGGCAAGGTCAGACATGAAAGCATGAAATTCCTAACATATTCTAAACATGATATGCAACTCATCAGAGAAGAGAATTTTCAAAACATCAATTTAAACTAACAAGCATTGAGATGGGGTTTTACCAACCATTGGTGCCTTGGCTTTATTGGACCCCCCTTTATTTTTCTTCTAGCTCCAAGGCACATCTGCAAAACAAAGCTCATTTTGTGTACATAGCTACCCAAGAGTTCTTGGGTCCTCCATGGTTAGTTACACCTTTCCTTGGTGTTCTCCAAGAATTCAAAACATTCATGTTATCAAGTTTCAGCAATTTACAATCAAACATGAAATGTCCAGTTTGACCATAATAATGACAACATCCTAGATTTTTCACAGGTTTTTGATACATATGTTTTTTGAAATTCTATGAATAGCTAGAATTGTTATTATGAAGAATTTTCTTTTCTTTTGCATGACAACAATCCTTGATTGTATGGCCATGCTTTCCACATTGAAAACATAAAGAAGAATTTCTTCTTTCAATAGTTGACCAGCATTCACTAGTCCTATGGCCCAGCTTCCCGTAGTTGAAGAACTTTACATGCTGGCCTTTTGAAATAGCTTTACTTTTTTTAAGAACATGATGATTTGCAGAAAAGTTAATGTGTTTAATATGAGAGTGAAATCTTTGTTTTTCTTCTGCAAACCAACACTGTGCAGTACAATGTCCCATTTTTCCACAGTGAAAGCATTCAATGTTCTTTTTTTGAAAAGTATGGTGTCTAGCATAAACATTTCTTTTCTGAGCAGTAGAAGATTTCCTAGCTTGAAAGTTCCTAGCATTCATTCTATCAGCATTTAGATCATCAATTCTCATGATGTGACAATCATATATTAAGTGACCAATTTTTCCGTAATAGTGACATGAGACTTTCTTCTTATGTGCATGCGTGTGTGTGCGTGACTTGTGTTCAACATGCACTTTGTCAATGTGAGCAGTTTTGGTCTCTTTTGCACCTTATTAGTCTTTGTCAATTTATCGGTCTGTTTTGCTATCTTTTGAGCAGTGAATTGAAAGATGTGTGGATTTGAGCTACTGTGCGTTTCAGAGCTACACACAAAGGAAGTATGAATTTTATTTTCAAAGCTCTTTTTATTTTCTGGATTGTAACCCAGCCCCTCTCTCTTAAAATTCACTTTGCTTCCTAAGAGTCTATCTAGATTGTCCTTCCCTTCAACAAACTTAGACAAGGAACCATTCAAATCATTATTCTCACATTGTAGGGTTGAGATGCAAAGTTCATAGCTAGCCACTTTCATTGTTTAAAAAGGCGACGCCTCAAGGCACTAAGGTTTAAGCCTCAAGGTGAGGCACTAGAAAAATACCTTAAGGCATGCGCCTCATGTCTTTTACTTGAGGCTTACGTCTTTTTTTGATTGAGGTGGTACGTCTCACCGCCTCCACCACCTCAAGATATTTAATTGAGACGTGTGCATCACTTGAGAAGATGATGTAATGAGGTGTTGTAGGGTATTCTCAAGATTTACATTTTTTTGTTATCCTTAAAACACAATTTAATATTTTTTTCTTGGTAGGTTTTTTTTTTTAACAGGGAGGGGATAATCGAGCTCAAACTCGGGCCCTCTCCCATATGGGGAAGGGTGACGAACCAACTACATTAGATATCTAGCTCATAATTTAGTACTTTTGAAATAACATGAATTTATCATTGAGTTGATATAGCATTATTTTTATCATTTTTTATGGTTTTAAGATTATTTTCTTCTCTATTAAGGCTTACGTCTCGTTGTGCCTTAAGACTTACGCCTTATGAGGCTTACAAAAAGCGCCTCACAACCGCCTCAATACCTTTTAAACTATGGCCACTTTCTCATTCAACATCTTATTGACAGTTTTGTGACTTTCAATTACTTTTTATAAATTTTGTAGCTTTTCATTTTCATTCATATCAACTGCCTTCCCTTTCTCCAAAACAAGCAATCTTTCAGAGATAGCAGTATTTTGATCTTTCAGGTTTTCATTTTCAAATTTTAACCTTCCAATTTTCTCCTTGAGTTTGTCATTTTGAATTAACTCATTTATTAACGTCCGATCATCAGAATTGACTTCTTGTCTGTGTTGGGTTTCAGACTTTTTCAAGTTTTTCTGAAGTTCCTCATTAACTGTTTTAATTGCCATAAATTTTTTAGAAACCAATTTATTGTCTTCTTGAACACTTTTAAGTCTTTCTTCATTTTCTGCAATGTGATTCCTGAGATTTTCATTTTCGGATTTTATTGCATTCAATTTTGATTCATTATTTCCAAGAACTTCCAATTGTTTTCTCAGACAATCATTTTCTATTTTTAGAGCTTCTAAGTTATCATTCTCTAAGCCAGTGTTCATGCCAACATTCATTTTCTTTTTTAGCCTTTTGCATTATTTTCTTAATTTCTCATTTGATTCAAGCAAGACAGCATATGCATCATGCCAATCATCTATAGAGAAGTTCTCAAAAGGGTTTACCTGATCATCATCCTCCTCTTCATTTTGGTTGCTGCTTTGATCACTGTCATCAGCCATCATGCATATGTCTTCATTTTCACTGCTGACAGTCTTCAATTTGTCGAAAATGTCCTTGGCAGACCTGCATTCAAAAAAACATGGAAGCATAGCAATATCAACAACTGCCTTCATTAGATTTAATGCACTAAGATTTTCAATGCTCCTGGATTTATGAGTATCAGTCCACTTAGATCTGTCCTTTGGCAATCTATGTGAACCATGCATGATAAGCTTCCATAGATTAGGATTAATAGATCTAACAATTTTTTGCATTTTACGAAGCCAAAAATCAAAGTTAGAGCCATCGAAAATTGGTGGACAATCCATTGAGCTAAAATCAAACAATGAACTAAGGTTCAACTAGCACAGCACCAAAAGGGCAGGATCTTCTCTGTAGATCGCTAGATCTGATCACTCAAAGAACCCGCTCTGATATCAATTGTTGGGTGCGCGGCTGGGATCTAGAAGGGGGGGTTGAATAGATCCCTTATAAAAACTATGCTCAATTGAAAACAACACTCACTTCTAATCAAGCTGAGCTGGAATGGCAATAGTGCAAGCAGTCAATGATGGAAGTATTGCTCTCAACAAAGATAGATTAAACAATACTAGAGATTCATTGGCAGCAATGACCTTGCTTAGTCAATTAAATCCATGCCTATCACACACATGTATATAATTGTTCTATCAAGTAGCAATCCTTAAGGCAATTGATCATTCAAATATAGTTACAAGTTAGAAACCAATTCAACGATGATGCTTGATTAGAACTAGTCTCAAATACTCAGTAGTTCGCACTGAATATGCATCTCAAGCACTAAACAATTACTCTATCTCCAAATACTGAACTCAGAGGAAGGCAACGGTATAAACTAAACAAAACCATCAAGCACTTAACAGATGATGACTAAGCTGATCAGATATTGAATTAAATTCAAATGCCATTCATCAGTTTGATTCACACTGGTACTAGGCAAAGGATTGAGTCCAGAAACTCTCCTCTCGCAAGATGTGAGACCACATCTTTTGATATACTAGAACAAAACTGATTAAGTCATCCAACGGTTCTTTCAGGAACAATCTCGAACACTCACTATATAAAAGAAATGTAAGATAGACCAACTCATACACTAATAAGCACATGGCAAGGAGCCATAGCAGAACTTAGAAGCATATCACCCATGCCATTGTAAAACGATAAGCAACCAAAGAACACACCATAAGCAATCACACGGCACATAGATTTTAAGGAGGTTCGGCCAGACACCAGTCTGCCGACGTCCATCCCACACTCCAACTAGAGTGTGGCTTCCCTTGCTCAAAGCAAGAACGCCGACTCAGTCTGCAACAACCGCTGAAAACACAGCTTAACCCGAGGGAAACAAATCGTTCAACCCCTGATCTCGCACCCAGCTAAATCAGTCCCCACTACCTTAGTCAGTGATCATAGAAAGTAATTTCTCCCTTCTTCTGCAAACCCAGAAGGAAACCGTGAGACAACACCCAACTGCTCACAAACCCAGAGGATTACAATTCTCTCTTCCTCTGCGACCTCAGAGGGAACTCGGAGATTACTCTCCCTTCTTCTGATCGCTCAGAAGGAACCTGATGCCTAAACAGGGTATCGGAAGAACACTAAGGAAATGGAAAAGAAAAAATGAAAACCAAAAGAAGAAACAACAAGACAATGTAGCTCCAAGGAGCAGGATGGCCATGGATTTGATCCATGAGACCAATCTTCAGGCAGATCTTCAAGTAAGCTCGACTACACTCTGATATAGCTCTCACTGTGCTACAGATCTGGGCTCTCGATCTTGCTCTCTTTCTTCTTCTTCTTCTCTCAAACTCTCATTCACATTCCTCTTCGAACTAATCTACCCAGCAGCTCTTAGATAGCCCACCAAATTCTTCTTGTAGCAGCGCCTCTCTTCTTATGAAGAGGGCTCTTGTAATGCCCCAAATTTTCCTATAAAATATGTAAGAATTTTCTAGAATTATTTGGATTTTTTTTGAATTTTCTAAAAGATTAGATAGATTTAATAAAGGCTAAATGGGAATTAAAAGAATTAAGAAATTGTTAATTAAATTAAAAGGGCCTTACGCTAATTAATGGACCAGGCCCTTTAAATAGGCCCACATGACCTAAAAAGGCCTAGCCCATATTCTAGAAGCATCATTTTCAGATTTTTAAAGGATAAATAAGATAATAATAGGGATAACTATCAAAAGAGTTTGAAATAAATCAAATTCGACGCTAAAGGATAAAAATGGTCTATCGAGAGACCGCTTGAGGCAAGAAACGGTCTCTAAGAGACCGCAAAGCTCTTCAGATTCCTTGAATGGAAGAAGGCATGAAAAGATGAGAACTTTGACATCCTAATCACCCAGGATTGATGTTATCCCTTAGTTAGAAGAGTCTAGAATGCTAGAGGATCAAATTGAAACCCTAATTAGGACTCTAGTTTCGTTCAAATCTCCGAAACATTAGCTAACCCTATAAATAGACCTAAAGTTCAACCTGAGCAACCCTTACGTTTGGCTTGCATGGAACTAAGGTAAGGAAGCATTATCTGAGGTAGGTTCTTTAAAATATTTGGTTCATAATACTAAGGTCTAAATGCCCTCAAAATTTCGTTCCAGGAGATCAAGCTCACAAGGAGTTAGAGGCCTGCAAAGACACTGGTTCAGTGGAAGTGACCCAGGAACTTGTGCGAAGGGCCCAAGAAGATCAATAGTTTAGAAGTCCTAAACGAGGTAATTAGATAGAGGTTATTTAGAGTTATTTGTTCCTTTTAGTATCCTCTACTTACCCTCTAAAATTTGTGGTCATAGGTGAAGAGAATCAGAACTTAGAAGGCCACGAAGTTGCTAGTTTGGTTCTGAACGAGCAAAAAACTAGGGTTGACTTCCAGCCCTGAATTCGAAGTCTAAAGTCCTGATCACAGGTAGGTTATCTCATGAAAATGCTAAAACTGGATGATAGGAGTAAAAGCCCTCTTGTTTCATAAGATTTCATGCACTGTACACGTTGTATTCGATGATTTGTTATCACTACACATTTAGGTTATGTAGCATGCATAGTCCCTAACTTTAATTCCAAAGATAACAATCTTACCTTAATTTATGCAACCTTGCATCTCCATGGCGTTAATTCCTTGGCAGCATGTTTTATATTCCTTTCTAGTTTATTTCCATGCATTATTTTTCCCTAGAATAAGCCTGAACTTCGGTTTTAATGTCTGTATGGTATAGAGGAAAAACGGTCTCCGTAAGACCGCTAGAGTCCCCTTGCGGCCCTACGATAGACTGCTAGGTCCGATAAAATGGTCCTTAAGTGACCGCTTTTGTTTTCTGAGTTCTGTAATTATGTTAACCTGAAACATAATGCAGAGTAGCCTTATTTATCTTATGATAAGCCTAGATAATTAGGTTTTATTCCTGTTTTAAGTGCTACATTTGTAAATTTGGTTGTATTGATGGGCTATTCTAGTAGATTGCAGGTTTCTCATATGCATGGAAATTATTTTAAGTTATGTTAATTTTATGCCAAAACTTATACTCTTGTATTAATGAATATAATTTTCATGGACTTGACCAGTTTTGATCACTGTTTTATCACGATCTCTTCTTATCTATGAGTCATTTTCTTAAGTACATGGCACGTATTCTGGTACGATGTCATTACATACACTTTGCACTTAAGCATATAATCTTGGACTTATAAACCTCTCCACCAGATATTCCTTCTGTCGGACTAGGGGATTATGTTTCAAGGCCTCCGTAAGACTCCGCGAGCCTGGAATTTCCACTAAGACGTCGAGCTGGTTTTACCCTCAAACCCAATTGTCTAGAAAGTACTTTACCGGTGTTTTATGAGTTTTGGACTCTAACGGCCTTCTCGATGACCGCCAGAGGAACCTAGCGGCCATTTACCTGACCACTAAGGACGCCTAGCGTCCCTGACTAGACCGCATGGTTCTAGTCATTCATTTCATTAACTCTGTTACTAAACGGTCCTGACTCGACCGCATGTCTCCATGAAACGGTCTGGATCTGACCGCTTTCGTGTAAAAATGGTCCAGTAAACAACCGCAAGGTCCCTGATCTTGTCAAATAAGATATTCATAACTATAGAAAGTAAAGAATGTGTCGTTATGCTTCCGACTTACTGCCGTGGCATGACCTTGCTTTAAGTCATTTTTGGACTCCCATATTCTTATTTAATGCATTCTTATCTTGATATTGTATCATGAAACTATCATTGAACTTGTTACATTATTGGTCGTACTTTATTGGTATATCTCGTGGAAGAAGCTGGATTTATAAATTGAAGATGCAAGACCGGGCACGAATTGTGTCCAAGGGCTCCATACTAGCCCCCACGGCCGATGGTCGGAAACGTGCTATAAACCATGGGGTACGATGATACTGGTGTCGCATTACGCTGGGAGTACTTTCTCTTATAAATGAGGGAAATTCACGAGGCTCCTTATGGAAATTACATGCTTGTTAAATGACAATATAGTACATAGCCTTTATGAGATTGTGTAAGTACTTTCTAGTTACATGCTCGTACATTCTTGTTCGTGAAAGGCCAACTTACATCTACATAATTAAATCTTACTTGTTCATATATTCGATCATGTCTACTTGCTCAGATATACCATGATTCTATATTCTTGGATGTTTTGGTTATGCCGTATGATTTACCGCATTCTCATTTTGTCTATCTTAACTCTAGAGCTAAAACATTAATCACTTAAATATTGCCTTAATTCATGTTGATACGAAAATACCTACTGGAGAAGTGTGCTCATACCTATTTTCTCATCTTTTCAGAAAATACTAGTGGATCAGATTCAGATTATGCTAGTAGCGGATCTGAGAGCGATTGATGATCTATTTGAACGAGAGAAGCCATAGTTATCTAGTGTCTAGTCGAATCACATTGTAAATTTCTATTTTTTTTGAGTCAAAGGATGTAAGGATGTTAAAAGTCATGATCTTATGTACATTTGGGTCATTATTATGAATAAAGTGAATTTTTGGATTAATTATTTGTGTAATTACTTTTATGTGATTGTCTTGCGCTCTGATTACTTGCTTGCGAGAGGCTTATCATGTCGACTGTTCACGTTCCCAAAATTCCTTCCGCTATAATAAAAGCTCAGGGCGTGACAGCTCTGTTATATAGGTAGAAAATAGCCCCTTTTCTGAAATAACATTGTCTCCAAACTGAAAATACCATTGGACCACCTGTCCTAGAGAATATTCCCTTCTGGAAGGGTGCCAGGTGTCTTCGGATCACGTGCCAATAATTGAGTTCAAAGGCACTTGAATACGTTAAGTCAGTCACGTGCTTCATTGGATGGACTGAAGTCTTCTGATGCATCGACCTGTTGAGCAGATGAGGTCGAGGCATCCTGCAGCAAGCAATATTCTCAACATGTTCTGATTTGGCCTGATGCATTGCCAGGTCGAGGCAGAGTGTAACGGCATATCGCTCATAAGCTGATGTGTCAGATCATCAATTTGCTGCTTCGACCTTGTAGTCTTCCAATTTCTGGTTACGAGCTACGTGCATCGATGCATTCCTTAAATGCATCGAGGTAGTGTGAGGATAACTCCTTCAAACAGCTGTCTTCTAACTTTGGCTTCTGACTTGGTGCGTCGATGCATTAACCTTGATGCGTCGATGCAGAGTTTCATGTGCTGCCTTTTTACTTGGTGCGTCGGTGCATGAACCTTGATGCGTCGATGCTTCAATGAAGAGGGCGTTTGGAATGCTTCTGGGAGCAATGCTGCGTCGATGCACCTTTTTGTTGCATCGGTGCAGAATTCTTGAAACAGCTTCTTTGGAGATCACTGCCTCGAGGTAGTGGTGTTCCTGCTTTGACACTCTTATGGCAACCAGAGCTCTTGATCTCTTGAGTCCCCTTCATTTGAAGTTCATCTATCAGTGTTGACTTCTTCCTGTCTTTTTGACCAATGTTGACTTCTTCCTGTCTTCTTTGACCTTCAGGTCTAATCTTGACTGGAGTTAACTGACTTTATCCTATGTTGAGCTTGAGTGAAATTAACTTGGCCTTCATCTATTCTTCAGTCTTCAGCTGCTGACTTCTTCTTGATCTACTGTACCAATCCTCTTACTCCACTGAATGTACTACTGCCATGGCTTTACTCCAAGCTTGAATTCTACTTATTTGACTTCTTTAACACTTGATCTTTTTAGCATACAAATATATGCTTCTACACATAATGAGAACATGATAGAGTCAATTGCATTAAGTTTCACAACATCAAAACCAATGCATCATTGACACATATGACATATGATATCATCATTCCATTCTCATGCAGACTCATGATGACATGATGAGTGATAATGTTTGTCTATAGTGTTTGTGATCATCAAAATCACAGGGATATACAACAAAGCGAATAATAAAATAAGAAGAAGGGCAAACGGAAAAAAAAAGAAAAAAAGAAGAAGGGGCAAAGCTAATTCGACAGCAGAGGAAACAGAAAAGAAAACAAAGGAAGTAAAAGAAGAAGAAGAGAAAGAAGAATGAAAGGTGGGTGCATCCGGCAACCCCCCTCCATGAGCATTTAATGCTCATACAACAGCCCTTTGAATGGGTTAAATAGCCCATCCGACAGCGTCAAACCCATCCGGCAGCCCATGCAAGCCCCTCTTGTGGCAGCGCACGTGGGTCTTAAACGATAGCACCGTCAAGACTCATCCTGCAGCGATTGGGAGCTTCGACCGACAATGATTGGGGCCTCATCCAGTAGTGCAGTGAGACCCTCACGTCCGCCTCCTCACACCTCTATATAAAGGGGCCACATGTCACCAGAAAAAAAGGCTCCGGACTCCTCGACCGGCGCAGAGACAGAAAGGGAGAGGGGAGGTGAGGGCTGGAAGGGAGAATAAGGAGCCGATGCTCTTGTTCACCCCTTATGTATTTCTGTTTATTTTATCTCTTGTATTCTTTCTCTTTTGTAGTTGAGGAATGAGAATGAAAGATTTTATTATTATTATTATTTTGGTAATCTTCATGTTGCAATTATTGCGCTTCCTGATTCTCATTTATTGCCGGTCCTCTCCCTTTTCCCTCTTCGCTTCGCATACCTCCTTCCGTGTTTTCTTTACGCTTAGTTCTATCAACATATGGGTGTCGAACAACGTGATCGTCTTGACAGTCGAGTTCAGTGAGAAGGGTATTCTCCCCTAGAGGCCCCCATCTAGAGTTCAACTAACTCTGTAGTTGTGATTCCAAGGGGAGAGGGACATGGAATATAGTTCTAGAATGAACGCTTCATGGTGCTATATTTCTTTGGCCCTCCATGGAGGGTGATACGGCACCATACCCTCCTGCTCTTCCTTCCCCAATCAATGGAGGATTTAATGCCCCCTAAGCCTTTAACGACCCTTCAACAATTGGACCAGCAGCATGCTATTCACTCTTTTCTTTTCTGCAAATACATGATACGGCAGCCCTCTTATGCCATGTAATGCACATAAATCGGCCGGCCCTTTCCTCCCATTAAACGGCGGGACCTTTCCCCTTTTAACCGGCAGCCCCTCACCCTATTTAACCAGCACCGTTAATGTGCTTTATCTGGCAGCCCATCTCCCTTAATCTTGCAGGTCCCCCTGCATGGCCGCTCACCTCGAACCGGCAGCCTCCCTTATTCCTTTTTTTTTCAAAAATGTTTCCAATAACAGTCCCTTCCCAAGTGGATCGGCGTGGCGACTGTTGATGTTGCCGCTTTTGTGCGCATCCGTTTAATAATCAAAGGGCCACCTCGGATTTCCGTGGATGTGCACCCACTTCCTCTCCCCAAAATACCTCGGTCCGGGGAACGTGATGTCGAAATGTCGTCAGACCTTGGGCTAATAAATAAACAAAATAAACAATATAAAAAATAAATAAAATAATAATGGTAATAATAAAAAAGAGGGGCAAGATAATTCAAAAAATGAAACACATAATAAAAAATAATGAATAAAAAAAATTAAATCAAAATAATAAAAAATAAATAAACAAAAAATATATATGTTTAAGAGATCACAAAAAAAATTCACTACGTAGTCAAGCCAAAACAAAACAAAAACAGAAGGAAAAGAAAAGAAATGAAAGAAATAAAAATGGGGAAAATGAAAGAAATAAAGAAAGGAAGCACATATTAAAAAAAGTAGGGAGTCTATCAATAGGGGGCCAAGGCCCTGTCTATTGCATATGCCTTGCATGTATTTTTGATAATAACTAAACTTTATGTTTGCTTGCACATGTTCTTGCTTGCACATGTTCTTGATGTCAGTGTGCACTCATGTTGTTGTTCAAATATGGTTGAGATGGCAAATGGCTTTTGAGGTAGGCTCAAACATGTTGGTTGAATGCATTGCTATATGGTCTTGATTCTTGGTTGAAATTGTTGGTTTTCCAAGAGGTTTCATAGCTTTTAACTGTAAACAAAGTCTTTGTGCATCTCATGATGTATTAACCTTGACTATCTTGAATTGTAGGATCAAACCTCATGGCGGTCGCTTGGAAGGTAAAAATATGTGGATAAGCACCTTGCTATCTACAACTAAAACATGTGGTAAACCTTGGATACATTCTTCAAGAACCTTTGGTAAGGCTATGGAAGTCTCAAATCTGGTAAAGCAAGTAAAGTCGACTTGCCTTCATGGGAAGTTGACTTGACCTGATGTGAAAAGATTCTTGTATGCCTGAAAATGTGGATTTGATTGTTGGTGGATCTATTGACTTAACCTTGATCAATAGATTGGAAGCTATGATACTCATGCTTTCAAAGGTTTCTTATGCATATCTTTTCATGTGCTCTTAATGGGTTAAACTTGTTCCTTGCTTTTCCACAAAGAATCATTTTGAAATGAGATTTCATGAGTCTTTTGCATAATGATTGAATACATTCCGTGCATAATCAAAGCCAGATTTAAACTAAAATGCATGAATTGAACGAGGATATGAACCTCAAAAGGATTGTGTTTGAAAAGCCTAGAATGAGTCCAAACCAACTCAAATTGAATGGAACAAAGTGTGGTCTTATAGTATATTCTATAATGATATGATCCATGGACTGAACTATGTTGTTTTGCAGGATTTCCAGAGTTCGATTGACCTGGAAGACTAGTCCGATCGACCTGATTTTCCCAGCACCTAGAAATCAGGATATTTCCAGATTTCGGTCGATCGCCAACACAGGGCCAGTCGACCGATTTTCCTAGCAACGAAATCTTCATTTCCTGTAAAATTCTGGTCGACCGCCCCCTTATTTTCGATCGACCGCCAGCTTCGCAGCCCCTATTTTTGACTTTGTTCCCTTCAATGTGTTCAGCCCTCTCTTTAGGACTTTTGGATTCCCAAGCCACCAGATATGCCTAAAATCGTGGATCTATGTTTTGGCATGTCCCTTGACCAACCCAAGGCTTATAAAAACATCTTTTAGGGCAAAGAAACCCTAATCACCAAAAGGGATTCAAAGGAGGCTATCAAGGGAGAAAGAAGGCTGCTACAAATACTCCGTGAACAATACTTCGTCCAGCCATTCTTCATCAAACCTCAAGCATTTGAAGATCATTATGAAGCCAATCAAGTGGAAATCAAGTGGAGATTCAAGCCTCATTCAAGATCTGCATCATACACTCAAGGGGAGCTAAAATCAGGAGTTTTCTCAATTGTGTTTCATTTGTCTTTGTGTTTTGAGCTTCAAGTCTAGTTCTTTGTAATCTGCAAACATCAGTATGTGTGTGGATCGATTCAGATCTGTGGTCGTATGGTTTGTCTTGTTCAGATCTGTGTGTATGCATGGATCTTCATAGATCTGCGTGTGTGTGTGTGGATCTATCAAGATCCGGTTGTTCAAGTGTGTAGAGTGCTGCATCTATCGCAGTGCGTGTGTGTGTGTGTTATTGATCCGGTCATCGGGTCGTGTTGGAGCTCGTCTCCGTGTGTGTGTTGGGGCGCGTCCCCGTGTGTGTGTGTGTGTGCAGGTGTCACCCTGCGTGTGTGGTTGGAGTGTGTCTCTGTGTTGGGGATTCATCCCCATGCTGGTTTACAGTAGTGAAGCCTCACCGAGTTTTGGTGAGGGGTGGACGTAGGTTGCTGTCATTGCATCCGAACCACCTTAAAAATCATCGTGCATTGTGGTTTGAATTGTGTGATTTGCCTCATTTATTCTACCCCCATTCCATGTGATTGTTAGTGCATATTGCTGTTCTAGATTGATCACTTTGATTTAACATAATCGATCTTTTCACTAAATAGATCTTGGGTATATCAAAAGGTGCCTTTGAATTGACAAGGTCATTCCTGTCAGGACAATAGCACTTTGCGTGAGAAGAATTCCTGGATTCACATCTCCGCCTAGTACCAAGAACTATCTTGGAGATAGATTTTGATAAATCTAACTTGTGGATAAACAGATTTGAATGTTCTAGTTGATACTTCATCATATTCATTTAAATCGGGTAAAAATTTCTTAAAAGTTATAATCACCCAATTCACCCCCCCTCTTGGGTGTCATTGATCGCAGGACTTCAATTGGTATCAGAGCGAAGGCTCGATTTTTCATAGATTTAACAATCTAGAGAGATCCAGATCAATGACTACCAAAATATACACTTTGAATTCTCCACCGGGATTTGATGGTTCTAACTTTGATTTGTGTTTAGAAAGAATGTGTAGTCTAGTCAACTCATACGATCCTAAACTATGGAAGTTTATTTCACATGGTCCTTATGAGTTGCCTAAAGATAAATCTATCTGGACTGCAGATTATAAGTTCAATCATGATCAAAATTCCTTGGTTCTAAGTTTATTCACTGCCGTAGTTAATGCTAATAGTTTTCCCTTTGTCTCCCATTGCAATTTCGCAAAGGACATATTGGATGGCTTAGCCGGCTTCCAGGAAGAGCATGAAGACAAATGTCTCATGGCAGGCACGAGTGATCACGATAGTGATCCGCAGAATAGATCACCCTTGGAGGTAAATTCAGATTCTGAAAATATATCTCTTGATGATCTATTGGTTGCATACGATGAGCTTGCAAATAAATATAAGAAGCTAAAATCTAAAAACAAAAAATTAAAAAAGAATGTTGAACAAAATAACTGTGATTCCTTCTATAAAAAATGATCACATTTAGAGGAATTGATAGAAGCTCATGTCTTCGACATTGAATTTCACAAAGATCAAATTTCCTCATTGAGAAATGAAAATAAAGAGTTGAGAGCGAAAATAAGTTCAATGGACAATGGTCAAAATGAACTTGTTCATGATAAAAAGCTTGCAAGAGAAAAGGAGAAACTGAAGGAATTGAACATGACTATTTCTGAAAGATTGTCGGTTCTAGAAAAATAAAAATCTGTAGCTGTAGATGAGTGTGAAAATGTGGATGAATTAAAACAAGAAGTTGAATGCCTTAAGACTACCAATGAATTATTGAATGTCAGCCTCTCTACTTGTGAAGAAGAACTTGCCAATACCGAATTGCATATCACATCTTTAGAAAGTGAAATCTAGGACTTGCATAATTCATTTTCTAGATTCGTGGATGGTCAAAATAATCTGGATAAACTTTTGGGCATGAAAGTCAATTGTCAAAGGGAAGGGCTTGGCTACAATCCAGTAAAGAAGAAGTCCTTTAAGAGTAAGGTGACTACCTCCCTTGTTCATAGTTCAAATATGGCCAGTACCTCTACCTCACCCCCAAAGCAGTCTTCTGTCCAAAAGATTCAAAAAGAAAATAAAAATCATAAAATCAACTTACATAAAGAATCCAAAAATGCTGTTTGCACCACTATGCATGCTAAACATACTTCTGTCATACACACACATCCACCTAGAAAGCAAATCTCATGTTTTTATTGTGGAAGACATGGATATGGCATGCATGATTGTTTTACTATGGAGAATGATGATTTGGAAGCATGCAGGAATAAAATGCACAATGGAAAAGGCAAGGATAGGTCGACGCACCCCAAGGCTAAACAACGCTACCAACCAATGGTGTCAAGTGTTGTAGACCCATTATCCTTAGCCAAAATCAAAGGAAGGTCAACCTAAGATCTCTAATGTGTTTAACACACCACTTGCCAATTGGAAACAACATTGGAACAAAAAGTCACGTGCTTCAAATAATCTCCACGCTTTTAAGTTTTCAAAGTCATGTTGTCATTACTGTGGCAAATCAGAGCATAACATGCATGATTATTTTCTGAAGAAAAATGATAAATTGAATGTTGTTAAGAAGTGAAAGCCATGTGCCAAGAGTGCTGCTAACTCACAAGGACCCAAGATGATTTGGGTACCTAAGAATGTAAAATGAGAAATCTATTTTGCAGGTGTGCCTTGGGAATAAGAAGCATGAAATATGCCTTCAGTCAAGAAGGTAAGGCACACGGGCCAAGCGGCATAAGTCAGGTTAAAAAAAAATCCAAAAACTGAAATATGAACACTCAGGTGATATCCCTCTTACTCTCTCTAGTAAATATGCTATGTCTTGATTTACTTTGTGCCAAATAGTTATGTGATCATGCATAAGTCTTTACATGCATTTCATCCGTAGTCATTTGCATATCTCTGTGCATATCACGTGTCACATAGCATATTGTTGAAGAAGAGTTTGGAAACCTTCAAATTAACATTCACTGCATACATTGAGTTTATCATATGCCTTCACATCCTGTCTTGAAAAAGTTAAAAATTGTAAATTCATGTCATAATGCATTGCAATCCTCATGCCTTCATTACATCCACGACTACATAATATATCAAATGGTGACATGTGGAAAGGCAGGTTAAGCCTGTCTGAAAACTGTCACCATGCATGAGGTGATCTTTGGATCTAAGTTCTCCGCCCGGTATTATGAGTCAATTACTTAAAGGCTACATATGGCATTAAAAGTTTATTGGTCATTTCACATTCTTGCACATATTAAGGGGGAGTTGCCAGACTAGTCATCTGAACTTAGTGCCTAGGCTCATTCCTAAGTTATGCATTTAAGTCTAGAGTTCTTAGGGTCACTTTAGTTGCTAAAGGAAGTCTTCATGTTATTGCTGTTAAATCTGAATCGAAATTAACAAATTAAATTATTTCAACTTTGGATGCAGATCACACTCCCAAGAATCCAAGTCATGTTGGGCCAGCTATGGCTACGTTTGAATCAACTGAAGGAGTATCTTGCGAGGACGAAGATGATGAGAATTCCCCAAATTACTATAAGGAGATAGATAGATGTTAAATCTGCCTCTCTTAATGGGAATATCAAGAAGATGTTCTTGTAAAATAACCTCCAGGATGCAAAACATCCACAGCATGCGTACAAGCATCAGAAGGTCTTGTACGGACTGAAGTAAGCACCAAGGGCATGGTATGAGAGGCTCATCTCATTCTTACCGGAAAATTGACTCACGAGAGGTAAGGTTGATTAGATACCATTCACAAGAAATTCAGGAAAAGACATGCTAGTTGTTCAGGCTTATGTAGACGATATCATCTCCTGAACTATTAACAATGTCTCATGTGATGAAGATGTCTAAATCTATTTTTGAATAATTCCTTATTGGAACTATATGTTCGATGGCTAATTTGAACTTAACTGCGTTTCTGGTATATCAAATACTGAGTCGCGAAAAGGTGGATTACGTCCACATGGAAACTCTCACTATGCGTGAGTTGGTCTTTGGACCAAAGTTCTCTGCCTCATACCAGAATCCGAAGAAATCGAATGTTTGGCTTTGAATGAATTTTCTGATGCTATTCTATGCTCCTTTGTTAGCTAGCCCCATGTCATAAAAGAACACAGTGTACTTTCACTGAAATTTTTTGAAATTCATGTATTTGTCAAGGGGGGTCCTGCTAGCTAAATAACTTAAAATGAATGCTGTTTCATTTTCCATTGACTGAGTGACCTCCAATTGCAACATGCTTATGATGAATTGCTTCAAATTTTCTGAAATTGATCCTTAATGATGTGAAAAGTTCTGCAATGGAAATGTCAATTCTTGAATGGCTTGTGAATATCTTCAAAACTTTTAAAAAGTGATTGAAAATATGCTCTTGAATAATTTCTGAAAATAAATGGATTGCATTACATGCTTCAAATAATTTCTGCACCCTTGTATATAAAGCTCATGTGTTGAAAAATGTCTCATGCTCATCTTTCAAATCTGAATGTTTTCTTGTAAGTTCTGTCATAATGCATCTTGCATTGCATTATCATATTATTATAAGTTGCATGTATTAGAATTTAATGCATTAGGTGCATTTAGTTCATTCAAATGAAAAACTAAAAACATATATTTTGCACCCATGTTAAATCTTGCAATGCATTTAGAACTTTCAAATGAAAATCTAAATCTTCATCACATTGCATACTTGCATATACTTCCATTGTGTGCTTGCATATTATTATATACTATTCACCCTCATCCTTGGATTTTCTATGACCTTATGCCTTCTTGCTAATAACATTGCATATGAGTCATTACTGGAGTGTTTCATGTCATACACTGAGTGGGAATAAATTTTTGATAAGTGCATCTACTTAGGGGGAGCTACACTGTTATGTATTCATAATATTTTCGGTGTACATGCTGAATCAAACTCGCACACATCCTGCATAAAATGTGAAAAAGAGTGTTAAAGATAAGGATTTGTTGACATCTGAAATATAGTCAAGGGTAAAGATGAAATCGAAGAGAAGATGAAATCAGACATGAAGATCCCAGGAATTCCTGCAAAGCTAAAACTACAGAAGAGTCGTCACCGAAGCTATCACCCAGCCGAAGCCCTTCCCGGCCAAGCCGATGTCCGGAGTTGTCATCACTCAGATGGCAGTACTGATGAAGAATTGCAGTCTGTTGACTGATGAAAATCTCCAGAAATATGCTGATAAGACTATGTCAACCCATCAACTAAGGGACCTCCGCGTGTCCTGACAGATTCGAAGGACTGGTAAATGAAAAGGCAGATCAGGCATCTCTAACAGATGAGGTCTACTGATGATAAGAAATTAAAGCATTAAAGCCCTAAACGGGCTCACCAATTTGGCGTCGGGAGCCCAAAGCCCACATGGGGGAGGGGCGCCGGGAAGCTACATTTTTTTTTTGGCGCCGAGAAGCCTAGTAGCTTTCGACTGAGGCGCGCCGGGAGCATCCTGTTATCGTGCCGAAGTGATCATGCCGAGAAGCCGGAGGGTTCTGCTATAAAAAGGCCCTTTTCTCTCGAAAGGAAAAGGGGGGGAACAACAAGAAAACACAGAAGAGAAGAACAAAAAGAGAGAAAAGAAAGAGACAGATAGAGAAAGAGAGAAGAGAAAAAGAAAAGGAGAGCTCCAGAAGGAGGGACTCGAAGAAGCGAAGAAATATCTGAGAAGAGACGAAGGAGCATAAGCTCAAGGTGGGCATCCGGGGAGGGAGAGGAGTCAATGCTCCGCCCTCCCCCCCCCTTTTTCATCTTCTTTGTTTCTATTTTCTTCTTTATGTAACCATGCGAGTCTTATCTCGATTCATCGATTGTAACCGGGATATCCCGGCCGCCATTCATCCCCCTTTCCTCCATTCCCTCTATGTGATTGGGGTGAGTCCCGGAATGATGTGATTGTATGAAATGCCCCAGTGGCCTGTTTGGGCGCTAGGCGATTGAAGTATTTGCCCGCTATCTCTCCGTCTGCTGCTATGCTTTTCCTTTATATGTTTTCATTTTAAGTCCAACTGAAGTGTGTCCGATGTCCCTCTCCGATTCATCATCATTTGCATAAAGTTTCCCAGGCTTGCCCTAGGGCCAGAGACAGACCATATCTTGGCTTCTGGGGCAGTCTGCTACCGATATTGGCAGTAACTCCGAGGGCTTGCTTGAGATCCTCTTCCCACAAGAGTAAGTAAGCTGCTTCAATAAATTGATACCGATGGTTTCTAAGCTGGCTCCAGTCCGAACAGTTACATCAGGGTCGCCCCTGGGGTCAGAGACGGCCATCTCTTGGCTCCCAGGCGACCAAAGATGCCAGCAAAGGAGCCCCTGAGGGTCAATAATAATATGACGATTCAGTACCCCATCCTGCAGTGATTCCTTCGATTCCCCTTTGAACCCAGCCCATCTTTGGCAAATCAAACCCATGTCTATGTAATCTCTAGCCTACCCTCTAAATCCAGCCTCAATCCGAGCCAGAAATCTCATAAAATCCCCAAACAGAGCATCGTTTGAGCTCTGTAAACCATGAAATCCTGTAGCAATGTCATCCTCTCGGCGTGCAAAATTCCCCGCCGAGAACTACGCTACCGAGAGACCTCCCTCTTCAGCAAACCGACAAAAGTCTCTCCAGGCCACTTCCACGTGAACCCCCCCAGCTCTTAGCTTCCCGGCACCACCTTCCCGGCGCGGTAATGGGCGCGCCGGGAAGCCCCTGGCCGAGACCTCCACCCCTTGCCTTTGGCCTCTCAGCGCCAGCCTCCCGGTGCGGTGAGGAGCGCGCCGAGAGGCTCCACGCCGGGAGCCTCCCTCCTTCCTTCTTTTGCATTTGGAGCCACGCCGGGAGCCTCCCTCCTTCCTTCTTTTGCATTTAAACCCATGCCGAGAGCATCCCCTCTGGCCAATTTAAACATATGCCGAGAGATCCCTCTCTGGTCAATTTAAACCCGTGCCGAGAGCCCCCCCCTTGGCCAACCTGTAAACCCATGCCGAGAGCCCCTTGGCCAACCTATAATCTCGCGCCGGGAGCCATCTTCTTGCCAATAAAAACCATGCTGAGAGCCTCTCCTTTGTCCACTCCTTTGGCCTCTTCGTCCATTTATTCTGGGGTGTTCGTGAGTCGTCATACGTACCCCAGGGGATAAATTAACTGGGGATTGACCTCCCCTACATTCTGAGGTCCTTAACAGGATTCACATGCCACCCCGTGGGTCTAACGAACCCTGTCTCTACATGAGTTTCGTCAGTCTCTGAGAAGGGGAATAGTGACCGATGCCAGAGACATGGATAGTCTCTTCGAGCCTTAGTGCTCACTCATTTTCCGGCTTTCATCCCGGCACTCCGTGGATGTCAGGCTTTACCACTCTCTGGCAAATGCTCGGTCCAGGGGAGGTGCTGCCAAAATTCTCTCAGGAAGATGAAAGTAGACATCAGGTTGTCCCCCGGGCTCCGCATGATAATGGTGACAGGGTTTCCCTCGACCCTGGACTTCCAAAATTCCTTTTCTATCCCGATGCTCCTGTAAAGCCCAAATCTAATCCAGCTCAGATTTGATGAACTGATCCACTTTGATCCCAAAAGAACCCATTCACCATGGCCTGGATAGTCGAGAAACCCAAAAGTAGGGTTCCGTAAACCCTTAGAGACCATCTCGGCATCATCTTGGCTCCCGGCGCCAAAAATAGTGAAAGTCATGAGCAGCTCTCGGCGCATGATTTCTTGCGCCGAGAACCCCATCCCTTGGCGCGCCGAGAAGCCCCCTTGCCCATTCTGCCAAGCCGAGAACCCCATCCCTTAGCGCACCGGGAACCCTCCTTCCTGCGCCAGGAGCCTTGGCCATCTTGCCTTCGCGTCGGGAACCTATGCACCCTTGAACTGCACTCATAACCTACTCAAATATTTTATTACTGGGCCTTCAATCCAAATTTTGTTCCGGGGGCTCCCCGCGACCTGACCGCGCAGGTCGATCCGCGTGCGAGGGCGCAACATTGAGCGTTCGCTCGCTTTCCATTGTCCCGCATTGGGTTCATGAATAACCCCTTAAGCTCGGGAGGGCTCTGCCACTGCATGAGTTCCATCGGCTTCTACAGGGAATATCAAACATTGCCCCATGATAGATATGCGGTTCGGGAAGTTTAACACTTCTCTCTCTCGGCTTTCATCCCGGCACTCCGTGGGTGATAGCCTATTTCCCCCTGGGCATAATCCAGATAAAGGGGAAATGCTGTCGAAATACTGATCAATGCTTTAAACCTCCATCATGGCCACGGCCCAGTCTGCCTGTGACTGAAATTTTCCCTTCCCCCCTAAGCCCGGTCTTTGAACTGCTGACTTAACGATATCATCTGTATCTATGGTTGATGTTATTATCTTGCCCGCCTCCCTGGCTCCGGTATGAAGTTCCATTTGCGCACATGAATATATGTTTGCCTCTCGAGGCCTCCTATTTTCGGCGTTTAATCAAGGGTTGTTCTTCTTAGGAAGGGCGTAATTAACGTCATAACCTTTATGGTATGACAGACTTCTGGTCCAGACGCGATCACTCACAATCGACTGACCAAGTCAGATCGAGCGCACAATGAAATCGTCACACATGTGACTGGCACGCCAATAAATCAATAAATAAATAAGATAAAATCCGCGTTCCACAGGATATAAGAATTTCTTTTCAACACTCTAGAGATATTAAACTTGCTGCATATATGTTGAAGAGGCAGTTGAGGAAAAAGCTGCCTGCCTAATTTTTGAAGAAAGAATTTGAAAAGAAAAGGCAGAGTAATGCTTAGCTTCACTGAGTAAATTGGATACACGTCACCTGAGGTGTGATGTGGTTCATTTCTGAAAAGTGTGACTAAAGTACCTCTGTTCAAAATGAAGTGAAATTGTTTAATATTCTGAGTAACCGGGGATTCTGGCATGAGCTCCATGCATTTACTCGCGTAAAAAGGAATTATTTAAACCTGGTCATTCTTGGAAAATTCTGATTGTCATTGTGATATAAATGATACATTGATGTGAAGAAAAAATTGATAAGGTAGAGTATAGCCTCCAATACGTTGTTCTCAAAATTGAAGTGCAGTCTGTAAAATGTCTCATTGTGTTGATCTGAAAATCTGAATATCCATATTGAAACTATCATTTTTCATGTTACTCACTTACACATCTAAAAATTTGATTTATTATGTATTCAGAAAATTGATTGACTACTTTAGCAATTACATGAATCTTCTATATGTTTGCACAACCTCCTAGGAGCTATATATGAACATTCCGGTTGTCATGACTCTCATGCATCTTTCTTATACCCATTCCCTTCTTTAAAAAGTAAGGGGGAGATATGTTACATGTATATATATACGTAACTGTCTGGTTGCATTGTGTGCATTTCATATGTCATCATTTGTATGTATTTAGCTTCATGCATTTCAAAAGAAAATGTAAAAATCTGAAAATCAATAAAATTCTAAAAATTAAGACTTTAAAAGAATCTTGGTGTGCAACTCTTAAGACTACACACCTTTCTGTCTCCATAATCAACAATTGGAATTACAAAGAATCAACATGTCTTTTGTTCCAAATATCCTTGCCTTACTATTGCCTCATTTGAACTTCTGAAGTTGGCTTTTATTGATTTATGAATCTGCTTTCTGAAATTTGAACTTCATTGCCTTCCTCACACTTTTTGATAATGTCAAAGGGGGAGAAGAATATGATCTTGTCTGTGTCCGTCATAAAGTTTGTCATCATCAAAAAGGGGGAGATTGTTGTATATGCCTTGCATGTATTTTTGATGATAACTAAACTTTATGTTTACTTGCACATGTTCTTGCTTGCACGCACATGTTCTTGCTTGCACATGTTCTTGATGTCAGTGTGCACTCATGTTGTTGTTCAAATATGGTTGAGATGGCAAATGGCTTTTGAGGCAGGCTCAAACATGTTGGTTAAATGCATTGCTATATGGTCTTGATTCTTGGTTGAAATTATTAGTTTTCCAAGATGTTTCATAGCTTTTAATTGTGAACAAAGTCTTTGTGCATCTCATGATGTATTAACCTTGACTATCTTGAATTGTAGGACCAAACCTCATGGTGGTCGCTTGGAAGGTAAAAATGTGTGGATAAGCACCTTGCTATCTACAACTAAAACAGGTGGTAAACCTTGGATACATTCTTCAAGAACCCTTGGTAAGGCTATGGAAGTCTCAAATCAGGTAAAGCAAGTAAAGTCGACTTGCCTTCATGGGAAGTTGACTTGACCTGATGTGAAAAGATTCTTGTATGCCTGAAAATGTGGATTTGATTGTTGGTGGATCTATTGACTTAACCTTGATCAATAGATTGGAAGCTATGATACTCAAGCTTTCAAAGGTTTCTTATGCATATCTTTTCATGTGCTCTTAATGGGTTAAACTTGTTCCTTAATTTTCCACAAAGAATCATTTTGAAATGAGATTTCACGAGTCTTTTGCATAATGATTGAATACATTCCGTGCAAAATCAAAGCCAGATTTATACTAAAATGCATGAATTGAACGAGGATATGAACCTCAAAAGGATTGTGTTTGAAAAGCCTAGAATGAGTCCAAACCAACTCAAATTGAATGGAACAAAGTGTGGTCTTAAAGTATATTTTATAATGATATGATCCATGGACTGAACTATGTTGTTTTGCAGGATTTCCAGAGTTTGGTCGACCTGGAAGACTGGTCCGGTCGACCAGATTTTCCCAGGACCTAGAAATCTGTAATTTTCCAGATTTCGGTCGACCGCCAACCCAGGGCCGGTCGACCGGTTTTCCCAGCAATGAAATCTTCATTTCCTGTAAAATTTCGATCGACCGCCCCCTTATTTTCGATCGACCGCCAGCTTCGCAGCCCCTATTTTTGACTTTGTTCCCTTCAACGTGTTCAGCCCTCTCTTTAGGACTTTTGGGTTCCCAGGCCACCATATATGCCTAAAATCGTGGATCTATGTTTTGGCATGTCCCTTGACCAACCCAAGGCTTATAAAAAATATCTTTTAGGGCAAAGAAACCCTAATCATCAAAAGGGATTCAAAGGAGGCTATCAAGGGAGAAAGAAGGCTGCTGCAAATACTCCGTGAATAGTACTTTGTCCAACCATTCTTCATCAAACCTCAAGCATTTGAAGATCATTCTGAAGCCAATCAAGTGAAAATCAAGTGGAGATTCAAGCCTTATTCAAGATCTGCATTATACACTCAAGGGGAGCCTAAATCAGGAGTATTCTCAACTGTGTTTCATTTGTCTTTGTGTTTTGAGCTTCAAGTCTTATTCTTTGTAATCTGCAAACATCAGTGTGTGTGTGGATCGATTCAGATCGTGGTTATCTGGTTTCTCTTGTTCAGCTCCGTGTGTATGCGTGGATCTTCTTAGATCTGCATGTGTGTGTGTGGATCTATCCAGATCCAGTTGTTCAAGTGTGTAGAGTGCTGCATCTGTCGCAGTGTGTGTGTGTGTGTGTGTGTGTGTGTGTTGTTGATCCGGTCATCGGATCATGTTGGAGCTCGTCTCCGTGTGTGTGTTGGGGCACGTCTCCTTGTGTGTGTGTGTGCAGACGTCGCCCTGCGTGTGTGGTTGGAGTGTGTCTACGTGTTGGGGATTCATCCCCGTGCTGGTTTACAGCAGTAAAGTCTCACCGAGTTTTGGTGAGGGGTGGACGTAGGTTACCGTCGTTGCATCCGAACCACCTTAAAAATCATCGTGCATTGTGGTTTGAATTGTGTGGTTTGGCTCATTTCTTCTACCCCCATTCCATGTGATTGCTAGTGCATATTGCTGTTCCAGATTGATCACTTAGATTTAACATAATCGATCTTTTCACTAAATAGATCTTGGATATATCAAAAGGTGCCTTTGAATTGACAAGGTCATTCCTGTCAGGACAATAGCACTTTGCGTGAGAAGAATTCCTGGATTCACATCTCCGCCTAGTACCAAGAACTATCTTGGAGATAGATTTTTTTAAATCTAACTTGTGGATGAACAGATTTGAATGTTCTAGTTGATGCTTCATCATATTCATTTAAATCGGGTAAAAATATCTTAAAAGTTATAATCACCCAATTCACCCCCCCTCTTGGGTGTCATTGATCGCGAGACTTCACTGTCGACTTAGTCGACAGAGCTCTTGAGCCCTCTGTTGACTGAGTCACTTAACACCAACCTTTTTGAAGCAACATATATGCATGCATTTAATGCATGCCAACAAAAACAAAAACAAACCCAAAACAAACAAAACCTCCTTTCTTCCTTCGAACACATGATCCGGCAAGGCATTTGCGCATGATACGGTAGCAACGAATCGGCATGGCACTATTCCTATTCATGCATTAAATGCACTCACATCCACTGTTCACCCACATATATATATTAAAAAAAAATAAACTAGGCTTCATTCGTAAACAAGTGAATCCGGCAGCCATTCATGCATTTAACCGACACCCCTCATCTCTCATCTTTAGAAAAAAAACACGGAGGAAGAAGATCGGCTGGGTCGACAGGGCCTCAGCCCCCCTGTCGACAGCCCTCTCCTGTATAAAGAAAAAAAGCGTGAAAGTTTGTCAATAGATAGGGGCGTCTGTCGACAGCCCCCTATCGACAGACTCCCCCTTCCTATATGAAAAAAAAACGTCAAAAGGGTGTTCATGCATTTAATGCATGCAAAGGAAAAAAACATTATTTTATGCAAATCACTCTTAACCTTTTGCACTCTTTGTTTCACCGGGAGCCCGTCTGATCTCGCGTCGTTGTCCCGTTCATCCCATGGGGTAGAGCCAATGATCCTCTACGGCCTATCCAAAAGGGAGATCCTCCGGACTGTTAGGTATCGATGAAAAAGCAAGCATTAATAAATAGTGACCTTTAACTATTCATTTTGGGCCCATTAAGGGCTAAATTCCATTATTTTTGCCATCATTGCGATTCTACACCCTGGAACGAGTTCTCTTCACCGCTTACGCGACCCTTGACCACAGGGCTTCACTCGGTGTCATACTGCCCCGGCCGGAACTCCCAGGTTAGCCCTTTTGCGGTTGTTTAGCTCGATCAGGTACCTTTAAATCATTAATAAAATGAATATAAATCAGGCCTATTGCAAGCACGGTTTGGGCCTGTGGGTTTGCTCCACCACGTCCATGATCGAACCTCTCTTCGGGGCCGATAACCCTTTGGATCGGACCTACCCCTGCTCGGTTTCACCCCCCTTTCATAATATTAAATCACATCAGATCATAAGCGAACATGTGTCCCGGGGATTCCCGTGGTGTTGCTGCATCGTCAGCATAAATCAGTCCCAGACCGATGTCCGAATAAGTTTTCTACAACGCTTTTAGTCATAGACTCGATGGCTTAGGACTACGCCGGTTCACCTTTGAACCTATATGCGTATGCGATGGTGTCAATGGCGAGTCAAAAGATTTACGCAGACCTAATCGAGAAGTCTCTCGGATGATTTGAACCTCCCAGTAGGCTAGTCCTCGAGGGCGTTACATTCGATATGGAACTGGGTGCTGCCATTTCATGCGCACCTAGACAATCACTACAAGAAAATTGGCCTTTACCTACATTTTTAAAACGTAAGTATAGGTCCAAAAAATGTAGGTAAATCCTTTACCTACGTTTCCTTGCCACGTTTTCAAAGCGTGGTGCTTGCTCGCGCGACTATAGGTTATACCTGCGTTTCAATAAAACGTAAGTATAGATCGACCTATACCTACGCTTTAGAAGCTTAAGAATAGTTCAAAAGAAGCGTAGATAAAAGTCACCTACAGACACGTATATAAAAGGATATACCTACATTTTTAAAAACGTTAGTATTACCTTTTGCCACATAGTAAAAGAAACGTATGAATAAGGATTAACATCACTTCTTAAAAAAACGTAAGAAAGTGGTTTAACGTACCTTTTTTTAAAAAAATCCTATTAATATATGTTCTCTCGTCACCTATAATAGTACATCTATTCATATCATCACATGCATAGATTGTATCACTCCCAACTATGTTGATCCACATAATTCTCATTCACACCTATTTACAAATCTCATTCATTGAAGATAATTGAGGAACATACATTTACATGATTAAATCTTAAAGACATTCATTCAAAAAATAATAAACCCATTGTACATCTAAAGCAACTTTATAAGTCTTCATAAATGAAGAATATCAAGACTAAAATGTTAAGAGAAAAATTTACTTTATTTTGAGCACCATTTTGCCCTGGTTTTTTTTCTAACCACTTTACAAACACACACCTAACGCACACATCATAAATTAACAATGATGCCCTTAAAAATGCATAAATCTGAATTGGCAAGAAAATCTCTCTACAGAGATGGAACCATGAAAAGTAATAAATACACTTTGTGCCACAAGAACTACTTAAATCAACCATTTGTGGGGCATGCATTTGGATAAAATGGTTAAATTAGATGGGGGTTCATGTAAGTTAAATGGTCTTTTAGATTCATTTGATTCACGCCATGTATGTATATACGCACAAACATAGTTTGAGTTTGTTTAAGAAAAATAGCTAGCAAAAAAATAGATCTCTAGCAAAGTTGTGACTTAATGAAGCTAGTGGCTGCCATATTGGCACTGATGTGGCTCTATCTTCCCCCATTTTGTCAAAACTGGAGTCACCATTCATGAATGCAAACACAAACAAAGTTATGAGATAAAAATAAAATCATAAATTTTAAGTTCACAACCGCAACTTCCATATGAAATCATTATTTTCTGTGACAAGTTTGCAAAAAAAGAAAAGGGAAGAGGGAGTAATTCCCTCCCTCAGACCTCTCCCCTAAAAGAGGTGCAATCAGTGAAGAAGGCATTTGGGGATGTAACTTTTAGGGAGTCAAATAAAAAATTGGCAATGATAGAATCAGCTTCTGATGAAATTTTATGAGAACCATGTGAAAGAAAAGACTAGGTTGGTGCATGACTTGTTTGTCTAGTGATCCTGGGCATACCAATGCTAGAAAGACAAAACGGGGCCATGTCAAGAAAAAAATGAGGAAGGCTCTTCTTTCTCAACTGGGAAGTGGAAACTTTCAAAAACAATGGTCATGGAACATAGCCTGATAAGCTGACATGTCCAGATACAAAAGTTTGCCAAATGAGCCAGAGCATCAAAGCCAATGGTACCATTGAAGGCCAAGACATATGCCAGCCCTTCAGAGTTGTCCTGTGCCAATGACAAAAGACCACTTTGCATTAAGCATCACTAGTTGCTGCTACATCTCAAAAAATCATCACATATGGACTGTAAGGTGCTTACCCAAGAATCTAAAACAAATGAGGTACATAGGATAACATTGAAAATAGTCTCCCATATGGAAACATGCCTACACAGACAAACAATAACCATTTCCTTCAATAGAGGAAATAGATAGAAAAACATAGAGTGGAATGCCACTTGAAAATGTTTTGCACTGAAACAAGGTTCATGCTCTTAGCAAAAGGCTCAAGATCAGACCACAACCCACACCAAAACAAGTTTAACATTATACCATCTTACATTATATAGATACATCAAAAGTAGTCATGCAAAAAAGAGGGAAATATTGACATGAGTTAACAGTATGAGTAGAGATATGCACCATAAGAGCCACCTGATGCCCTGTATATAAGAATTAGTATGCACAACTACACAAAAACTAATACGTGTTTGCAAATTGAGAAACGTTAATTAACAAAACTATAGAAGACAAACAACTACTTGTCAAGAACATGATTGTTAGAGTGAATAATTTTTAGCATAACAAAGGCTAGAAAAAAGGTACTAAGATTTGTGAAATGTCATAAGTAACAATTACTCCAAACTGTACAAATTTCAAGAATAACAAAAATCACCTACATTGCCCCGTTTTAATGATTTATGGTTTAGCTGCAAGGGCATTCTCTAAAAACTTTCTCCACTGCTACATTAGGAGTTCGCAGTAGCAGACATGATGTGCAACAATTAAATAGAGTACAACAAATATTTTGCAGGACAACTTCTACTGGGTAACTCTGGTTTTGCAACAGTAGGACATTTCTTGCCTTTAAGACAATATGTGAGAAACTCTGTTGTGTGTACTATTTGATAATGCCCCAAACCTTAGAAAGGGAGGCTCATGAAACAGTTCGACCATAGCGAATGGAGGCTATATAAAGATTTTTTGCCCACTTTTCCTACAAACATCAAGAAAATACTTTTAGACATTATTAGCATAGATATAAATAACAGAAGAAACCACATGATCGGGATAGCTAAACCCACCTTCACATGTTGACTTGGAAAGGCAGAAGTTTGAAGTGTCGCTTGTGTTTCATCTGTAGATTTTCTCCTAGGTACACTCAAAATAAATGCAGACTGGTCCCAAGTTGCTGCAGTTGCAGTTATCCTATAACCATGATCCCACCTCCGATGAATTCCTTCATTAGGGTATGGAAAGTCAACTTCAACCACGTGAAGCTTACACATTAAAATTCAGTATACAATTACATCCACCCCACCACTGTGCACAGTAAAGAAGATAACTTGAAATCAGACCTGGTTAGAAAAGCCAGCACTGCGAGACGTGACAACAACCCATCTACTTTCTATAGTAGCCATGGAGGTGACATAGAACCCCTCCCTCCATTTTTTGTTGATCCACTTGAAAGGAAATGAATCGCTAACCTTGTAGGACTGCTGTACATACTGTGTACCCGCATCAATAAAACCAATTAAAGTTGAACCAAAAAGAATGATGAAAAGTCAAACAAAACTAGAAGAATGTTAAAAATTCAAACAAAACAAAAGAGAAAAATAAACTTACCTTTGGACATCACAACCAAAGAAATCCCATTATTTGCACATGCTATGGCACTAATATAGTAGTTTTTTCCCCGTTGTTTCATAATCCATTCCTTCAAAATAAAACCACGAATTGCCAATGTAACACATGCATCAGAAAAATGTAGAAGATGCCAGCATCAAAAATCTTTTAAAGATACAACATGGAGAACCACCAGAAAAGGCTTCACATATTGAAGGGAAATATTTGAATATCATGAGCAATGTAGTTGCCAAGAACTTGGAACAATGGAAATGAATAGAAGGTGGCCTGAAAAAAATAGAAAATAATAGCATGTAATTTTCTTTTATTGTTGGACCTACAAGATAACCCTACAGAGACCTAAAGCCTTCTTAGCATACCAGTAAGAGAGAGACTATCACTTGCAGCCCACAGAACAAGGTGCATTGACAAAGTTCAAGAATATGATTACATGAATGTGTGGACTGACATTTTAACTTAAGTTGAATGCAAGTCATGGAGATTCAGCTATTCATAGTTGAATTTAGATACAACTCAAATGGTGACATTTGGAACAAGGATATGTGAACTGGGTAAGAAACACATGAGGAAAATTCAAGACCATTAACAATGAGGAAAAGAACAAAATTCGTGGAGGCTATGAAGAAAAACCATGATCAAAGAAGCAATGTCTGTGATCCACTAGGTCAGCATAGGATTAGATTATCAATGCCAAGAAAGCAATTAGGTGTTTCCCTGGAGAAAGTACAATCAAACTAGAAAAAAAAGTGAAAATATTGAGAAGACATGAAATAAGATATCTAGAAAGTCATATACCGGAAGTTGGGTCTTTCGTTTTCCTGGCATGTCATCATCATCCTCGTCATCATCCTTGCTAATGAGCAAACTATGAATTGAAGAGTTATTTGACTTACTCATTTTGTTGATCTTGAGCCTCTACCCCGACCTCTTGGAGTAGCTCTCTTGCATCCCCTGCCCCGAGTACTTTCTTAAGGCTCCTAAAGCAAGAAAAGCAGATAATAAGCTGATTGTGTGGTAGAATAAATTCTTCACCAATGAAAAGAAAGAAACTTGAAGCAGAAAGTATACTATTCAGAAAGTTGGTGATGGAGATATCATTCCAAGAACTTTTTCCTAACCTATGAGACAACCATTAAGGAAAATTAATGTACACAGCCGCATAATACTGG
The DNA here is from genome assembly GCA_022559845.1 of Amorphophallus konjac. Classification (NCBI taxonomy): domain Eukaryota; kingdom Viridiplantae; phylum Streptophyta; class Magnoliopsida; order Alismatales; family Araceae; genus Amorphophallus; species Amorphophallus konjac. The sequence continues at coordinate 78,392 of JAHNEJ010001440.1, forward strand.
TGTTTGCCATGATGAAAATGAGGCAGAGAATATACAAATGGGAGGTTAAATAAGGTGGCTTGCCAATCAGTAATCTGGTCAAATCCTTAAGGATAGAACATATCTTAATCAAGCTTACGTTAATGGTAAAGAAGACTTAAAACTGATTTACCAAGTGAGAAACTTGCTCCTCATTGATGATGGGAAAAAAAACTATACATGTGTCAGGGGACTGAATAATTGAACCTCAGAGAGCAAAACCAGAAGGTGTTAGAGTGAACATGAAATGGTTAGGGATATACAGCCTCACGAGTTTCATCGAGAACATTGGTCAGGCACATGGTTATCACATTAGTAATAATGTTGGAGTTTTTAATTATGAATTGGTGATTCATACTCTTGATAAACACCACACAGATAGAGTTGCCGATTCAGAAGAAAGATCTAAGCTTATTGAAACCATATCAATACAGACAAAAAGGACTCTGAAGCCTAATTTGAACAGAACTAAGGTAACAATGTTGGAGCTACAAAAACAGTATGATGGATGGATTACAAGAACATATAGAACCATCAACAACTTCATTTATGCTGAATTTCTCTGATTCATTACTTGAAGGAGAATCCACCACATCTGCTGCTAAACTTCGAACTGCAGCTGATACAGAGACATAAGTAGGCCTAGAAAAAAAGGGAGAATAGGTAACCAATTAACTGTCAATAGTGACTTAAGCCTGAAATAATCATAGGGCATGAAGAACCACATCATTCAGTTAGACAGTGGTCCCAATATCTTTAGTGCATCCAAAGGCAAGAGGAATACTTTCATCTTCTAGTCCAATGAATCCTTAGACAGGCACTCCATCCCCATTACCATAAAACGAGTGTATTCCACTCATCAACAAGATAGTCTCTGCTTCCAAAAAGAAAAGAAGAATTCAAAGAGGGGGGAATTCAACTAAGTGTGCTTGAAGAAGTTGTGCCCATGGCCCATTCACAAAGTATCATGTGTGCTAAAGGAAAACTACACTCGTTATTGATAACATCAATCTTCCTCGGATATGTAAGAACTTGAATCAAATGTCAGCTGTTGGGCATATGTGTAACATGCTTAATTATATTATTTTAATTATGTCACATAGCTCAGAAATTCATGACATCTTTTGATGTATCCAGGTGTGAAGAAATCGGGCCAAACGCCTTATGTGCACCGACCCTGTCCTTCACATGCATCGACCTTGACTGAGTAGCAACCGTAATGTGCAATGACTTGCATGAAGCCAATAGTGATGTGCACCGACCTGCATAAGAGGAAATATGAAACATGCACTCACCTTAGCTGCGAGCTGGTAAAGTGTGCATCGACCTTCATATGGCTCATACTGAAATATGCACTGACCTGCATATGAGGAAAAATGAAAGTTGCACCGACCCTGCTCTTCATACAAGAAAGCTGCACTGACCTTGAACGCTCCAAAAATGAAAGTTGCACCGACCCTACTGTTCATACAAGAAAGCTACACCGACCTTGAACGCTTAGTTGATGAAAGATGCACCGACCTTGAATGTTCAAAGCATGGAATGTGCACCGACCTTATTATGGAACATGCATCGACCTTGTTTGGATGTGCACCGACTTCGCTCAAGATGTGCACCGACGTCTATGCTGAAGACAAATATGCACCGACCTTGTGTGGATGTGCACCGACCTTGCTCAAGATGTGCACCGACGTCTACGCTGAAGACAAATGTGCACCGACCTTGTTCTGGGTGTGCACCAATCTTGTCTGCTCGAAGCATAAGATGTGCACCGACCTTAAGTGCTTGAAGCTTGAGATGTGCACCGACCCTGCCAAGGGCCAAGCTTCTTATGTGCATCAACCTATATCTGATGGATCAGTAACATGCACCGACCTCATAAGGCTTGCCAAGCCAACCTGCACCGACCTCATGGAGAAGAGGACCTGTTTGACGAAATGCCTCACTGAGCGATTTCCAAACCCTTTTTAGCAAACCTACACTGTTTTTAGAATTGGATCCAGAGAGCATAAATAGGAACCGCAAATGCCAAAATACACATCTTTTGAGGTCTGGAAAGATATTTTTGCTCAGTCAACCTTCTTGTCATCATTAGACTTCTATATCAGTCCTTTTGGTCCATGAAAAGGCAAGCTACAATTTCAAGGAAAAGTCACCAATCCTGGTACCCATCTTTTTGCCTCCACCCAATCACATGCTCTGTCAGTCAGATCCCTCAAGACAAAAGGACGTCTTGACTGTCCTACCTGTAGGAAAAGAAGATGCTACAGATCCTCCTCGGAAGGCTCCTCTCACACCTTCTCAAGTCAACCAAAAGAACGAAATGGGAGAAAATTTTCTGTTACCTCCCTGGCCAACCGGAAGCTGCCAAGACAAAAGGTCTTTGAAAACAAATGATTATTTATGAAGAGCCAATAACGTTCAACCTGGAACCTTTTCTGAAAGGGGTAATTGCACCTATAAATAAGAAAGGCTCCATGTAAGAAAGAGCTGGCTGCTATTTGCTTCTATAAGGGTTGTAGCCTGAACCCGTCGGAGTGAAAAAGAAAGAAAGGGAGAAAGAAAAGAAAAAGAAAAGGGAGATGAGCGCCTGCTAAGCCCATATGGAAGAATAGGAGGAAGAGAAGAAAAAAAGATCAGCAGCCGTGAAGCCAGCCCTGAATTTCTTCCACTATTCACCTCTACCCTGTCACTCTTAGTGATAGCCTATCTGGAGCTGGTGCACCTGTAGCATTCTTGTTCTTTTGTTTCTATTTCCTTTGTCTTCTTTTCAAGCTCAACTTGTTCTGTGTGGGGCTTGTCCCCGTGTGTGGTGAGGACCTCATCCTCGTGTGTGTGTGTGGGGCTTGTCCCCGTGTCTGCTATGTTTACATCGTATGTGTGGTTATCCATCTTTTGGCCAAAGAGTGGGAGCCTCTCCTTGTTGGGAGAGGGGTGGACGTAGGCCTATCTGGGGACAGCCGAACCACCTAAAAACCCTATGTTATGGTGTGATGCTTTCAATCCTTTTCTCCTACCCCCATTCATAGGTTCTCCTAACTCATAGCTCCTTAATTCTGTGGACTAACTTAGTGTTTTCAGTTCAGTTCAGTTCTGTACTTTCTTTTTGAATCATGCGTTGTTTAGTTTTGGTCAAAGTTTAAAAGCGTTCATTGTGAACCCGGATCTATTCACCCCCCCTCTAGATCTTCTCTTAACCATCCAACAGTTGTTATCAGAGCAGGTTCCTAGATTTGTGGTCCAACGACCCAGGGAGATCCGACGGGAGTGTCCCTCGCAGCTATGTAGCTGAGGGCCAGGCCGTCAACAAATCGCCATTTTTCGATGGTACTAATTATCTATACTGGAAGAACCGAATGGAAGTCTTTTTGCGTGCCCAGGATCACCAGATTTGGCATGTGGTTAGTAAGTGTCCATTTGTCTTACCTGAGGTAGACGACACCTGGACTCCTGAATAGTTCAAAAAATCCACCCCTAATTGGAGTGCCATGAATATCATGCAATGTGCTATCCACCCCACAGAATACTCAAGAATCTCCACTTGCAAATCTGCAAAAGAAATGTGGGATAAACTTGAGTTAAACTATGAGGGGACATCTGAGGTAAGGGCCAGCAAGGCAAACCTATTGACTTCTGAATATGAGGTGCTCAGAATGAAGCCAGAAGAATCTGTCTCTGAAATGTATGCAAGATTTGCTCAGTTAACAAACAACTTGAAATTCCTAGGTAAAGAATATGGTCAAGCTAAACTTGTCAGGAAGATCCTCAGATCTCTCACCCCAACATGGCATACCAAGGTCAGTGTGATTGAAGATTCAAAGGATCTATCTACACTAACCATTGATGGATTGATAGGCTCACTCATGACATCTGAGCTCAATTTCAAGTGAAGTGAGGAAGATATCAGACCCAAGAAGACTGTTGGGCTCAAGGTCTCTGAGAACCCAGAAGACTCAAATGAATAGGATGAAGATGACATCCCACATACATTACTGGCCGACCATGCTATGCTCACCAGATAATTCAAAAATTTCTTAAGAAGAAGAGGTAACATCCAAAGGAAGAAGAAGTACCCCCAGGTAAGTAGAAATTCTAACTTCAAGTCTACTCAACCTAAGAAGTCTGACACTATGATTTGCTACCAGTGCAAGAAACCAGGACACAAGCGAGGAGAGTGTCCTGAGTTGAGGAGGCAGCTGACCAAGGCTAAAGGAAAGAAGCCCAAGGCCATGGTCTCCACTTGGAGCGATGAAGAAGAGGAGGAAGAAAGCCTCTCTACTGATGAAGATGATTTCTGCCTCATGGGCGACCAGAGTGAGGATCAGTTAAGGAATCCTTTCGAGACCTTTTCTATAGAGGATTGGGAAGATGCATATGCAAATCTTCTTGAAAAATATGAAATGTATAGAAAGGAGAATAAGCATCTGAAGAAGAAACTTAACTCTCTTGCTCAAAATGATTCCGTTAGAAAGGAGCTGGAAACCAAGAGAGTTGAGAATGAAGAATAGAAGAAACAAGCTGAAATCACCTGCTCAGATTTGTTAGCCTTAAAAGAAGAGAGCGTTGCTCTTAAATAATAATTAGGCCAGACTAACCAAAGATGCGAGGAGTGGGAAAAGGAGAGCAGACTTAATCTTGAAAAGTATGAGGCCGTTAACACCGTTAATCTTGTAATGCAAAAGAACATGGAAAGAAGAAGAGCTGAAGGGCAAACAATCTACCTTAGAAAAAATGACTCTGGGAAAAAATAATCTAGATGCTATTTTAGGTACCTGGATCAATTTTAGAAAAGAAGGGCTTGGTTTCAATCCTACCAATAAAAGGCCTCTTGAATTCAAAACTGTCTCCTTCTGTCCTCAGAAAGGGAAAGGGAAGTTGATTTGTGAAGAACCCGTGGAAGAAAATCACACTCAACATGCTACTCAGTCAGACCGTGGCACCAGTCATCAGACTAGACCCAATGTTGCTAAAACCCATACTCAGCACAAGTTTGCCAAAGGGGGAGGTCGTTGGTCTGGATCAACAGCCCGAGGCTTCAGCACACCCCGACATCCTTCAGGTCGAAGCACCTGGGACATGCCTTGACGCATAGCCCCCTACCACGCTGAAAAGAAAAATCCCCACTATGACATAAGTAGATTCAATGGTTAGCCCAGCATGGGTATCTTCCATAATAAGTTCAATTGTTTTGAAAAACCCAGAAAACAATCTTAGCCTAACTCGCACCCAATGAATTTCATGAATTTTGCTTGTCATGTGTGCAACCAATCGGGTAACATTAAAGTTTTCAGGCAAGTGTGGATTCCAAAAAATATATTACATACTATCAACTATGACTCTAAACCCAAGTGTGTTTGGGTTCCAAGGACCTCTGTCTAATATCTTCTATGCAGGATTGCCTAGCAGCCCATCACAACAGTTGGTATCTGGATAGTGACTACTCACGGCATATGACTGGAGATAGGAAGAAGTTTAGCCACTTAATCAAGAAGGAAGGTGGCCAAGTCAAGTTTGGAGGTAAGGATAAAGGCAAGGTGATTGGCACAGGCATCGTGGGTAAGAATCCTTCTAAATCAATTGAAAATGTGATGCTCGTAGAAGGCCTTGAGCACAATCTGCTTGGTATAAGCCAGTTGTACGACAAAGGTCACAAGGTGATGTTTGATGCTAATGAATGTAGAATTCTTGAGAAAGACTCTGAATCTGTACCTTTTACAGGACACTGAGTCAATAATGTTTATATGATAGACCTTGATGCCCCTAGATTTGAAGGAATGTGCCTAACAATAAGCCAACTCAGTAATGCAGACCTGTGGCACCGACGGCTGGGACACGTCAGCTATGGCACGCTGCACAAACTGTCCAAACATCAAATGGTGAAAGGTTTACCCAAATTGGGTTACTCAAAGGTTGATCAGATTTGTGAAGCCTATTCCCGAGGTAAGCAAACTAGAAAAACTTTCAAATCAACAAGTGCCCCTATCTCTTACTCCTTTTGAATTCTTGCATATGGACCTGTTCGGTCCATCGAGAACAGCTAGCCTTAATGGGAAAAGGTATGGATATGTGATTGTTGATGATCACACTCGCTTCACATGGATTTTCTTTCTCACTAACAAGAATGATGCATTCACTATGTTTCAGAAATTCTTTAGGAAAGTGAAGCAGGAAGGTAAATTCAAAATCTCCACTATCCAGTCTGACAATGGAGGAGAATTCAAGAACTCATCCTTCTTTGAATTATGTGATCAAGAAGGACTAACACACAGATTTTCTTCCCCCAGGATTCCAGAACAAAATGCGATTGTGGAAAGAAGAAATCGCACGATTGTGGAGATTGCCCAGACCATGTTGATCGAGAGCCAACTCCCAAAAAAGTTCTGGGCTGAAGCAGCAAACACTGCATGCCACATTATCAATAGGGCCATGGTAAGGCCAAAGAGTAAGAAAATCCCTTATGAGATGTTGAAAGGTAAAAAACCCAACTTGGCCTATTTCAGAGTATTTTGTGCAAAATGCTATGTGCATAATAATGACAAATCAAATTTAGATAAATTTGACGCCAAGAGTGACATTGGCATCTTCTTGGGGTATGCCGAGACATCAAGAGCATATAGGACATTTAATGTTAAGAATCAAACTGTGGAGGAAACTCCACATGTGGTGTTTTTTGAGACATTAACGGATAAACCTGACAGTGTTGTGGTCAGGGAGAGGGAGGATGTTGACGGGAGTTTTCTGGAATGCAAGGAAGATCCTATGGTGAATGATCAGTCACAACCTGCAGAACAAGAGATCGTTCAGCCAACTGAAGTCCTTGCACAATCGACCATACTATGTGAGTCTTCTACAAATTTCTGTACTCTTAAGGACCATCATGTTCAAAACATCATAGGAAGCATTCATGATCTCCCAAGGACTCGGTCTTTCCCTAATGCTGTCCATAATGAAGACCTCACTGCTCTTGTCTCTCAATTTGAACCCAAATGCATTGAGGAAGCCCTGCTAGATAAAAATTGGCTTAATGCTATGCATGATGAACTCTACCAATTTGAAAGAAGTCATGTTTGGTATTTAGTTCCCAGACCCACCGATCAGCATATCATTGGGACTAGATGGGTTTTTAAGAACAAGCTCAATGAGGAAGGGGCCATCATTAGAAATAAGGCCAGGTTGGTGGCCAAGGGTTATAATCAAGAAATTGACTTTGATTTTGAAGAATCTTTTGCCCCCGTTGCTAGATTAGAGGCCATCAAAATCTTGCTAGGCTTTACATGTTCATTAGGTATTAAATTATATCAAATGGATGTCAAAAGCGCCTTTTTGAATGGGCTGATAAAGGAAGAAGTCTTTGTTGAACAACCCCCTGGCTTTGAACTTGCTGATTTACCTAACCATGTTTATAAGCTGAACAAGGCTCTGTACGGCTTGAAGCAGGCTCCACGCGCCTGGTATGATAGACTCAGTACACACTTAACTAACAAAGGCTATATCAGAGGTAAGATCGATCAAACTCTCTTCACCAAGGTAATGAATGGCCACATCATCATTGTACATGTATATGCATATGATATAATTTCAACAAATGTTACCCTGTGCAACCAATTTGCTCAACTCATGACAGAAGAGTTTGAAATGAGCCTTATGGGAGAGCTTCGATTTTTTCTTGGATTGCAGGTCTCACAGTCTAAGGAAGGCCTCTTCATAAACCAATCCAAGTACATACTGGAAATCCTGAAGAGGTTCGAGATGAAGGATACCAAGGCCATATCTACACCCATGGGGACAAATGTATACCTAGATGCAGATGAAAATGGCAAGTCTGTAGATCCTAAAACATACCGAGGTATGATCGGATCCCTTCTATATCTCACTGCGTCTCGGCCTGATATACAGTTCAGTGTGTGCATGTGTGCTCAGTTTCAAGCCAATCCAAAAGAGTCTCACTTGATTGCTGTTAAGAGAATCTTAAGATACGTTGCTAATACACATGACTTAGGACTGTGGTATCCCGCATCATGTTCCTTTGATTTAATCTCATATACTGATGCTGATTATGCTGGGTGCAAACTTGATCGAAAAAGCACTAGTGGGTATTGCAATTTCTTGGGGGGCTGCCTGGTCTCTTGGGCTTCCAAGAAGCAGCACTCCGTGGCCCTATCTACCGCTGAAGTAGAGTATGTAGTGGAATGTAGCTGTGGGACCCAAGTGCTATGGATCAAGCATCAACTCCAGGAATTTGAGGTAAATCTGGGATGTATGCCTATCTTGTGCGACAATACAAGCGTCATCAATTTGGCTAAGAATCCCATCCAGCATTCTCGGTCCAAACATATTGAAGTAAGGCATCATTTTCTTCGAGATGAGGTAAACAAGTAAAACTTTGAATTTCAGTTTATTGAATCTGAAAGACAAATTGCAGTCATCTTTACCAAACCTCTGAGCACTGACAGATTTACCACCTTGAGAAGAGAACTGGGTTTGTGTCACTCTCCCACTTGAGTGTTCCCATTTGAAATAAGTGCATCCCACATAAGGTGTCTTTTTGTTTTTAGTCCATTGTGCATGTCTAGCTAGCTACATCTCATATGTCTACATGCTGCCATAAGTGATGTTCCCTTTGGTATATAAAATACTGATGTGGGGAAGGGTAGGTTCAGTCTGCGTGGAAACACTCACTATGCATGAGGCCAGTCCTCTGCCAAGTATCAAGGGAACCTTTATTCAACATTCTGCATTCTCTCTTCTTTTGCACACATGGATTCAGGGGGATCAAGTTAATTCATGAGAGGTTCTTCTCTAAGATCCATTCCTTGAATGGCCACTCTCAGAAGAAATCCCTACACTTAGCATTGAGGCTAATCCTTGAATAAAAGGGCTTAAACTCAACAACCTTCTACATTTTTGAATCTTTGAACCCTAATGGGGGGACCTCATTGGTCTACTATGGTTGATATACCCTGACATACGGTCTGCTCATGCTCATCCAGTGGCCATGTTTTCTTACGCGCCCTGTATTATGGTCCACCATTACTTTTCATGAGACACTAGTTCAAGGCACTAATTGCAGAGCAATGGTTGAGGTGTGCTGAGTAACTAATTACACTCCACCTAAGACGTGAGGTGGCTTATGTCAAAACGTGCTCTTGACTATCTCTACTCTTGCTCTTCAAAAATGACTCAAAAAGAGAAGCAAATTGTTCCAAACGAAAAGAAAGAGAGCAATAGCCTAGTTCCACTAAGAATCTGCACCCTTTCACCAAAGAAGTGCTAATGGGTCAGGCATGATGTGACAGGCCAACTCTGGTTCTCATACGGCACGATAGTAAACTGCACTAAGTAACTGGGGCAATTGCACTGAAACAAATGTGACTCTCCATGTCTAACAGTACCAGTTCAACTTGACTGTCAATACATCTTAAATTTACTTCCCAGAGGTGTCTATTGTCATAGTCTCTTTGTCATATCTTGGTTGACTTCAATACTGATGGCTGTTATTTCTCTCATGTCACTTGGCTTCTTGAGATAAAACTGAACTGAGAACATTATGTTTCCATTTTCCTCAAGATATATCAGCTTTACTAGTTTCTGTGAGCATACCCTGGCTCGTTCCTTGTCTTCAACTATGCATGCATGCATTTTTTATTTTAATCCCTCATTTCCTCCTCATTGTCCTCCAATGCTAGTCTGCTAGGAAATACTACAATTTGATGGTCCAGATTCCCCATGTGTCTTAGTTATGAACCTCTCCTCTGATAATTTACTCATTTCCTCCATTTTTTGATGTTGTCAAAGGGGGAGAGAGTGTGTGTTCTGGGGGAGTTTGCTTTAAAGGATAGTTTTGCATCCTTAGGGAATTTTTTTTTTCATTAAGGGGGAGTTTGCATTCGTTGCATTTTTTTTGTTCATAGCATATTTTGTGCACTACTTTTGGTAAGAACTTGACTCCTTGTTGCCATCATCAAAAAGGGGGAGAATGTTGGGCATATGTGTAACATACTTAATTATACTATATTGATGATGTCACATGGCTCAGAAATTCATGACATCTTTTGATGTATCCAGGTGTTAAGAAATCGCGCCAAAAGCCTTATGTGCACCGACCTTGTCCTTCACATGCATCGACCTTGACTAAGTGGCAACCATAATGTGCACCGACTTGCATGAAGCCAATAGTGATGTGCACCGACCTGCATAAGAGGAAATATGAAACATGCACTGACCTTAGCTGCGAACTGGTAAAGTGTGCACCAACCTTCATATGGCTCAGACTGAAATGTGCACCGACCTGCATATGAGGAAAAATGAAAGTTGCACCGACCTTGAATGTTCAAAAGCATGGAATGTGCACCGACCTTGTCTGGATGTGCACAGACTTCGCTCAAGATGTGCACCGACGTCTATGCTGAAGACAAATATGCACCGACCTTGTCGGGATGTGCACCGACTTCGCTCAAGATGTGCACCGACGTCTATGCTGAAGACAAATATGCACCGACCTTGCTCAAGATGTGCACCATCATCTACGCTAAAGACAAATGCGCACCGACCTTGTTCTGGGTGTGCCCCAATCTTGTGTGCTTGAAGCATAAGATGTGCACCGACCTTAATTGCTCGAAGCTTGAGATGTGCACCGACCGTGTCAAGGGCCAAGCTTCTTATGTGCATCCACCTATATTTGATGGATCAGTAACATGCACCGACCTCATAGGCTTGCCAAGCCAACCTGCACTGACCTCATGAAGAAGAGGACATGTTCGACGAAATGCCTCACTGAGCGATTTCCAAACCCTTTTTTAGCAAACCTTCACTATTTTCAGAATTGGATCCAGAGAGCATAAATAGGAACTGCAAATGCCAAAATACACATATTTTGAGGTCTCGAGAGGTATTTTTGCTCAGTCAATCTTCTTGTCATCATTGGACTTCTATATCAGTCCTTTTGGTCCATGAAAAGGCAAGCTACCATTTCTAGGAAAAGTCACCAATTCTGGTACCCACCTTTTTGCTCCACCCAATCACATGCTCTGTCAGTCAGATCCCTCAAGACAAAAGGACGTCCTGACTGTCCTACTTGTAGGAAAAGAAGATGCTACATATCCTCCTTGGGAGGCTCCTCTCACACCTTGTCAGGTCAACCAAAGCAACGAAATGGGAGAAAATTTTCTGTTACCTCCTTGGCCAACCAGAAGCTGCCAAGACAAAAGGTCTTTGAAAACAAATGATTATTTATTAAGAGGCAATCACGTTCAACCTGGAACCTTTTTGAAAGGGGTAATTGCGCCTATAAATTGGAAAGGCTCCATGTAAGAAAGAGCTGGCTGCTATTTGCTTCTACAAGGGTTGTAGCCTGAACCCGTCGGAGTGCAAAAGAAAGAAAGGGAGAAAGAAAAGAAAAGAAAAGGGAGATGAGCGCCTGCTAAGCCCATATGGAAGAATAGGAGGAAGAGAAGAAAGAAGATCAGCAGCCATGAAGCCAGCCCTGACTTTCTTCCACTATTCACCTCTGCCCTGTCACTCTTAGTGATAGCCTATCTGGAGCCGTGCACCTGTAGCATTCTTATTCTTTTGTTTCTATTTCCTTTGTCTTCTTTTCAAGCTCAACTTGTTCTGTGTGGGGCTTGTCCCCGTGTCTGGTGAGGACCTCATCCTCGTGTGTGTGTGTGGAGCTTGTCCTCGTGTCTACTGTGTTTACAGCGTGTGTGTGTGGTTATCCATCTTTTGGCCAAAGAGTGGGAGCCTCTCCTTGTTCGGAGAGGGGTGGACGTAGGCCTATCTGGGGACAACCGAACCGCCTAAAAACCCTATGTTATGGTGTGATGCTTTCAATCCTTTTCTCCTACCCCCATTCACAGGTTCTCCTAGCTCATAGCTCCTTCATTCCGCGGACTAACTTAGTGTGATGGGAATCAACGCCGAGCACTGACTTTTTATTTTACATTTGAGTCCTTTTATTTGCTTTCATATCCTTGGGAAAGTATATGTGCAATTGTAAGGCTTTATAAGACAATGTGTCATTCCCTTCGATTGTTTGGGTTTTTGTGTAAAATGTCAGTAAGTCCAGCAAGGGGGCCATCACTCCTTCCTCATTAGTCCACATAAGCCATATGGGTCCATGTGGGGCTAGTCAAAGTCCTAGGTGGCATCTAGAATGTCAATTGGACACATTGAGACAAGTGGTTGAAAATGTCAAAGGGATGCCACCTACCTTTCCTATCTAGTCAAAGGAGTGCCCCCTCCATATGTAATTTATTTATTTTGGGTTTTTGACCACATGGGGGAAGAACATGGCCTCTTTCCCATGAAATTCTCAGCCCCCACCCCTTGCCATTCTCTATATAAGCCTATGTATAGTGTCATTAGAGAATTAATGAAGAAAATTTATGAAATTGGCTTGAGCCATTGAAGGGTGTGCCCTTGTTCCTCTCTCCCTCCCCCTCTTGTAGATGGATTTCTACTAAATCTTGGGTGTGATTCCCTTCTATCTTCTCCTTAGCCCCTCTGAATTCTATTTCTACCGCCGCCGCCGTCATCGCACCGTCGTCGCGCCGCCGCCACCGTCATCGGAGTTCTATCTCCATCAGGACAGAACCTCTTCTCTAAAATTGTATCTCTAGTTCTTGTTGTCTGATTGAGCCCTAATTTTTAGGGTTTGTTCTGTCCATCTCCCTTAACCTCTAGTTAAAATTTCATGTCATTTGGAGTCAATTTGATATTTTCCCCGTATTTTTATTTGTCCTCTCAATAATCTGCCCTTTTGCAGATCTACGGGATAGAGTCTCCTTGTTGCAATTTCCCCACCCACTTAACATTTTTTTAGAAAATACACAAAAATTCCCTATTGTTCCTCACGTATTCCCCCTTCCATCATAATTTTCGTTGAGTCAAAAAAAATCATTTAGCCCTCGGTCAAAGGTCTGTTTTAGGCAGATCTATCTCTGCCCTGTGTGTCTGTCAGTCCGGGTCAGAAAAGAAAGGCAGTTTGCAATCATTTTTATTTTTAATTTGTTTTGTGGATGGAGCCACCAAAAATATATGTTGTAGATCTCTGAGTCCTCTATCCATCGGTATCTCTTGTGCATCAATCCGACATCAGATCTGGTCGTAGGAATTCTCTTCGTGAAGGTGTGCAGAGTAGATCCGAATTCAGCCAGCACAACTCAGTCCGGGAGAAAATTCAGAAGTAAATATCAAAGTCAACTTCAGGAGCCGCCCCTTCAGGGAGTCGATGAGGGACATCCCGCCATCTTCCCAGCCAAGCGGCGCCTCCATAAGATCTCAGGAAGGTGACGCTCCTTTGGAAACCGTTGTTTGCTGTCCAGCGAGTTAACAATCGAGTTGGCGCAGCACCGAGTTGGAATAGTGCCGAGTCGGACCAGCAGGCCGAGTTCGTGCCGTACGCACCTCCAGATTGCTGCCCGTCAACCTAGGATCGGTCCTCCCGGGCCCCACTTGTAACCCTTTACCTCCCTGCGTGGAGTGGGCAATAGATTTCACTGTTGTAATTAACTTTTACCGTTGTTACCGGGAGTTACCGTAACTGGCCGGGAACGTCTTCCCCACGCCCGGAGCGTGGAGGTCTGCCCTCCTCGTAGCATTGCTTTACTTGTATTACTTCGTATATGCCACTGCATGTGATAAGTTTCTAGCTTGTTATTCTATTATCACCGCAGCGAGAGAGCGAGATTGAGTGTACCATCCCGTGACTCGATCCGAGTTAACGCGGAAAGGTCGATACCTAAGACTCATGGCCGGTTTCTCAACCGTGCCCGGTCCCACGTCTTCCCTTGCATAGGGACGATCGCGAGCTAGAGTCCCAGGTCGCGTGTCTATCCCGCATCAATTTGGTATCAGAGCGCCAGTTGAGTCTAGGGTGTCTAAAATAAAAAAAAAGTGTCATTTACGTCTAGTCATCGTGTAAGTCGGTCTAAGGTTGCATCCGCATACCGTTGTTTGGTATATAAAAAGGTGTCGCCCGACCATTAGGTTACGCCTATCGGAGAGGTGATTCACTTGCGTGAGTGATCTTTAGGTCGATTAACTCCGCCGCGTACCGAATCTTGGTCGTGTCTAGGTGTGTAGTCGAGTCTCATTTCAACTTTGCATTTGCATCACATTCTAAGTCGTGTCCAGGTGCTTGCATTAGTTGGCATAACATTTCACTTATAAAATAAAAATAAAAATAAAAATAAAGCCTTGCATATCCATTCCTAGGGGATCCAACCTCATCTTCGCCACCATGGCCACACCCCGAGTCCATAGTCCCGATGAAGTGGCCGGAATGTTCCGAGCCATTATGGGAGCAATGAAAGGGTTGAGTACACGCCTAGATCGGTTGACTATAGGGGTAGATCGATTGACTACCGGGGTAGATCGGATGGAAGGGTACATCCCGGTGCCACACCAAGGACCCCTTCTCCATGAGGAGGATATTCCTTCATCACCCATGAGAGCTCCATTACCGTCAACCTCATCTTCCGATCTTATTTCGGAACCATCTTATTTGGAGCCACCAAGGTCCGAGCCACCCGTGTTTCTAACGGGTACACTATACATAGCCGAGCCGCTTCTTAGTTGGCTCAAGGATGGCTTGGTCCCACGTCCTTACCCTTCTATGGACCCCACCTTACAATTAGTGCCCGTCAACTCCTTCCACACTACCTTTCGGTCTAGTCACCATGTTGATACATTGGATGACCTTATTTTGGGTTTAGGTTGGCAATGGAAGTTGACACATATATTGGCCGGAGGCTTCGACCAACCCGCTAGTCGTAGCTTCACCCATCCGGCCATAGGGTCCATTACCTCCGCATGCACCGTGGGTTGTGTCACCACGGAGATTCTTCTATTCCTCCCGATGCCGGCCGAGTCTGACTTCGTTCCCTTTTGCCGAAGGGAGGAATCCTATTTTCTAAACATGACTGTCGTCCCACCGATCACAATGTATGACGGTGATTATGAATTCTTAACTTGGGACCGAGTCATGGGGGAACCCACTTCATGGGGTCATACCTTCTTTGACCCTTTTGACCCCTTTTTTTTCAATAGAAACCTAACCTAGGGGTCAATGGGAGAGTGCACCCCTTACCAGAGGTAAGGAGAAAGCCACTCCACCATCAAACCACTAGGAGGCAAATGATATTTTCATTGATTAAGAATAAAGAATTACATCAATCTGATACTAGGCATGCCTAGTGAGTCTAGCCGAGCAGTGCCTTTTATAATGGAAGGGAGCTCACTGTAAGAATAAAAAGAATTACATTTGGTAGTGCAAGCTAATGAAGCAAGAAGGTCTGCTACTGTATTGCCTTCTCTGTAGATATGAGAGATAGTGTCGTGCTGAGAAATGATGCTCCATATATCCCTGACATAGCTGAGAATGGACCAAGGACAGTGAATTTCCTTTTTGATAATCCTGACAAGGGTAAGGGAGTCACATTCTATAAATGCTGGCTTGGAATCCATAGTATGTAAATATTTTATGCCGTCAAGAAGGGCACGCCTTTTTGACCCCTTCACTAGTGAACCTCCCGAGCTATCATATTTACTCCACTTCTTCCAAGGAGTTCACTATTCCACCCCTACCCCTCGGTCTATTTGGCAAGCCGTACCTACGTCTAGGGGTAATGACGAGGGAAGTTTTGGATCTCCTAGCCATTCCCCACCCAAATCCCATAGGTCGCCAATGCATGAGTGGTACATCTTAGGGTATGTAGGAGTCCTCCATTCCGTCAACCATCGAGTACATCTAGTGTATGCATGGCACATATTCGGGTGTCCTGGTCCGCCGTCACACACGTACGGGTCAGACTAACATTAGGTTTGTTTAGGGTCTGTGTGAGTCTTTGTTTCGTCCGGTTTGTTTGTCGAAGTGCATTGTGTGTCTGTGCGTACGTTAAGTCGAGTCGGTTTTGTACGCTTACGTTGTTAGTCCCTTTCGAGTATGAGACTTGTCGGACTATTGGGATCGATTCTACTCCACATATCGGATCTAGTCACATAAGGGACAAGCGGTGATTCCTAGTGAGTCTTTGAGCCGCCTTCCCTCCATTGAGAGTGACCCCACCCCGGAGTGTCCACCTCTAGCCTCATTTCCTAACAGCGTGTGCATATCGAATCTATACGGGATGAGCAGGTGTCGCTTACCTAGAGTGGAGCGTACTCTGCGCTTCCAGGTTCGGTGACGGATCCGCCGGAGCTGCCCGAGCAGCCGTACCCCTTACTCGACGGGGTCGAGTTCTTCCCACCCGGGGAGAGTTGATGGGAATCGACGCCGAGCACTGACTTTTTTTTTTACATTTGAGTCCATTTATTTACTTTTATATCCTTGGAAAAGTATATGTGCAATTGTAAGGCTTTATAAGTCAATGTGTCATCCCTTGGATTGTTTGGGTTTTTCTGTAAAATGTCAGTAGGTCCAGCAAGGGGGCCCTCACTCCTTCCCCATTGATCCACATAAGCCATATGGGTCCATATGGGACTGGTCAAAGTCCTAGGTGGCATCTAGAAGGTCAATTGGACACATGAGAGACAAGTGGTTGAAAATGTCAAAGGGAGGCCACCTACCTTACCTACCTAGTCAAAGGAGTGCCCCCTCCATATGTAATTTATTTATTTTGAGTTTTTGACCACATGGGGGAAGAAAATGGCCTCTTTCCCACGAAATTCTCAGCCCCCACCCCTTGCCATTCTCTATATAAGCCTATGTATAGTGTCATTAGAGAATTAATGAAGAAAATTTGTGAAATTGGCTTGAGCCATTGAAGGGTGTGCCCTTGTTCCTCTCTCCCTCCTCCTCTTGCAGATGGATTTCTGCTAAATCTTGGGAGTGATGCCCTTCTATCTTCTCCTTAGCCCCTCTGAATTTTATTTCTACCGTCGTTGCCGCCGCCATCGCACCGCCGCCACTGTCATCGGAGTTCTGTCTCCATCAGGACAGAACCTCTTCTCTGAAATTGTATCTCTAGTTCTTGTTGTCTGATTGAGTCCTAATTTTCAGGGTTTGTTCTGTCCATCTCCCCTAACCTCCAGTTAAAATTTCATGTCATTTTGAGTCCATTTGATATTTTTCCCGTATTTTTGTTTGTCCTCTCAGTAATCTGCCCTTTTACAGATCTATGGGATAGAGTCTTCTTGTTGCAATTTCCCCACCCACTTAAAATTTTTTAGAAAATAGACAAAAATTCCCTATTGTTTCTCACATATTCCCCCTTCCACCAGAATTTTCGTTGAGTCAAAAAAAATCATTTAGCCCTCGGTCAAAGGTCTGTTTCAGGCAGATCCATCTCTGCCCTGTGTGTCTGTCAGTCTGGGTCAGAACAAAAAGGCAGTTTGCAGTCATTTTTATTTTTAATCCGTTTTGTGGATGGAGCCACCAAAAATATATGTTGTATATCTCTAAGTCCTCTATCTATCGGTACCTCTTGTGCATCAATCCGACTTTGGATCTGGTCGTAGGAATTCTTTTCGTGAAGGTGTGCAGAGCAGATCCGAATTCAGCCAGCACAACTCAGTCCGGGAGAAAATTCAGAAATAAATATCAAAGTCAACTTCAGGAGCCGCCCCTTCAGGGAGTCGATCAGGGACATCCCGCCATCGTCCCAGCCAAGCGGCGCCTCCATAAGATCTCAGGAAGGTGACGCTCTTTTGGAAACCGTTGTTTGCTGTCCAGCGAGTCAGCAACCGAGTTGGCATAGCACCGAGTTGGAATAGTGCCGAGTCGGACCAGCAGGCCGATTCGTGCCGTACGCACCTCCAGATTGCTGCCCGTCAACCCAGGGTCGGTCCTCCCGGGCCCCACTTGTAGCCCTTTACCTCCCTACGTGGAGTGGGCAATAGATTTCACTATTGTAATTAACTTTTACCGTTGTTACCGGGAGTTACCGTAACTGGCAGGGAACGTCTTCCCCACGCCCGGAGCGTGGAGGTAAACTCGCTGCCCTCCTCGTAGGCATTACTTTACTCGTATTACTTCGTATATGCCGCTGCATGTGATAGGTTTCTAGCTTGTTATTCTATTATCACCGCTGCGAGAGAGCGAGATTAAGTGTACCGTCCCGTGACTCGATCCGAGTTAACGCGAAAAGGTCGATACCCAAGACTCACGGCTGGTTTCTCAACCATGCCCGGTCCCACGTCTTCCCTCACATAGGGACGATCGCGAGCTAGAGTCCCAGGTCGCGTGTCCGTCCCGCATCATAGTGTTTTCAGTTCAGTTCTGCACTTTCATTTTGATTCATGTGTTGTTTAGTTTTTGTCAAAGTTTAAAAGCGTTCATTGTGAACCCGGATCTATTCACCCCCCTTATAGATCCTCTCTTAACCATCCAACATGAGCAAATACTACTTGTCATGAAGAAACAAATAGGCCTGGGATTCAAGTGGTTCTATCAGACCCAAATTCTGAATTTGCTCGAAACCACATATGAATAAAGTCAAATAGGATGGATAGAACATTAAATGGTTACGAGGACAACAAAACTATCAGAGAAGAAGAGAAAAGATACAGTTGGTTTTGACGGGAGATTACTGAGTAGAAGAGGAGTCGCCGCTTCTGAGTTGCCTGAGCTAGTCGACCCAGTGGTCCTCGGGCACCTACCCCACCCATTGGGGGGGGCACCCAGGAAACGACACCCCTGTCATGGCTTCCATGACTGTTGCCACATTCTCTCGCATCAGGGGTGCACTCCACCGGCTCTCGTCCTCGCTGAACTCCCTGGATATCGACGCCTCCATCTCCCTCTCCACGGCCGCCGCTGCTTCCTCGTCCTCCTCCTCGCGTTGCTCTCCTACTTGCCTCCCGTGGCCGTTCAGATCCAAGCGGGAGATCCCGTTCTCCATGCGATCGCACAGGAAACTAGGGTTCGGTGGGGAGTGACGAGTGAGATCGCCACTATTAGAGCACCATTAGAGTGGACGAGCGAGACGTCCTCACCGTCGTCGAAGTCCGCATCGGTGGAGGACGTTCTCCGCATCTGTGAGACATCCTCATCTGTAGCTGGTAAGACCGACATGTTGGGAGTAGGACGGAGATGGGGTGGCGTCCAGTTGTGGGGAGAAAGCAAGAGATTACCGAAGGAATTATCGGGAAGATCCACCTACCCGGGTGGATCCTTTCTGCACCGTTGAGGGTCAGAATGGACGCCAAGAACCTCCCAGCATTACCCTAGAGCCAAGACGCCGGCGAGGGGACCCGGTGGCCGGGGAGGGGCCTCAGCTCTCCATTTCACCCGCCGTGCTCAATCACAATGTTCTCATGATCTAGGGAGAAGAGAGGGAAATGGGATGGGGGAGGAAGAGAAGCAGGGAGAGGAATGGGTTTGATTCATGGGTGGGGGTGGGGGGAAATCGGGTGTTAAAAATGCAAATAAATGAGAAGTATCGAGCGGCAATTTTGCCGCCATTCGGTTCAAAGTCTATTGTGACATTTCTTATTTTTTATATTTTTTTAATCAACTTATTGTTACGTTTTAATAAAAGTGAAATAATATCTAACTTCTATTCTGACGTTTACAAAAAAACATCAGAATATATTATCTTTTCCTACATTTTTTGTCAAAGCGTCGAAATAACATGACCATATAACTACGCTATAATAAAATATAGGAAATTTACCAACGTTAATTTAAAAATGTCGGAATATGTCGTTTATACGTATGTTTTTCAAAAGCGTAGGTAAAATTCATGGCTATAGGCCATTTTTTTATTGTCAATTAAGGGACCGTCTCGTACTTCTGTGGATGATCACCCACTACACATCCCCCCGACATACTCCGGGACAAGGGGAGGTGCTGCCAAAATTTAATTTTTTATCGCTCAAGTTAGGGCAAATAAAGAAATAAATAAGTAATAAATACTAAATAAATAATAAATAATAAGAGGATAAGAGAAATCCATCAAAACAAAAAAATAATATGTAAGAAAATCAAAATAATAATAATAATAACATAAAAAGAAATAAATAAATAATAATAATAAACAAAACAATAATAATAATAACATCAAAACAACAATAATAGAATAATAATAAAAAACAAAACAAAAAAGAAATAAAATAAAAAACAAAATAAATAATAAATAATTAAAGTAATACTAAGAAGAAAATATAAATGATAATGATAAATATGATGATAATAATAATAATAATAATAATATCAACAACAACAACAACAACAACAATAACAACAACAACAACAACAACAACAACAACAACAACAACAACAACAACAATAATAATAATAATAATAAATGATGAAGCCAAAAGAAACAAAAAAAATAAATGAATCAAAAAAATAAAAAAAAAGAGAGAAAAAAAGAAGTAGAAGAGAAAGGGGGTTTCGGTCGACCTGTGGATGGCATAAGTCGACCTACCCATGGGTCGGTCGACCTATGTTTGGCACAAGTCGACCTGCCCACGGGTCCTGTCGACCTGTGCACAGCACCGGTCGACCTACCCTAGGGTTCGGTCGACCTATTTGGGTTCAAACGGTCGGTCTTGCTCCGTGAGTATACCAGACGCTCCCGTAGACGCAGACCTATGATTCTGGATGTCCGTTTATGCTATATAATAAATAAATAAATAAATAAATAAATAAATAAATAAAATAATATTATAAATATAAAGTAAGAATAATAATTACAAAATACCTTTTGCACTTCCATGCATGCACCAACACAGTTTTAAGGTCATACGGCCCTTTCTCTTGACGATTAATCAAGGGTTTTCTCTCATTCGGAGAGATGTAATTAACGTTGTGGCCTTTATGGTACGGCGGGTTCCAATCCCGACATGCTATCCACTGTCGTCTGATCAGTCAGACGGCGCGCATACCTCAGTGACTCCAAACATTTCGGTCTTTGGAGTCTGAATAAATTGTCACCTTGTAACTGGCACGCCAGTGCACTAATGACGCGGCGGCGACGTGGAAATGGATCGACGGCAACTCCAGGACACGAACAGAACTGGATAGAATGCTACCTCGCGCAGCTCGGCCTCACGCCGGACGGTCTCACACCGGGCGATACTCAGATCTCACAAAAATGAGAAGAGAGGGAAGGAGAGGGGTGAACAAAGGGGCAATGCTCCTTTAACACAATTCATTCATTCATATCATTCATATCTCGTAACACCCCTTAGCCTCCTATTTATAGGAGAGGCCATAACATAAATACCATCTAACTTCCACTAATTGTGTTTATACCCTAACCTAACAAAACAAAACCCACCCACCTAACTTTGACTAGTGGGTTTAAAATACAATACTTTGACTTAATAAAATTAAAATACACACATGGTTAAAATCACCATAAAATACACATATACGTACGGATACATACTCAGGACGCCGAGTCTTCAAGCGAGTCGCCGAGCCATAAGCTCGGTGCAGCCGGGGCAGTGCGGCGTCGGCTCCGAGTAGTGGGCCCGGTGTCCCTGGTGTCCCCACCAACCCTCCCGGGGCGGCTGGAACTCGACTCCATCGAGTAAGGGGGAACACGACTGTGGTAGTGCTCCAGAAGATCTGGATCGAGGCGCTGGAGATCTTCCCGGCTGATCCAGGAATCATCAGAAGGTGGACGGTCCCGCCATCGGACAAGGTAGTGCTGGTACACCCTACTTCATGTAGTTGTCACCTGCTCATCCAGTATCCTCTCAATTTGCTCGCGCGGTGCTCTCGAGACCGTGGGACGCACAGGGGTGGGCTCACTCATAATGGGAGGAGAAGGCTCGAAAGGGTCATTAGGAATCACCGTGTGTTTCTTGTAGGCCACTAGGTCTGCCACATTAAAAGTCGAGCTAATCCCATATTCGGGTGGTAAGTCCACAACATACGCATTGGAGCCAATCTTTCACAAAATTGGGAAGGGACCATCACTACGGGCTTGCAACTTCTTAAAAGCTCCCGAGGGGAGTCGTTCGGGTCGAACCCGTACCATAACCATGTCACCTTCTTAGAATTCATGGTGACGCCTATGCGAATCAGCCAATTTTTTGTAAGTCTCATTACTGAGGTTAATTTGCTTGCTAATGGACTCATGCAGACTTTTGACATGCTCGGCAAACTCCTCAGCGGACTTAGATGTCCTAGACTCGAGGGGAAGGGGAATGAGATCCACAGGTTTCCTAGGTTTGTATCCATGCACAACCTCAAATAGACTCATACCTATGGACCTATTGACAGAGCTATTGTATGCAAATTCGGCTCTGGGCAAAAGAATGTCCCAAGTGCCGGGGTGATCCCCTACGAGACACCTCAACAGATTCCCTAAACTCCTATTGACGACCTCGATTTGCCCATCAGTTTGGGGGTGATAGACAGTGGAAAACTTCAGTTTGGTGCCAACTAGGTGCCAAAGTGTCTTCCAAAAATAGCTAGTGAACCGGACATCTCGGTCAGACACTATGCTTTGGGGGAGACCATGTAGACGCACGACTTCATCAAAGAATAAATGGGCTACTCTAGATGCATCAGATGTTTTGGAACATGCAATGAAGTGGGCCATCTTAGAGAACCTATCAACGACAATAAGGATGGAATCATGCTTGTGAGCAGTGCGTGGTAACCCAAGGATAAAATCCATGCTCACATCAACCCATGGTCAATCAGGAACGGGGAGAGGAGTGTAGAGACCCGTGTTCTGTTTGACCTGTTTGGCCATTGTGCATGTCCTACATTAGGCTACAATCTTGGCCACATCTTTCTTCAGGCCAGGCCAATAAAAGTGCTCCTCCACAGAATGGATAGTCTTGTTGCAGCCAAAGTGACCAGCAAGACCTCTAGCATGCATTTCCCAGAACTGAAAGTCCCGAACAGAAGTCCTCGGGACACAGAGTTGCTGCCCTCGAAATAGAAAACCATCATGGAGTAGATAGTCAGCAAATGTTGTCGAGGATCCAGTAGACAGAGCTGAATAGGCAGGGCCAAAATCTGGACACTCTACATAGAGTTCCTTTATGTGGTCAAACCTGGTGACCTCTACCTGAACAGTGGAAAGAAGGGAGACCCTTCGACTCAAGGCGTCAGCCACTTTATTCTCTTTGCCAGCCTTATATTTTAGGACAAATGTGAAAGACTGGAGGAATTCTACCCATCGACCGTGCCTAGGGTTTAAGCCCTTCCGAGAGCTAAGGAATTTTAAAGCCTCGTGGTCCGAGTATAAGACAAACTCTTGTGGTAAGAGATAGTGTCTCCAGTGTTTGAGGGTTTGGACCACGGTATAAAACTCCTTATCATATGTGGAGTATCGAAACTTTGCATCAGAAAGCTTCTCACTGAAATAAGTCACATGGTGGCTCTCCTGGCTAAGCACTCCACCTATTCCTACGCCAGATGCATCACAGGAAATCTCAAAGACTTTGGAAAAGTCTGGTAGGCAGAGGATAGGGGTTTTGGTCATAAGCTCCTTTATGGCAAGAAAAGTCTAGGAGGCGGCTTTGGTCCACTCAAAATTCCCTTTACAGATGCAATCCGTAATGGGTGCCATAATGGTGCTAAATCCCTAGATGAAGCATCTGTAGAAGGTGGCTAGCCCGTGGAAACTACGAACGTCATGGACATTCTGGGGCTCCGGCCAGTCTACTATAGCTCGGACCTTGGATGGGTCCACATACACTCCTTGACTAGAAACCATAAATCCGAGGAAAGTGAGCCGGTCTGTCATGAATTCACATTTCTTGAGATTGGCGTACAGGGTTTCTTTTTACAAAGTCTCGCAAACTTCCCTCAAATGGTGGATATGGTCCTGAGGGTTGTGGTTATAGATGAGAATGTCGTCAAAGTAGACGACAACAAAGCAACCGATGAGAGGGCGGAGGACTTCCGTCATAAGCCGCATGAATGTGCTGGGGGCATTGGATAGCCCAAACGGCATGACAAGCCACTCATACAGACCTTCTTTGATTTTGAAGGCTATCTTCCACTCGTCCCCTGGTCGGATTCGAACTTGGTGGTAGCCACTTTTCAAGTCAATCTTTGAAAAGATGGTGGCTCCACTCATCATGTCAAGCATGTCATCAAGACGAGAAATGGGAAACCTATACTTGACAGTGATCTTATTGATAGCGCAACTGTCAACACACATCCGCCAGGTGCCATCCTTCTTGGGTGTGAGCAGGGCAGGGACATCGCATGGGCTTTTGCTCACCTTGAGGAAACCTTTTTGGATAAGGTCCTCGACAATCCTTTGGAGCTCAGCATGCTCCTTGGGGTTCAATCTATAGTGGGGAAGGTTGGGTAGGGTGGACCCGGGGATAAGATCAATAGCGTGTTGAATGTCACGCATGGGAGGGAGTTTAGAGGGCAAGTCCTCTTGGAAAATATCTGGGAAGTCTTGCAGAATTGCCTGGACCTCGGGTGGGACTGAGACTCGAGACTCCTCGGGGGTGATGGTGACAACAACAGCCTAGACAGGGGCACCCTCGGCAACCTCCCTACTCAGCTCACGGACACCTGGGAAGTTAAGGCGCCTAATCGGTTCATAACCAACCTTAGGGGCCTTAGGAATGAGTGTGATAGATGCAGGAGGAGAGGGAATGAGAAGTTTCCCTTCAGTGGGAGTCCGATGACTCTCTTGAACCTTGGGGGTTCCAGTGGGGGTGGAGGTGGAACTCTTTCCCGGGGTCACCTTTGGGAGTGCCGGGTACAGCTGTATCTTCTTCCCATTGTGTGAGAAGGAACACTGATTGGACCGTCCGAATGTAGTAAGGTGTACATCATAGATCCACGGTCGCCCTAGGATGATGCTACCGATCTTCATAGGCACTACATCGCACAAGATCTGTCCTTGGTAGGACTGGAATTGGATGGGAATGACACATGTAGTGGTGATTGGGATAGACGTGTCGTCAACCCAAGTCACGTTGTATGGTCTCGGATGAGGATGGGTAGGTAGACCTAGACGGGAGACAAAGTCTGAAGAGACTATATTGATACAGCTCCCGTTGTCAAAAATCACCTTGCAGGGTTGGGATTTCACCATAATGTATGTTTTAAAAATGGAGGTTCGACGCTAGTCGTCCTCCTGGGGGTGGGTTAGGATGCAGCGAACTACACCTAGTCTTCCCAGGTTTGAACTCTCGGCAATATCACCCACTTGCATGTACTCGACATGCGTTCCATCATACCTTACATCCATTTCCTCAAACTGGGCGATGTGGTCAGGATCGGGCTCATATCTCTCAATGGCTTCTCCATCATGAGGTGGAAGCTCCACAGACTGGGGGTCGGTGATGACTAAGGCTCGGGTGGGGTAGTTGGAGGCAATGTGCCCTAGGTTATGGCACCTAAAGCAACGAACTCTTGTGACAGGGGCTAGTTGGGAGGTGCTAGGGATGACTCCCTTTCCCTTGTCATCTCTCCTCTCAGTTGGCAGAGTATACTCCAGCCTGGGCACAGCAGAGGGTCCAGGTAAGGGGTTCCGTGGGAAAGGAGCAGTAGGGGCAACGGCCCTAAGTGGGGTAGCAGTAGGGACGTAAGAGGTGGAGGGGCCAGCTCTCTCAGTATAGTAGACTATGGGGATTCGGGGTTCAGGTTGGCGGTAGATGGGGACCCGAGGTGGGACCACCCTTTAAAACCTCTCAACATCTCGTGCAACCTGGTAGGCGTGCTCGAGGGTGTTAACCTCCCGCAAGAATAGTTCCCGCTGAATACTCTCGTGTAGGCTAGCCCTAAACCGTGAGAGGGTGATGGAGGCATCGTCCATGACTCGACTCCGAAGGAAGAAGTCATCAAATTTGGTGATGTAATCATCCACGGACTTTCCATCTTGGGTGAGTTTCTGCCATTAGTCTAAAAGACACTGATGGTAGGAGGGTGGCAGATACTTCTCCCTTAATTTCCCCTGCATTTCTTCCCACGTGCTTATAGGTTCCTCTCGTCTCCTTGCTAGGAGATTCTCAACGTTACACCAGTAAGTTTTGGCTTGACTTAGGAGTTTCATTTTGGCAAACCTCACCCTTGTGGCAGGGGTCATGCGGCGATGCCAATCAAAATATTGGTCCATCCCGGTCTCCCAATCAAGGTATGTAGCGGGGTTGAGGTACCCATCAAAACTTGGAGCGTCAATCTTGACGTTCCGTAGGATGATATCTTCATCGTCATGGTCTCTCTCTCGAGGCACACGGGCCTCTTTCTCTCTACCTTGGGGAGCCTGATTTTGGCGGGCTTTCTCTCTTTCCTCCCTAGGATTGGCTACGGGATTGCCGTGGCCATTCACTCTTCCTTCCTCTCCCTTCAGTCGATCCTCTAAGGTTCGGATCCTCTTATCGAGTTCCATCCGTAGTTGGCCTATGGATTCTTCAAAGTGGGCCACGAGATTGTGCTCGAGCTGGACTAGCATAGCAGTCACGCTCTCTTGATCCATGGGTAGCGTTGAGGGGCGTTCTAGGCGGCCGGATGAATTCCTAGACCAACGTGACATGCACAACCTCGGACCTAAATAATGCAATCCTAGGACCGATAATTAGCAAGCTATAGACCCGAATTTGTTGGCAAAATAGGCAAAGGGCCAAGTTTGAAGGGACTGGTCTGGGAGAGTTGCTCACCCATAGGCAGAGTAGTTGTGGAACTACCTCCTGACAATTAGGGTGCCCTAATGTGACAGTCTAAGGCCTTAAGGATAGGTGCATACAAGCTCTCGCTTTCCGTCCACAGCGATGCACTCAGAAGACTGGCTGCATGGATCAGGCTCTCTTCTCACATCGTCGCGCGGCAATTGAAAAGATACTAAATAAGCAAGCGAGGGGAGCATGTACCTAGCTAGACTGAAAAGTCTAACTCCGACCGGAGACGAAGGCGAGTGGGGACGTGCGTGCTCACACGACGTCAACAAAGCTTCACGGTTACAATGAATTTACTCCACGCAGGGATGATTTAATTATTACAGACCACTTAAAATTTCCCGCGTAGGGAATCAAATCAATCTAAAATTTTCTCCGCGCAGGGAGACTCTCGGGCACTCACTCTCCGTAAATTACGGACTGTGTGTCGGTGACCGGGTGACTCGGGCACCTGGCAAGCCGTCGTTTGTGGACTTGGGTGTCACAATTGATAAATTATAAGATATATATAGATATATATAGATATATATAAGATTATATATATCTCAAATATATATATTATATATACTTACTCCTTTTTAATCAAATAATATATATAGATATATATAACATTATATATATTCCATATATATATTATATATATTTAACACATTTTTTTAAATCTCCCCTTTTTTTTTCAATCTTCACCTACTTTTTTTGACCTTTTCAAACCTCTCTCTTTTTTTTTTCAAACTTTAACCCTCCTTTTTCAAACTTTCTCCTTTCAAACTACTTTTCTCTTTTTTTTTTTTTCAAACTTCATTTTTTTTCTACTCAGACTTTCGAGCTCTTTGCTGCGCAATTCACGCAGCCGCAAAAATGGTCAACACACGCCTCAACGTGGGCTGGCGCACGGGAACGCGGAGGCGCGGGCGCACCTGGGCGCGTCTGGGTGCGGACGGGGGTGGTGTAAGCGCTGTGGCGCGCTGGAGGTGTGGGCCCGCGGGCCAACGCGGAGGCAACTGTTGACCGGGTGCGCGCACGAGCCGGGGCAGGCGCGGGTGCAAGGCGGCGGAGAGCGTGGCGACGAACGCAGGGGGGGGCACGCGGCGCACCGGTGGGCGCAGGCTGGGGCCACGCGGCGGGCGCGGACAGGCGAGGGCCTCTGAGGCGGGCGGGGCACCGAGGGGCGAGGGTGCCGAGGCGCGGGGCGGGCACCCGAGGCGGGCGGGGGCGCCGAGGTGGTCGGGCCTGGGCAGGCGGGCGCGGTGCGGGCACGAGGCGGGGTGCTCGTCGGTGGGCGCGGGGCGCGCGGGGCCAGGCACCGGGCGCGGCGGCAGGGAGGGGGAGGAGCTGGCCATTGCGGCTGTGCCCCCCCCCTTTTGAATCTGGCACGGGCGACGAGGCCCTGTGCCGTGAACTGAGATTTTTCCTTTTTTTTTCCTCTCTCTTCCGAGAGAGCTTTCTACTATATTTTTTTCTAATTTTTTTTTCTCCAAATCTCCTTCAACCGAGGTCTCTCTACTTCTCTTCTTTGCTTTTTTTTTCACTTCTAACAATATAGAGAGAGAAAAAGAGAGACGTCGGGGCCGTCGGGGTCGTCGGAGATGTCGTTGTTGGGCTCTGATACCAAATCTGATGCGGCGGCGACGTGAAAATGGATCGACGGTAACTCCGGGACACGAACGGGACTGGATAGGATGCTACCTCGCGTAGCTCGACCTCACGCCGGACGGTCTCACATCGGGCGACACTCAGATCTCACAAAAATGAGAAGAGAGGGAAGGAGAGGGGTGAACAAAGGGGCAATGCTACTTTAACACAATTCATTCATTCATATCATTCATATCTCGTAACACACCCTTAGCCTCCTATTTATAGGAGAGGCCATAACATAAATACTATCTAACTTCCACTAATTGTGTTTATACCCTAGCCTAACAAAACAAAACTGATGGGCTCATCACCATCCGTCCTGACACTCTCGACCATTCTCGTCACCCCGGAGGCGTACATCATGGTCTAGTCATTTATTTTGAGTCCTATGTATGTTTCTTTATTTTATTTGAGTCATATCATTGTAATTTCTCTTTTATTTGAGTCATGTCCCTAGGTCTTGTGCTTATTTCCCTAGGTTTGAGTGTCATTAGGTTTATTAGTTAGCTATTGGGCCCAATTCATTGGGCTTGGCCCATGGGCGCCCCTATCTTGTTGGTTATTAGTCAATGTGTCAAAAGTCAGGGTCTTATTGTAAATTGTGGGATCCCTATAAATAGGACCCCACTCTCTCCATTTTGAGGTAATGAATCAATGAATGAAAAACTTGCCATTTTGAGAGTTCAAACTTCTTATCTAGTGGAGAGATTCCATTATTTGGGTGAGAGACCTTATGGGAGATATTCCCCACCCATCCCTCTCTTAATCTCTCTCTTTCACTCCCCTTTCTCTCTCCTCCACACCCAATTTCAAATATTTTCTCTCTCCTCCCTTCCCAATCACCACTCTCCCACCTACCCCTATTAAAGGCCACTCCCCTTCCCCACACATCCTATTACTCCACCCCCTAGTCCCAAGAGAGCTTCCACCAATCCTAGCTCCACCTCCCAACCCCCAACTACCCCACCCACTTCCCCAAGCACCCTTCCCACTACCCCAAGCACCCCTTCCCTTCCCCAACACAACCCCTCCCATCCCCAAGACCACCATTGAATACCCTCCATTAAGGAAAATTCAAACTCACCTTCCCTCCACCCACTTGTGCCCCCCTCACCTTCCCTCTCCCTCCAAGCCCAAATTCGCAGCTCCTCTCTCACCCATAGCAAACACCCCCTTCTAGCCCCCATTCTCCCCTTCCCACACCTTGAAACCCCCCCTCCTAGACCCCCTCTCAGCTGGGGGTTGCCCCTACACACAACCACCTCATTTCCCCTCCCATCTACCCCATTCCCCATTACCTATCTCCACCCTCTCAAGTTCTGGTTGCAGGCAGCAGATTGGCCGCAGGTTGCAGAGGCCACCCCATCATCCCCTGGGAGCTTCAGGTGGCATACCATATACCTACGGAAGCGTCTTCCTGTCTTCTTTGCAACGGTGGTGGTCCCGTCCCATTCCGAGTTCGAGATCGACCAGGAGAGCCATTCTCCCACAACTGCACAGATCCCCCTGGTAGGAGACCAGAGCCGGATTGGAAGCTCGACTGCAACGATCGTGTTGGGAATCGGATCGAGAGTTCTTCTTCAAACATCTTCTACTACAAGTCTTCTAACATCTCCAAGTAGCAGAGCCCCATTTGGCCACCGGACCTGAATGTTATCAATTTTCTCCCTCGGGTGCTCGGTTCTGCTTCCACTTAGTCTGCACCGACCCTTCCTCAGTGTTCAGAGCCTACCGGTCAACCCCGACATCAGCTGGCATCCCTGTTGGTCTTGCTTCGAAGAGGACTCGTCAACGGTTCCAACGAATCTAGCGGCACCTGATTCTAAGCTCGGGAGCGACTGTGGAAACCTCTGCTTCCTGCTGTTGGGAACCTGAAGCTGTCAGATCCGAGGGTCTACCACCCTGTTCAAGCCCCTACCCCGACCAGCAGCGGTTCCCAAAGAAATTTACAAAATTCAGATCCAGCTACGAAGAATCTCCAAGTGGTTTTGTCTGCAAAAAATTTTGGGGCTGACCACAACGTCCAAATACTTGACGGTCTGTCCTGAGACACAGTCAGCGGGCAGATTCGGCTTCGACTTCCCTCTCTTCACTTCTAGCTTGAATTCCCCTCCCCGCTTCGCCGGCTGAAGGCCCCTCCCTACGTGGAGGTCGTATTGAGTGTATTCATTGGCTTCCCTTCCCCGAGATCCCCCCCCTTGCATGGGGGTAGTTCATGTATTATTTACACTCACAGGTTTGAAGCTTCATCGACGCGGCGTGCGGGTGCTTCCCCTCGCCTCCCCGCTCACCCCCGTCTCCGACCGGAGTCGGTTTCTTCAAACCGGCTAGGTGAGAACTCGTCCCTTGCTCTCAATTATTCTTGTTCATTTAATATTCTCTAATTGCGCCGTCGGTAAGGAAGAGAGCGCCCGATCTTAAGGCTCCACCGCACTTGTGCGACCCCCGTGGGTGTGAGTGAGTGATCCGCGTCCCTCGGCCAAGGCTAACACATTGAGTTGAATATCCGCACCTCAAGGGGAGGTTTGACTTAGACTTTGCTGGCCCTCTACCAGCAATGGGCTTGTCCGGTTTCCTCGACTCGGCATCCCCGAGTTACCCCCAGGTTAAGTGTGTGAGCCATACGAAGGTCCGCTTGCGTAGGCTTCATAGCCTTGTGGTTGTGCTTGTTAAATTAGGTCCGAGGTTGTGTCACATCAAGTGGTATCAGAGCAAGTTTTAGACTTGTCTATACTAAGTCTAGTCCTTGGGCACATTTGCATTCATCAACATGGCTACCTCTCTTTGGTCACATTCATCCCACTCACCCCCCACAAGGGACCGATCAACCCTCCATTTGACATAATCTCTTTTGAGGATCTCCTCTTCGATGGATCATGCTATAGTGCCTACCTAAAGTGGGAGGTCACCATGGAAAAAGACTTTGAGAGAACTATGGTTTATGGACCCGCAAGAGTCCGCGTTGAGCCAAGGAAAAATGGAGGAACATAGTGGGCTTAAGGGACGTTAGGAAAGAAGAACCCATTTCCTCATGGGATGATATGAAGAAAGAACTTAGAAAAATCTACATCCCCAAATATTCCCACCCCTTCTACTCAAACACCCCTAGCCCGAGGTGCACTACCACTCCTCCATCCCCACCCGACCAACTTGATACCACCTTTAGGCCTCCTCCCCCACCACTCCCAACAAATCACTTCTCAACCATCATAACTACACTTCGCGACCAAGTACTCTCCCTTAAGGCCCAAATAAACCAAGCATCCACCTCTCCACCAAATCCCCTAAGGGTCCCCACACTCCAACCAAAACCCCCTTCCGCAAACCTCACTATCCAAACTCAATTGGCCCCCACTTCCCCCCCTCCACAACCGGTCGATCCCAAGGGGAATAGACCCCTAACCGACCCGGTTTCCCCAATAAGGACCACCATTCAAACCCAAGTGGACCCCGTGTCCATCCCTCCACCTAGACCCATGACGGCTACCACCACCCAACCCACAATCTCTCACCAAACCCATACCCCACATCTCCCCTTGGTCCCCACCACTACCCCTCCATCGTCCCCTAAAAAGGGTAGACCCCCCAAAACCCATCAACCCAAATCTTGTCACCCAACCCACCTTCCACTTCCAACCCCAATCCTACCCCAACCTAGGTCTCCACTACTTCCACTCCCAAACCCCACTCTACCAATCCCAATCTAAAATTCCCTTTACCCTCCACCCCGGGAGCACCACACACCAACCCTCATCACCCCAAAAGACCCCCTCACCTCCTTGGTAGAAGAATTCATACCCGATCCAATAGTTGTGAGCACTCCAAACCCACCCCCCACCTTGGAGGAAACCCAAGTCCAAGTTGAAGAAGAAACCTCACACGATGGTCTTTACCTTACACCACCCTCTCTAGTTGGGGCAGAACTCATCTTAGGAGAACCCATTGTTAGTTGGCTAAAGGAGAGCCCAATTAGAGAGATCCCTGCCCATGTGTTCCCTCCCATAGAACAAGACCTTCCCATAGTGCCCTTCTTCTCCTATCACACCACAATCCAAGCACCCTATCAAGTGTAGACCTTAGAGGACCTTCTCAAGGGCATAGCATGGCAATTAGAGATGACTAGCATGTTGACCCCTATGGTCGAACAACCTAGGAGCCTTAGCCTCCTACACCTATGCATAGGGTCTATCACCTCGGTTTGCACCATTGGTTGCTACACTAGCGACCTCCTTCTATTCCTCCCTACACCCGATGAGCCCAACCTTCTCTTCGATTTAGAGCTTCTTATCTCGGGTAGAAAGCCAAGCCCTCCACTCATGGCCGACCCACTTGTCAAGAACATTGGCCCAACTATCATGGAGAAGGATGACTTAGAACCTTTTGAGGATCTTGAGGACATGGAGTTCCTCCCCCTAGGTAACCCATTTTATGA
This sequence comes from Amorphophallus konjac, assembly GCA_022559845.1. Taxonomy (NCBI): domain Eukaryota; kingdom Viridiplantae; phylum Streptophyta; class Magnoliopsida; order Alismatales; family Araceae; genus Amorphophallus; species Amorphophallus konjac. The sequence goes on from JAHNEJ010001440.1 coordinate 111,030, forward strand.
TCCATATGATCCATTACAATGGGAGTTAAGAGACTCGTGTGACCCAAACACTTTATCCACCACCTACCTTTCCCTACACCAACTCACCATGTTTGACCCAATTCACTCCATCTTAGACCCAGGTTACACCTTGGGAGCCATGACCTTAGGCCACATATCCCTAGGTAATGAGGTTGTGCTCCACCCCATGATGACCACCTTCTTAGACCCATTCGACCCTTTCCAATGGGAGTTCAAAGGTTGTCCCACACCTATACACATGGAAGTCACCCAAAGGAAAAACATGCATGTGTCTAGGCTTACCACACCACTTGGCATGAACACTATGTTGGGTCCATTCATTCATATCACCCACATGTCAAGTAGAAAGCATGAGTGGTCCATATTCGGATGTATTGGTCCACCCTCATTCATCATGGGTCTTAAGCATGTCAAAAGCATCTACGGATGTCCGGGTCCCCCGACATTCATCACCACTTTACATGATAGGTTCACAAATGGTTGCCCCGGCCCACCTAGGCCCACCAAAGTCTACATGACAACATTGCATGATAAGTCCACATATGGTTGCCCCGGCCCACCAAGGTTCATCAAGGTCCATATGGCATCATGGCATGATAGGTCCATCTATGGTTATCTAGGTCCACCCATAACCACTAAAAGGACAGCATTTACAAAATTGCATGATAACCTTGCAAGCGCATCAACAAGAGTCATGAAATCTACAAAAGGCCGACCGACTCAATGGCGTCACCAAGAAATCCAAATGGGTGATTCCGGGATGGTGAGGAATGAGAGGCTCTCACATAGAGACAACTCAAGATTGAGGTTTTGTGGGATCAGCCCCTTCCAGATTTTGAGGTGCATTAGCCCCACTACTAAGTTAGGCCTCCTCAAGGGATACGAAGTTAACTTCAGTTTCAATGTGGAAAGCCTTGTGCCACACAGGGGACCCACGGTGGCACCAAGTGAGAATTTCAAGCCCCCTTCCTCCCTTGAGAGAGCACCCACCCCTCCCCATGTGAGCACAGTCAGCCTAGAGAGCCCGACGTAAGCAACTTGAGAGAATATTAGATGAACAGGTAATCATCACTCGGAGCAAGGTGAACGGGCTCTACCTCGCTAGGTGGAAGAATCGGCTTCTTTCGGAAGACATGTGAGCGGTACCACCTCTTACTCGACGGAGTCGAGTTCTCCGCACCCCGGGAGTATGATGGGGTCATCACCATCCGTCCTGACACTCTCAACCATTCTCATCACCCCGGAGGCATACATCATGGTCTAGTCATTTATTTTGAGTCCTATGTATGTTTCTTTATTTTATTTGAGTCATATCATTGTAATTTCCCTTTTATTTGAGTCATGTCCCTAGGTCTTGTGCTTATTTCCCTAGGTTTGAGTGTCATGAGATTTATTAGTTAGCTATTGGGCCCAATTCATTGGGTTTGGCCCATGGGCGCCCCTATCTTGTTGGTTATTAGTCAATGTGTCAAAAGTCAGGGTCTTATTATAAATTGTGGGATCCCTATAAATAGGACCCCACTCTCTCCATTTTGAGGTAATGAATCAATGAATGAAAAACTTGCCATTTTGAGAGTTTAAACTTCTTATCTAGTGGAGAGATTCCATTATTTGGGTGGGAGACCCTAGGGGAGAGATTCCCCACCCATCCCTCTCTTAATCTCTCTCTTTCACTCCCCTTTCTCTCTCCTCCACACCCAATTTTGAAATTTTTCTCTCCCCTCCCTTCCCAACCACCACTCTCCCACCTACCCCCATTAAAGCCCACTCCCCTTCCCCACACATCCCATTACTCCACCCCCTAGTCCCAAGAGAGCTTCCACCAATCCTAGCTCCACCTCCCAACCCCCAACTACCCCACCCACTTCCCCAAGCACCCTTCCCACTACCCCAAGCACCCCTTCCCTTCCCCAACACAACCCCTCCCAACCCCAAGACCACCATTGAATACCCTCCATTAATGAAAATTCAAACTCACCTTCCCTCCACCCACTTGTGCCCCCCTCACCTTCCCCTCTCCCTCCAAGCCCAAATTCGCAGCTCCTCTTTCACCCATAGCAAACACCCCCTTCCAGCCCCCATTGTCCCCTTCCCACACCTTGAAACCCCCCCTCCTAGACCCCCTCACAGCTGGGGGTTGCCCCTACATACAACCACCTCATTTCCCCTCCCATCTACCCCATTCCCCATTACCTATCTCCACCCTCTCAAGTTCTGGTTGTAGGTAGCAGATTGGTTGCAGGTTGCAGAGGCCACCCCATAGTCCCCTGGGAGCTTTAGGTAGCATACCATATACTGATGGAAGCGTCTGCCTGTCTTCTTCGCAACGGTGGTGGTCCCGTCCCATTCCGAGTTTGAGATCGACCAGGAGGGCCATTCTCCCACAACTGCGCAGATCCCCCCTGGCAGGAGACCAGAGCCAGATTGGAAGCTCGACTGCGATGATCGTGTTGGGAATCGGATCGAGAGTTCTTCTTCAAACATCTTCTACTACGAGTCTTCTAACATATCCTAGAAGCAAAGCCCCATTTGGTGATCGGATCTGAAAGTTATCAATTTTCTCCCTCGGGTGCTGGGTTCTGCTTCCACTTAGTCTGCACCGACCCCTCCTCAGTGTTCAGAGCCTACCGGTCGACACTGACATTATCTGGCATCCCCGTTGGTCTTGATTCGAAGAGGACTCGTCACTGGTTCCAACGACTCTGGAAGCACCTGATTCTGAGCTCGGGAGCGACCGTGGCATTCTCTGCTTCCTGCTATTGGGAACCTGAAGCTGTCAGATCCGAGGGTCTGCCACCCTGTTCAAGCCCCTACCCCGACCAGTAGCGGTGTCCGAAGAAATTTAAAAAATTCAAGCATCATCCAAATCCAGCTATGAAGAATCTCCAAGTGGTTTCGTATGCAAAAAAATTCGCGGCTGACCACAGCGTCCAAATACCTGACGGTGTGTCCTGAGACACAGTCAGCGGGTAGATTCGGCTTCGACTTCCCTCTCTTCACTTCTAGCTCGAATTCCCCTCCCCGCTTCGCCGGCTGAAGGCCCCTCCCTGCGTGGAGGTCGTATTGAGTGTATTCATTGGCTTCCCTTTCCCGACATCTCCCCCCCCCCTTGCATGGGGGTAGTTCATGTATTATTTACACTCACAGGTTTGAAGCTTCATCGACGCGGCGTGCGGGTGCTTCCCCTCGCCTCCCCGCTCGCCCCCGTCTCTGACCGGAGTCGGTTTCTTCAAACCGGCTAGGTGAGAACTCGTCCCTTGCTCTCAATTATTCTTGTTCATTTAATATTCTCCAATTGCGCCATCGGTAAGGAAGAGAGCGCCCGATCTTAAGGCTCCACCGCACTTGTGCGACCCCCGTGGGTGTGAGTGAGTGATCCGCGTCCCTCGGCCAAGGCTAACACATTGAGTTGAATATCCGCACCTCAAGGGGAGGTTTGACTTAGACTTTTCTGGCCCTCTACCAGCAAGGGGCTTGTCCCATTTCCTCGACTCGGCATCCCCGAGTTACCCCCGGGTTAAGTGTGTGCGCCATACGAAGGTCCGCTTGCGTAGGCTTCATAGCCTTGTGGTTGTGCTTGTTAAATTAGGTCCGAGGCTGTGTCACATCAAAAACCCACCCACCTAACTTTGACTAGTGGGTTTAAAATACAATACTTTGACTTAATAAAATTAAAATACACACATGGTTAAAATCACCATAAAATACACACAATACACACATACGTACGGATACGTACTCAGGACGCCGAGTCTTCAAGCGAGTCGTCGAGCCATAAGCTCGGTGCAGCCGGGGCGGTGCGGCGTCGGCTCCGAGTAGTGGGCCCGGTGTCCCTAGTGTCCTCGCCAACTAATAATCCAAAAAAATTAAATAAAATAAATAAATAAATAAAATAAGCTCCCACAGCTACCCACACTCGGACGCCAAGCACATTCGGGGTCCAAGAGGAAGTCTCGATGGGCCTGATGGGGGGAGTTTCTAGGAGGATCTCCTTGTGTCATCTGGGCAGGTGGGCCCTGCCACCTACCATGGTTCTTGGCACGCAAGGCAACCCCTGTCGAGATGTCAGGCAACATCACTGTCATCATGGGGTGACTATTTTTCACCTGGGAAAGCGGGCGTGAACGGTCGCCTGGGTTTTACGGCTAGCCTTGGCAGTGATAGACGCCTTCTTCCTTCGTGTAGCCTCGAAGGAATCGTTCCGTCTTCGGACGCTTATAAATATCGGCATTAGGACACTCGAAGAAGCTTCGCCTCTTTCGTCTCCCACATGGGTGTTTGGCACTTCTCCATCGTCTGTCATTCGCCTTGGTGAGGATTCTTCTATCTTTCTTTGCTTCCATAGTCCATGGTGCCTCGTAGAAGGATCCTCTGTGTCAGTCCTGAGTCTTCTGCCAAGGAAGAGACCAACCATCACGACCCAAGATCCGGATACCGATAAGAAACCAGAACGACCCGAATCCTGGCCTGCCACCCACGAGCTAGGAGGCTCGGAAGGGTTATTTGGACAGTGTAGAGATATACAAGAATATAAAATAATTGCTGAGCCACAAGCTTAATATATTAACGCAGGAAATTAAATAGTTTACATAATTAAATAATTTATACAGTCCGGAATATCAAAGTCCACAACAAGTACAGTCAATAGAAAGAAAAGTACAAGCTCACGGGGCATATCCCGTCTCTGGCAAATTGGCTACTAGACCTGACCGCCGGCAGTATGAGGAGCCTCCGAAGTACTCCACGTCAGCCTAGCCTCACCTAAAAAACAAAGGGGATGAGCCTCATCTCATTGGCTCAGTAGGGGTCCCGTAGATCTCTACCTCACAACGAGAAACCAAACAGAGTGATAACCAATAAGCGAGGACAATAATTAAATGAATTATAACATAAGGAGGCAGTAAATAATAAACAAAAGAACTACACTAGTGCAAGCCTCACAAACCACATGGCACAAGAAACTAGAAGTACGGAGCCGCTAGAATGATCACCTCGAGACGGAAGGGAACCGAGTCGCTACCACATAGAAGTCGGGAGTGCTACCGACCAGAAGCAAGGCCGGATACGTCCACTGACATCTTAGTCCACGCCCCAGGTGTCTCCCTACTCGTCCCAGGCGGAAACTGAGGCACACTACACGAAACCACATAACAAGGACTAGCTGGGGTCGTGCTCGTCAGCACTGGTCCGACGCCCCCAACCACGTATGCAACACAGACCATGCTCTCTAGGTCAGATCCTCTAGCTGATTTTCCTCCCAGCCCAGACTCAGGACACAAAGACGAGAGGCCCTACGGTAACCAGCCTAAAAACTGTCACACCGGGATAAGCTCTCCACCACTCCCAAGTGGGTCCGCACACGCGTGTGCAAGAAAGCTACAACTAGTGAGAAAAAGGTCACTGAAGGTGTAAACTCGCTAAAAGCGGAAACCATCGGTCAGTACTAACTCCTCTGAGTGCACAGAATACACCACAAGGCGGCTTGGGTCACAAAAACCAAGAACCTAGGACTGGATGGCTAATCCATCAACCGTCGGCACAAAGGGCACAAGTCGGGACACACAAGAGCTCAAAACGGGGAAAGACAAATCCCAGAGGGAGACGGGCCATAGCGGCGACACTCCTGGCCGCCCAGGGATCTAGGCGGCCACTACCATGGCCTCCCACCCCCTGGCTCCCCAGCCTGGGCGGCCAGCCTTCTGGCCGCCCAGACAGCGCAGGGCGGCCAGTACCGTGGCTGCCCATGCTCTGGGCCAACAGAGCCCAGGCGGCCACTCTGGTGGCCGCCCAGATAGACTTGGGCGGCCATCCCTCTGGCGTCCCAGCCTATGGGCAGGAAACACGGGACGGTCACCTCTGTGGCAACCCAAAATTGGGCCTGGGCGGCCATAGTGCTAGCCGCCCAGAGGAGAAGAGCCCTTGGGCGGCCAACTCGATGGGGAAGCGACTTCTTCCTCTTCTTCTTCCTCTACGCGTGCGTCTGCGTCCGTTCCTTCTTCCTCTTAATCGTTCTTCTACTTCTTCCGATCAGGTAGGTGATCTCTCAAGCATAACACCTAAGTAAACCATGAGTAATAAAACATGCATGCAGTCACGTTATTTCCTCGCATTAATCTCCATGTTCCATACTAGTTTCATGATGTTTTGTTAAGGTTTTAAGCATTCCGTAGCATTTCTATTTCACAATAAATTTGTGACAAGCCCAGTTGATGCTAATTAATTTACGTCTGTGAAGCAGACGCTAACTCTTGAAGTTGCGTCAAGCTAATAGACGCAAATTAATTCACGTCAACTACCCTGACGTGAATTCCTTTAGTAAGTTAATAAAATCAGCAATGTTTAAAATTAAATATATATATTGAACCATGATGCACAAAATTATGATATGCATATTTTTGGGATCCTTCGATTTTTCTGTAAATTGTCATATTTTTAGTTTCCTGAAAAGCCTTATAGATTGAAAGTAACATTGTTCATCCTTTGTAAAAGAAATGAATAGTGATCGCATAAAATGCTAGAATTTGCGTCTGGATAATTGACGCGTGTTCACAGAATCTGCGCCCTTCTAGAAGGTCGCAGATTAATACACGTCAGCTATCTTGATGCTAATTCTTTGATTTTATTAAAATCTAAAATTATTTAAAATTGGCGTCCAGACGCATATTCAAGATTCTGCGCCTCTTTACAGATGTTGGATCCCCTAGTTGATTTTGGTGGTTGAGTTTTAATGATGACAAATCTTGTGCGCATGTGTTATTGAAAATCTCCATTGAAGAATCCTTGTTAACCAAGGTGCTTATACTTTGATCATCTTGCATTGCAAGAACAAAATTCTTGGTGGACATCATATGGAAGTTAAATGAATGCTTGAATGAGTATCTTGTTGTCCATGGTTCAAACAGGTGATAAATGTCATTTTTTTTCTACAAGAAACACTGGTAAAACTTTAAATTTCTCAAAATCCTTCAATTGGTTGAAGTTTGGGTTAGATGGTCATAAGGGGTCGACACTAGGTGTCGACACCCTCTTGCTCTTGTTCTGTTTAGAATAGTTGCGTCGACCTGCCTTAACAATGCGTCAACCTGATTTAGCTTCCCAGCAACCCATTTTATGCAGTTTTCTTTAGTAGAGTAGGCCCATCCTTTGTTATGCGTCGACCCAACGTGTGTTTCATGCATATTCTTCAAGGGGCTTTTGAGCTTGTAATATGTCTAAGATATTCACATAAATCTTGATGGAAATTAGTTTGAATGATGCTCATACATATTGTATAAATGCATGGCTACTTGATTTTAATTTTTGTTTGAGGAAAATTGAGTTTTTAAGAGGATTTAAAGCCTTTTTTACACCTGCTATTCCTCTTGCACTGGTCTGCCCTTATGCAGATAGTCCAGGGAGCCTGCAAGAGTCGACTCAGTCAGTTGACTCCTGCTATGCCCTTGATCTGTCCAGAACGGCTCCCATCAAGAGTCGACTCTTTTGTGGAAGAGTTATATTTTCAACAGGGCTGTAAACAAGTGTCGACTCATAGAGTTGACACCCCTTCAGGGTGTTACGGACCGGGGGTTTCGAACCCCCTTCTTAACCCATTAAAACTAATTAAATTGGACTTCTTTATGACCCCTTTGCCCCTAGGGTTATCATTCACATCACAGAGGTGTTTTCAAGGGTTTTTGCATAGGCTTTATGGTCATTAGAACATCTATTTTTGCCTCTATATAACACTTGCGATTTCTGGATTTTATAACACAAAAATAGAAGGTGTGGCCGCAGGTGGAGAGGAAGAGAGTTTTTCTGAGTGCTTATCCTCTTCTTCCTCTTGCAGGGGAAATTTGGGTTGGAAACTTGCAAATCTATATCTGTTCTTCAAGCGTTCATGTTTCAACGAGGCTCAATCTCCAAGAAGGAGCTCATTCGGCTTCCTATCTTCTGAAGATCGACCTCCCACTATTGAGAGCTTCAAGAAAGATTTATCTGCAGGCCGTCATCCATTAAGGAATATTTATGCAACCTTTCTATGTCAATCTTAATGTTATTCTTCAGTTTATCTTGAGCATGGACATGTCTTGAACATCTTTTTAGTTTCTAAACTCTGATATATCCTGTGGTGAACCGTCTGCGTACGGTTGTGTGTGTAGGGTGCTGCGGTTGTTGTAGCGTGTGCATGTGTGTGCATCCTATCGTTGGATCGTGTTGGAGACTTTGTCTCTGTGTGTGTGAAGTTGTAACTCTGTGTACTTCATTTAGAAGCGAGTGGATCCTCACCGTTTTGGTGAGGGGTGGATGTAGGAGGACTTGTGTGTCCTGCTGAACCACCTAAAGAATCTGCCTCACACCGTGTGTTTGTGAGCTTGCATGTTTATACTTATCTTGATCATGTGTGAACGGAGAGTTAGAGAGAATATTATTCTAATAGTTTTCAAATCTCTTTCTACTTAGTTTAAACTTAAGAGTTGCTTAAATCCTACTGCGTTAGTTTAAAATGACCATTACGTTGCGGGGACAAATCAACCCCCCTTCTTGTCCTTGCATGTGTTGGCCCAGATAACAATGTACGCGGACAAGAAGGGGGGGTTGAATTGTCCCCCACACGAAATTACAGATTTTGAATAATATGCGAAATTAATGAGATTGATGAAAAACAAGTTGAACAGAAATAATTCTAGTTCACTCAATCTCTCCGAGCACACTCGAATGTGTTGGAATAAGAAAATGTACAAGCAAGCAACCACATGACACGGGGATTTTAAGGTGGTTCGGGATCACGACGGGCTCCCTACGTCCATCCCTCACCGAATCGGTGAGGCTTCACTTGCTTCACAACGAAGCACACGGAGAATATACTCCAACACATACGGAGACTTCGTCTCCACAACATTCCAACAGCGAGATCAATCCACACACACACACCGCAACACTTGCGGCAAGATATGATCACAATAGTACGCAGACGGTTCACCATACACAGAGTTAAAGTTCAGAAATAAATGATATGTTCAATACATGCTCATAAACGAAGAGTAAATGACTGGAATAGATGGGAAAAGAGTGAAGAAATGAATCCCCATATGTAGAAAGGGCTGAAAATGATCTTCTTCGATTCCCGGTTCGGAGAGAGGTCGGATGACGATGATTCAAGCTTCCTCTTGATCCTCTCGTCGATCCGCTCTTCTTTCTCTTCTTCCACAATCTCCAGAAATGCTTTGTTGGAGATGAAATCCACCTTGCAATAGCCCCTCCTTCCTTTTCCCCCTTTCTTCACCTACAAGATAAGAGAAAGATAGCACATTAGGGTTCTCTCTTGTCAAATTTGGAGTTCACAATGATATATATAGAGGGGTGGGGAAAAGACACATAAAACCCTCCCAAAGTGTGTTAGAAACATCTAAACATGATTAGTAACTAATGGGGGGTGTTTTGGTAAAGTTTAGACATGTTCTCATTTGGTTTCGGATGCTCCCGAGAATCCCGTGCCGGAATGGGTCGACCCCTGGGCAACCAGAGGACTGGCAGAGCGAAAACACACCCAAGATTCCAGGGGTCGACCCCATGGGTCAACCCATGGCAGTGGGTCGACCCCATGGTCGACCCATGCACCCAGCTTGCAAAAACACGTTTCTGTCCATCCAAAAACTCTAAGGGTCGACCCCATGGGTCGACCCCTGCAGAGAGGGTATACAAAACACCAGTTTTAGTCAAGTTTAAGCATCAAAAACACATCCAAAAATCATGATATAAATATCATGCATTTAACAAAGTATTTGGACCATTCAAACCAAATTTCAACAAGTTTCATGAGAAACACATAAGCACATCTGAAAAACTCAAATATCTCATCTTAGAGATGCAAGAAACTCATTCAAGGCAATAACATCTCATGGAAGATGTTCTTGAAAACAACCCACACATAAAGCCATGTGAAGACCAAGCATAAGAAATGGTTAGATATTACCATCGTTCACTTGACATGAGAGGGTTTAAAAACCATCCTTGAACCTGTAAAAACACAAACATCAAGTTAGTTTATGTATCAAAAATTGAGTTCTCTTAACTTGATTCTTCCACATAAAACTCCATATCTATACACATTCAAATGCACATTGCAACAAGTAAATGGAATTGTAAAACATGAACCACCATCTTTGACATTTGATATACTTTAAATCTCTTAAGCATTCGAGTATAAAACCATGGAAGCTCAAACATACAAAAAACATTCTTGTATTTACCAATCCTTCCAAATACTCAACAACAAGAAACTCCAAGTGATGGATATTCATTTTCACATCAGTGAGTACTTTCATTGGACATTTTAAGCCTGTCCAAAAGCATGATAAATATTTACTCCACAAACACACAATATTTTGTTATCATCAAAACCAAGGTGGAAAATAATGTGGGAATGCAACACCCAACAATCTCCCCCTTTTTGATGATGACAAAATATTATGGCAATCTAAACATTTTTCTCCCCCTTTGGCATAATCAAAAATGGGGAATGCAAAAGCTAGAGCAAAAAGTATGAAAGCCAACCATGTCAAAGAAACATGATATATGCTTAAAAACTTCTGAACTTCCAAACAGATATGAACATTATGTGCACCTTTACTCCCCCTTTGTCTTCAACAAAAACAGATTGACAAAAGGGTTATTAAAAGTTGATATGAACATGTATGAAGGAATCTAAATTATTCATGCAAGCAAGCAGGCACGCATGATAGACAAGCAAGCTTGTAAATATATCTCCCCCTTAATAGGGTAATGGGATAGCAAGAGAGCATTTGATTCACATCAAAATGTGAGACATGAAGTATAATCAAAATAGGTAGTGCATGCATAAACTAGTAGGACTGCATAAGCCATGAGACGAACAAATTCACAATATACATCCATCATAATAGTACCCAAGAGTGAAAAATGTGGAAATGAGCAATGAACTTCAAAAATATATGGATATAAGTAGAATTTCTAAGGAACACTAGAGGGTTATTTCCTTTCTACAAATCCATTTAGATCCTCGACTATTGGTAGCTTTTTCCGTTTATTGATCCTTTTATAGGATTTCACCGTTCGGCACGAGTCACCTCATATGTCTCAATGGGGTTTCCTGGCTACTAAGATTCATCACAATTTTAATTCTTGTGCATATTGTTTCACCTTTCGACGTGAGTTTCCTCATTTGTTTCAGTGGGGATTCCCGACTACTCGATTTGACATTCCACTTATTGAAAATTGTGGGGTAGGCAGCTTTTTCCTCACGATTACTCTTCATTTCTATGTAGAAATTTATTTCTCTTAATAGTGTTGAAAAGAATATCTGAAATCCTTATTTATCAAAGTCATATGCATCATTTTGTGCAAAGTGTGTGGGTAATTGTTATGTATGTAGAAAATGAATTTGCCATTAACATAGCTATGACTCCCCCTAAATGTATGCACAAATGGAAATAAATCCTCCTCCTTTGTATATGCCACGTTCACAAATGATCAAAATCAATGCATTTTATATAACAAGGAGGTGGAGTCTTAGAAGATTTTCAAGAAACACTTTTCTAGAAATATATACATGCATTCAAACAAGGATTTTGAAAATTAATTCATGCAATATGATTTTCGGTACGGGACAGAGTACATAGGTCCGAAGACCACCTCACGCATGGTGGAAGCTTCCGGATGGATGTAATCCACCCTTCCACATCTCACCATTTGAGATACCGAACAATCATGGCATTCAAGCACAGAAGTATGCAAGTATATGCATGAATTGAAAAGATGGTGAGAATTTATTTCTATTCAAAAATAGGCAAGTATATGTGCAAGTGTATGCAAAATTCTCATATAAGTGCAAACTCATGTGTGCAACTTTATAAAGCAAATGCAAATGTATGCAAGGACTGAATTGTTATTTGCAAAAGGAAGTAAAAGTGTGTATCAAGCCTGACCATGTTTATCCAAAGTGAAGCATTCAAAAACTAGACATATTCACAAGATGTGAAATAGAGAAGTATGTCCAATTTATCTAAACATAGAGTTCACATAATCTCATTATTTCAGGAGTTGACAAAATCAACAAAATAGGAATGCAATTTGATTGTGAACTTCAGACTCATTTTTTTTACCTTTTCAGAATTTTCCAAAAGAACATAACCAAAATAAATTTGAAAGCAAATCATTTTTGTTTCTCGCCTTGAGAGTCCTTTATTTATTGACTTTCCTTGGCCTCAAGACGCCCCTGCAAAATAGATTCTCATTTTGGTGATTTGGGTACCCAAGCCATCTTGGGTCCCGAGGGGTTAGTTCTTACACCAACAAATAGATTCTTGTATCTCCTAGCAAACCAATCATCATCATTTCTCATGGTGGAACAATCATTCATTGAATGACCATTCTCACCACAATAATAGCAATAAGAAAACTTCCTTTTCATGGACCATTTTTCATCATTCTTCATTGCAAAGCAATTATTCATCATGTGTCCATGTTCACCACAATAGTAACATGAAAAATTCTTTTTGAAAGACAATTCATCATCATTTTTCTTTGTAATACAATGTTCAAAGACATGACCATGTAATCCACAATAATAACAATGAGAGTTGAATGTTTTCCTAGTGGGTTTCACATGATCTTTAGACTCATTAACAATTTTCATTTGTGACTGCAATGCTTGTTCATCATCAGATTTCATTAGAAGACAGTCATACATGTCATGACCATGCTGTCCATAATAGTAACATGAAACATTTCTTCTTTTCTTTGATGCATGATCATATTTGACAGTTTGAATTCTTTCATGCACACAAGAGTGATGATCAACATTTTTCTGATTTTGATTTCCTTTATCATGCACGGACAATGATTCATTCAAAATTTTGATTTCATTTTGCAGGGACATAGCATACATTTCAAGATCATCAATCTCTTTTTCACAAGAAGTGACTTTTTCATTCAACAATAGATTTACACATTTGTGACTTTCAATTTCCTATTCAAGGATATGCAGTTTGTCACAATCATCATCAATCACATATTTTCCTTTTTCAAATTTTTTAAGACTTTTAAATTCTCCTTCAAGCAATGAAATTTGAATTAACAAGGCAGTGTTTTCATTTTGGAGTTTATCAAATGAATTCTGGCTCATGGAAGTGTGTTCAGGTTCTTTCATTTGAAAACTCACATTATCATTAACAATTTTACCCATGACTTCATTGGATTCAAATTTATCATTCAAATTTCTAAGGCTTTCTATTTCCTCTCTAAGTTCCTTCAGTTTATCCGACTTGTCAACAGACATGCATTTCTCTTTTTCAAGCAAAAGCAATTTTTTAGACATGGCAAAATTCAGCATTTTCAGATTCTCATTATCTTTCTCAATTTTTTGAAGTTCTGAAATTTTACCCAATAAGGATTTATTTTCAGTTCTCAAACATGTAATGGTTTCTCTATGGCTATCAATCTCAAGCATGGAAGACTTAACTGATTTCTCAAATTCTGTGCATTTTTCACATGAAGGTTTATCAAGTTTCTTTTTCAATTTTTTGTTTTCAGATTTAGTCTTTTTGTATCTTTCAAACAATTCATCATAGGCATTCATTAACTCATCATATCTCAGTTCATCCTCTTCCTCAGAATCGGAGTTTACCTTAGAGTTTTCCTCGCTTTGGCGTTTATTTTCTTTGGTTGCCACGAGGCACTCATCCTTCCAACTTTCTTCTTGGGCTTTGCTTAGCCCATCCAAGATATCTTCGGCAGATCTACAATTAGAAACAAATGAAAATTTGTCAATGCATACTGCAGCTTTAAGAGCATTCAGAACAAAAAGATTATCAGAATTCATCTTCCTATGTTCATCGGTCCATCTTGACTCATTTTTTGGTAAAACATGAGGACCATGAGTAATTAATTTCATAAGCTTAGGATCAGTACCAGAGATCCAAATAGTGAATTTTCCAATCCAAGATACATAATCAAAACCATCAAAGACAGGAACAGAATTCAGATTAGCCATTATAAAATGATCTTTTCTCTACGACCGCAAGGTCGACAAAAAAAAAATAGAGACGAGGCTCTGATACCAATTGTTGGCCCAGATAACAATGTATGCGGACAAGAAGGGGGGGTTGAATTGTCCCCCACACGAAAATACAGATTTTGAACAATATGCGAAATTAATGAGATTGATGAAAAATAAGTTGAACATAAATAAATCTAGTTCACTCAATCTCTCCGAGCACACTCGAATGTGTTGGAATAAGAAAATGTACAAGCAAGCAACCACAGGACACGGGGATTTTATGGTGGTTCGGGACCACGACGGGCTCCCTACGTCCACCTCTCACCGAACCAGTGAGGCTTGATAAGTGTGTATTTTTACGTTTTAATTCATGATTATCCGTATTTTTATGAGCTTAAATAATAATAAATATACACTTCTCACACTTACTGTTGATTTTGAATCAAATGGTTAATTTTTGGAAATTAAATAGTTTTACTAATGATTTTTATGTATTTATGTAGGCATGTAATACGAGGAAAGCTCCAAGAAAAAGAAAAAAAAAGGAAAATAAATTTTAATGTGAAAATGGGCCAGAAGCCCATGAAGTTGTTCAAAAAGAAAAGAAAAAAATTAGAAAAAAAAATAAAATTTATTTGATATTTTCTATAATTTTCTAACGATATATACTAGATATATATATAGATATATATAATTATATATACTAAATAAATAAAACAAAAAATAAAAAAAATGTTCAAACCCCCGCCCCCCTTCTCGCCTTCGCCGCCCGCACGGGCGACGAGGCGAGAAGGGCGCGAAGGCGGGGGGGGACGTGGCGAGCGTTCGGCGGGGTTCGGCGGCCGGGTGGAGGTCGACGCACGGCGGGCCCACGCGGGCGGCTTCACGCGGCTGAGGAGGTCGGCGCAGCGCGCCCGCAGAGAGAGAAAAAGAGAGAAAGATAGAAAGAGAAGGAAAAGAAGGCCAAAAAATGCCAGAAAAATTTGGAAAAATCCGAAAAAAAAAAACAGAAGAGTGTGCAGCACATCCAGCCTAACATTTTGGATCCAATAGAGCATCAATTATGTTCACATGAAGAGAAAGAGAGTGTTGTGATCCCTATAAAAGGGGGTCTATTGGCCATTGTAAGAACAATGTTGAGTTAGAGATAGAGCTAGCTATGGGTCATTTGTAATGTAAGTTTGTTCTTTGTATTTCTGAAGTTGTTGATTGTTGGAGTTGTGTTTTACAAGCTTTTGAAGTCAAAGTTGTAAGTTGAAGTTATTTCAATACAAGTTTCATTTTAGAATTCAGTCTTTTCTTAGCCTTATTTCTCATTGTTATGGTCTTCATTTAAATTTGAGTTCTTCATAAAAGTTGTTTTTTTTTAAGTTTTCTTCAACTTCTCTGTTTAGCATTTCTACAAATTCTTCCTAATTCATAGAGTTCCTGTCCATTTTCTTAAGTGCTGTTTTGTATGTTTACTGTTCATCCGTGGTGAGACCTTCTAGTATTCTTATATTTTGAAGCCTTTAGAGACCTCTTTTCAATCTGAGTTCTTCATCCAAGTTGTTCCTTACTTGTAGATCTAAGTTTTGTTCTTCTATCACTTCTCCAAATTCTGCTTATTTTGTGCGTTAGAATTAATTTTTCAACGTTCTGATTTTTGCTCTGTTACTGCTCATCCGAACCAATAGGTCATAGTTTTTCAAGTTTTTCATTGTCTTCCTTTCATTTTCTGTTTCTGTGTTCTTCATAAACGTTCTTCATCTTTTTATTCTCTACAACTTTTATTCAGTTCACTTTGTCTAATTCCTTCTAGATTTCAAATTATTCTTTACCTTCCAAACCTCTATTTCAATAGATTTCTGTTGTAATTGCCACTTGTGTTTCCACTTGTGTTTTGTTTCAATTTTAATCCAAACATTTTCTTCACGGTTTCATCACACATACCTAAAGCGGTAAGTCTTCTTCAAATCATCTCATGGCATCGACTTCCAAGGCGGAGCGATCTTCATCAAAGGCTCGGCGTGGAAACGACGGCATTCTTCAATCAATTGGCTAAATTTCCTTTAGCTAAATTTCCTTTACTTATCTCTTGTCATTTAAAGTTGTAATTTCAATTTCTTTAGTGATAATCGCACTCCACGAATAAAATTTGATTTTCCAAACATAAGGGTATTTCCAACTTGAACTAAAATCAAACTTCTCTCCCCGTGGGATCGACCCGTATTCACCACTGTACTCGTATTTTCAAAAATCATTCGAGTGAGTGAGTGCGGTTATGAAATTTGAACTTTGTGTGGCACGGCATTTTTAAACGATGACTGTCGAGCGCATCAAATTTTTGGCGCCGTTGCCGGGGAGTGAATTATGTTGATAGTTGGATATTCTTGTGTTTGGTGTATATATGTGAATATTAATTTTGCTCTTTTTACTTGTGCAGGAAAAAGAAAAAAATTCGAAAAGCAAAGAAAGAGGAAGATCGGACCTGAAATCCTAAGAAAATGTAGCGTCATTAAAAGCTCGGAAGCATCGCTAAAGGGCAGAAACGTCGGAACAGGATCTATTTTTTCAATTTCTGAAAAATCTAAAAAAATTTGAAAAATTCTTCAAAACTCTATAAAAATCATAAAACATCAAAACAAAAGAAAATTTTTATGCTGGTTAGATAGGTTCATTAATTAAAAATAAAAAAAAATACTTGCACCAAAATAACAAAAAAAAAATTCATTTCTAGATTAGAAACCACACAACATGTTCTAGGTCATGCATCATTTAGCATAGAAGTTTTTCTGTGTTTAATTCCTGTATTGCATTTTGAAGATTGCGAGGGGCAAGGTACGTTCTACTCACCATATTCTGGCATTCATTTTACATAAAGAACCCCTTGTTTGAAATTGTGGTGTGCATTACATTTCAAAATATTCTAAGGGCACTACCTTTAATAAACATAAGGTGGGGATTTCATCACCCTTCCTTAGCCCACAAACCACATTTCTCTTTCATCTTTACATGACCTACGCCATAAATAAAAGTCAGTAAACGTTGGCCCTAGGATCACACTGTGGTTCTTGTGTTATTTGGGTTTACTCTCATATGAAAACCGGTGCCTAAGGCAAGACGGTCGGACGGCAAACGCCTTAAGCGGGTTAGTGGTTTGGCATAATAAGGTCCCTACGAAAGTAGGGGGAACCTCCCACTTCCCCACCCCTTACCTGGCTGGTGGTCATATTGAGGGTAAACTTACGTTTCACTTTAATCACTTTGTGAAACCCTATTAGTAGGTCTAAGTCGCATCTAGATCATTAGATAATTTGTGTTAACTTGTTTGTGGTTGCATAAAAAAAAATTAAAAAAAATAAAATCACAAATCCACGCCTATGCAGGAGCACTTTTATCCTTCTACTTACAAGCCCTCGACCTGTATTCAACTCCCTGACATTCTCGTCGATCAATATGAGATTCGTCCAAGTCTCATCCAGATGCTCCCATCTTTTTATGGGAATCTCAATGAAAATCCTTATAGGCATCTAGATGATTTTCTAGAAATTTGCTCCCTAATCAAAATTTAGAATTTTAATGATGATGCCCTTAAGTTGATCTTGTTTCTATTCTCATTGAAAGATAAAGCAAAATGTTGGTTAAGAAGTTTTGGAAAAACTATCAGGACTTGGGATGCTATGCAGTTAGAATTTTTGAAAAAAATTTACCCCATAGGCCGAACCAACATGATGAGAAGGGCGATTACAGGATTTACTCAACGTCCGGAAGAGCAAATTCATGAATCATGAGCCAGACTGAAGGATTTAATAGGTCAATTTCCACATCATGGGTTGTCCAAATGGCAAATTATATTTGCATTTTATGAGGGGTTATCCGATTATGATAGGCAAATGGTGGATATATATTGTGGAGGGGCATTTTTGAGCAAAAGTGAAGATGAGGCGTATGATCTATTTGAGATTTTGAGTGAAAATTCGATAAATCGTGCCTCCATCTCATCTCATCAACAACTCGTAGGACATGTCAAACAGGTGGAAAACCCAACCCACACTGGCATGGAAGTCTGTGAATTCTGTGCCAGTCTCACTCACCATGTGAGTCAGTGTCCTACTATAGCCCGACTCTCTCCAGTCATCCAAGCACAGGTCCAAAATGCCCTGGGATTCTCTCAGCCCAAGCCTGCTACATTTTCAGATTACAATCTTGGCTGGAGTAATCACACAAATTTGCCTTGGATGGATCCACCATTTCAAGCCCATATGTCTGAATTTTCACCCCAAGCAACCCACGAGCGGACCATGTGTACTCAACCTCCGCTCAACTCATCTCACCCAAATTTTGGATTCAACATGGATACTAGGGGTGATTCACCGGGCCACTGCTTTGACCCTCAAAGCGTGTACTCTCAGTCTACCTATCAACCCTCTCCTTCAACCTTACACCAACCCCCTCAATATGTGAACGATGATGACGATGACAGTCTTCTGCCTGTCATTTTGGCTAAAGATATCACTATTGAGAGTGAGGGGGTGTGTGCACGTAATACCATGATAAAGGAAGGAAAGGAAGTAGGGGGTGAATTGACGGATAATGATGCTCATAATGATGATCATATCACCCCATTCTCTAAATGTTTTGAGATTGAGAATACTACGGTAAAGGATAATGGCCCAAACAACTCAATTGAGGAAATGAATCAAGAGGAGGATTACGTTGTAAGTAATAAAATTGTTGATTTAATGGAACCAAATTCTGAATATCCTCCTTCTCTGGAAGAACATGATGATGGGGCCTTATTAGAAAAGTTTACGTTTCATCTACCGATCCCATTTCTGAAAAATTTGAGTGATAATTCTCAGTTGAGTACGGAGTGTCATGAGTGGCCCGTCTTAGAGAACTTCACATTTGATATGACCTCTGATGAAAGGGCCGGGCTAGAATCATTTACATTTCCTCCATCCACCCCATTGTTGGACAATTTGGTTAACAATCCTCAGATGAGTGAGGGGTATGATGACGGGGTTTCATTAGAAAATTTTAAATTTGATCTAACCCCTGAGGCCTATCCAATGACATCTGAATCTGTGGATGAGTTAGTGCTTCCTTCTACTTTTCCCCTTTCAGTTGAGCCTCTCCAATTTGAGATTCTTGGACCTGAGGAGGATGTGCCAACCACATTCATCTTCAATTTACCTTCCTCTCAGGAAGATAAATTGATCAATGCTCTTAAAGTTCATGAGGCTGTTACTGAAAGAAATATGGCTAAGGATGACAATCCTGTTCCTAAGCTACCAGGCCCTAAACAAGTATCCATGGAGGAAGTCATTCCTAAAGGGTTAGTCAGGAAGGACGATACAGGCGAAGGGGATCAAGGGATTGATATGGTGCAAGGATTTCACCTCGATCTTGACAAATTAGACATTAATCATTTTTGGATCCCTACAGCTGAAAACTGGCTCGCACACAGGGTTAATGTTACAAACAATCATGTGCGAGTCGTACCTCTTTCTAGCCCCGGTCCATGCATGGTTACTCTTGTCTCTCAATGGATTAAGGGCTGGAATTTGAAGGAAGACAAGATCACGTGGTGGCTCATTCTGAATGCCACGCGTTGGTTAATGAGCTACATTGCGTCTGGCTGAAGACGTTAAATTTAGCACTTTTTGGGAGGTAGCCCAACATCTTCATAGTTTGGTGTGCAAATAAATGGCTTCTTAGGAGACAACCTAAGTTAATTCTGTGTGGTAATCAATTGTTTTGGGAAGCTAGATGTGTTTAGGGATTCGAGAGACCAGGACAACAGAGAACCAAGCAAAAAGCATTTTATTCAAACTCTCAACAACAGGAACAAACAAACAAAGAGATTACATCAGGTTCTAGAGGGTGTTCCTCAACGTCGATCCGTGCGGGCAGCAAAGAAGATACTGACACGAAAGCCATGCTCTCATGCTCTTCGATAGCGCTCCTCGCCATCTTTCAGCCATTGATCGGCAAGGCCGAGACTGGTCCTCAATTCAAAAACTTGGGCCTCCAGGGCCCTCTTCTCTTCTTTCTCGGCCAATCTCTTAGCTTTCTCTCTGTCTCTATCCCTTTCTCTTTCAGCCGGTTCTCTCTCTCTGTCTTCTCTTTCCAGCTGAAGGGTAATCCTCAGCTCCACAGCGTCCCTAGAAGAGTCCTCATCAGGATGACGCTGCAATTCCTTCTCCAGCTCAGTTATTTTAGCTTCCTTCTGGGTGGTAAGCGCGAGTGCCTCCTGTGTTTCTTTCTCCTGCCATACATATCATCTCAGGCATATAGCAATGCTTGCACAAGGGATATTAAATGGTGAAACCCTCACCTGTGCAGAAAGCATCCCTTCTGCCTCCGCAGCACGTTGGGTGGCATGAGTAAGCTGCCCATGGAGTAGATCCAGCTCTGCAGTAGGAATCCATAGACTGGAAGAAATGCCATCTGCCCCCATCGCAGATGAAACTGCATCGAGCTGGGCACGCTGCAACACATATGAGGTGACATTAAGTGGTTAGCGTTGTGAATCTCAAATCATACTTGGGATGAATACAAAACACTTACTGATGAACCGAGAGCCGCTCGGGTGTCACTCAACTCTTGCTCAGTGTCCGCCAGACGAGCTCGTAAGTTCATTATTATAGTATCATGGGCATCCTACAGGTTATGACTTATGAGTTCACACAAACAAAAAAATCAAAAACAAACCAATGAAAGAAATGAAAAAGACAAAAACATGTTTTCTTAACCTCTATAAGCCCTCCAGGCTGGAGCCTCTCTGCATATATTGCCCTATAGAGGCGTAGGTAATCCTCGCTGTCTTGTGCTTGAGATTCCACGAGCGTGCCACCCCTTTGCCAGTCTTCATATTGTTCGGGGAAGCGCACCCTCCAATCGACACAGGTTGCCGGTCCCCGCGTCTGCTTTCCGACGCTGGGAGATATGGTCATATCCACCCATTCCTGGGCCAGCCCTAGGGTCCTCATAGCTAATCTCAGTTTGAGGGGCTCGATTTCATTCAAGCAATGGAGCCAGAGGTCCCGTCCGAATCAGGCGCAGCTTCCAATTACCCACGGCTGGTCAACATCGACCATGTTCGAGAAAGGCCTCCAATTCACCTTTGATGGGTTGTACGCATCTTCTTGGTTAGTTACAAAATGATGATAAAACAAAACAAACCAAAAAAAAGGGAGAAAAAGTATCATACCATTGCTGCAGGGAACTCTTGCAACTCCCGCCTTAACACCATTAGTTGATAGGATAGAGGTGCTGTACTCATGGTGGGTTGCCACCGTCTAGCAAGCGGGACCGTCAGTGGCCGGCAGTGACGAGCTCTCCCCATTGGAAGGTAATAGTAGCTCCATAGCTACACCATCATGTGTCATTAATATCAATAAATTCAAGAAAAAAGGGCATAAAATAAAACAACGAAAACATTCTTTACCTGGATGAAGGGCGTAAACCCACTGAGTGTCATCTCTCGGTCTGCCCTTTGTGACAAACCTGTAAACAGATGAGCCAATATGGCAGCACCCCAGGCATATTGTCCTACTCTCTCCAGGTCTACAAGCAGCTCTAAGAAGCGACAGTGGATACTGTCGCCCTTGGAGCCCAATAGCAACTTGCCCAAAAGAAAGAGGAGGAACCTCCTGAGATCTATGTTAGTCCTCTCCCAGTTGCTGGTGTCCACACAATATACCGCACGGGCACCTCTTTCTGCCCTTTCCATAAATTCTTCAAGGGATTCGTCATCACGAGGACGCGTGTCAGTAAGCCCTAATGCCTCCATGATCGATGCCTTGGCTACTGACCTGTTCTTCCTGCCGTCTAATTCCATCCCCAATAGCTTGTGGGCACCTTCTCGGTAGTCCGCGTAAGTAACGCCAGTCACTGCTTCCCCATCTACTTTGAGGCCTGTAATCCGGACCATGTCTTCTAGGCTGGGCACCATGTGCCCCCACGGCATCAGAAATGCCCTACTTGCTGGATCCCATCTTTCACGTAATGCTTGAATCAAGGCTAGGTCGAGCTTGATCGGCTCGATTCTCAGAAAGGCTCCGAACCCCATCACGTCTAACCATGCCTTCTGGAAGGCCGGGAGACCTCGATAGGCCGCCACTACCAGCTCCCACGATATGTGCGATCTCATCACGGTCTGCACATACACATGAAGTGAGAAATGGGAGCTTTGCAACGGAAAGAATGGAGACGAAAGTATGAAGTAAGGAATGCAAGGAGCCACTTACAAGTTGTGATAGGGTCCTCTCCCTCGGTTGTCCTTCGACTTCTAAGAATCTCCTAGCACTGCTGCCCGATCTGCTCCTCTTCGAGGAGCGAGAGGACTCACCTTCTGCTCTGAAGCTCGATTCACCCTCCATTCTGAAAATTGAACAACACTCACTACTTCCCTTTCCATCCTTTTACTCCTCAACTCTACTCTTAAGCCTTCGATGTGCCTAAGATGAAAGGAAAGGGGGGTATTTATAGGATTGGAGAGACAGTGATCGGCATCTGTCTCTGTCACCTTTAGCAACAGCCTTGGGGACAAGTCCCCCTCCTTTTACTCTCGCGCCCACTCTACCATGTGGAGTGACCGAGTCGGAGGCATGGTTTATTGACTTTTTGGCCCAAAGTTTCCATGTGTTCATTATCCCGTTGTGACTGCTTTTCGCATACACATGAAATAAGGGGACATTCATGCGGAAACTCCGGATCCGTGACCCATGATGAAATCCGTAGTCGATTCCCTTTGTAACTCATGGACACGATAAGTTCCCTTCCTTCTGTGCTAAGCAATGGCTTCTGGGAGGGAATCCAAGGTTTTATGATTTGACGTTTTGCTTGAGTGTGTGTTTCAGTTGATCGGCCATGCGGAGAAGGAGCCTTCATCATTTTGCCCCACCCATCAGGTTGTATCTTTCCATCCCAACTATATTATCTGTTTACCTCTTCTCTAAGCTTTCTACTGCATATACCATTGAGGACAATGTCATTTAAGTTGGGGGGGGGGAGAAAATAATTTTTCGCTTATCTTGTATTATCCCGCTAAAAAGTTTTCCCCATTTGGAGTCTTCTGATTCATGTCTCATGAAAAGTAATTCTGGAATAGAAAAGACTAAGGAATCGGATGAAGGAACATTTATCTAATCTAGCCATGGAAAACCTGATTTAAGAATCTCTTTAAAGTTCGGATGCACTTTAGAAAAATGAAAATCACTTTACACTCTAATGAAATAAGAAGGACAAGCCTTCTGCTATTTTAGAAAGACTGTCTGATATTCTGCACTTTCTGAAGAAGAGATCTTTTAGAAGCTTTCTGCCATATAAAATTATGAGAAAAAAAACACACCTTGAAAAATGCTCCGATTCTGAGTAACCGGGCCTACTTCACCTAAGACGTGTTGAGGTTCGCGTCAAAAGGAAAAGGGAACTTTGATCTGTGGAACCGGGCCTACTTCACCTAAGACGTGTTGAGGTTCGCGTAAAACAGTTAAGGGTAGTGCAACATCATGTGTGTAGAAAAACAAAGGAAAGAGATAAAGAAAAGATAATATATATATATATATATAGTGATCCCAAAAGGGACATAGCAATAAGGCAGACAAAAAGCTAGTGTGCTGAACACTCTGAGTAAGAAGTGCAGAATTGAAAGGCATTTGTTCAGAATAGCAACTGAAGGATGCAATTGTCTCTACTGTGAATTTAGTATTCCACTTGCACAAGTGCTACTGAATTTTGATCTGAATTTTGATCATGTACCTGAATTTTCAACATAAGGCTAGTCGGTGGTAATTATTCCAGATTCCTGATCTTTAGTTAACTCTATGAAAGATGATCTGGAAATGAGGCCTGGATACTTTACCCTCTTGTTGGTCCTGAAAGTTTTCATTAATTGCATTGCTAAGGGACTAGCAATGAGTAAGTTGGGGGGTGTGATAAGTGTGTATTTTTACGTTTTAATTCATGATTATCCGCATTTTTATGAGCTTAAATAATAATAAATATACACTTCTCACACTTACTGTTGATTTTGAATCAAATGGTTAATTTTTAGAAATTAAATAGTTTTACTAATGATTTTTATGTATTTATGTAGGCACGTAATACGAGGAAAGCTCCAAGAAAAAGAGAAAAAAAAGGAAAATAAATTTATATGTGAAAATGGGCCAGAAGCCCATGAAGTTGTTCAAAAAGAAAAGAAAAAAATTAGAAAAAAAAATAAAATTTATTTGATATTTTCTATAATTGTCTAACGATATATACTAGATATATATATAGATATATATAGATATATATAATTATATATAATAAATAAATAAAACAAACAAAAAGTTCAAACCCCCGCCCCCCTTCTCACCTTCGCCGCCCGCACGGGCGACGAGGCGAGAAGGGCGCGAAGGCGGGGGGGACGTGGCGAGCGTTCGGCGGGGTTCGGCGGTCGGGCGACGCGTGGCGAGGCGTGCGACACGCGGGCGCGTGCGCCGCGTGCGACACGCGGCGACGGCGGATGGAGGTCGACGCACGGTGGGCCCACGCGGGCGGCTTCACGCGGCTGAGGAGGTCGGCGCAACGCGCCCGCAGAGAGAGAAAAAGAGAGAAGGAGAGAAGGAGAAGGAAAAGAAGGCCAAAAAAATGCCAGAAAAATTTGGAAAAATCCGAAAAAAAAATAGAAGAGTGTGCAGCACATCCAGCCTAACATTTTGGATCCAATAGAGCATCAATTATGTTCACATGAAGAGAAAGGGAGTGTTGTGATCCCTATAAAAGGGGGTCTATTGGCCATTGTAAGAACAATGTTGAGTTAGAGATAGAGGTAGCTATGGGTCATTTGTAATGTAAGTTTGTTCTTTGTATTTCTGAAGTTGTTGATTGTTGGAGTTGTGTTTTATAAGCTTTTGAAGTCAAAGTTCTAAGTTGAAGTTATTTCAATACAAGTTTCATTTTAGAATTCAGTCTTTTCTTAGCCTTATTTCTCATTGTTATGATCTTCATTTAAATTTGAGTTCTTCATAAAAGTTGTTCCTTTGTAAGTTTTCTTCAACTTCTCTGTTTAGCATTTCTTCAAATTCTTCCTAATTCATAGAGTTCCTGTCCATTTTCTTAAGTTCTGTTTTGTATGTTTATGTTCATCCGTGGTGAGACCTTCTAGTATTCTTATATTTTGAAGCCTTTAGAGACCTCTTTTCAATCTGAGTTCTTCATCAAAGTTGTTCCTTACTTGTAGCTATAAGTTTTATTCTTCTAGCACTTCTCCAAATTCTGCATATTTTGTGTGTTAGAATTAATTTTTCAACGTTCTGATTTTTGCTCTGTTACTGTTCATCTGAACCAATAGGTCATAGTTTTTCAAGTTTTTCATTGTCTTCCTTTCATTTTCTGTTTCTGTGTTCTTCATAAAAGTTCTTCATCTTTTTATTCTCTACAACTTTTATTTAGTTCACTTTGTCTAATTCCTTCTAGATTTCAAATTATTCTTTGCCTTCCAAACCTCTATTTCAATAGATTTCTGTTGTAATTGCCACTTGTGTTTCCACTTGTGTTTTGTTTCAATTTTAATCCAAACTTTTTCTTCACGGTTTCATCACACATACCCAAAGCGGTAAGTCTTCTTCAAATCATCTCATGGCGTCGACTTCCAAGGCGGAGCGATCTTCATCAAAGGCTCGGCGTGGAAACGACGGCATTCTTCAATCAATTGGCTAAATTTCCTTTAGCTAAATTTCCTTTACTTATCTCTTGTCATTTAAAGTTACAATTTCAATTTCTTTAGTGATAAGCGCACTCCACGAACAAAATTTGATTTTCTAAACATAAGGGTATTTTCAACTTGAACTAAAATCAAACTTCTCTCCCCGTGGGATCGACCCGTATTCACCACTGTACTCGTATTTTCAAAAATCATTCGAGTGAGTGAGTGCGGTTATAAAATTTGAACTTTGTGTGGCACGGCATGTTTAAACGACGACTGTCGAGCGCATCAAATTTTTGGCGCCGTTGCCGGGGAGTGAATTATGTTGATAGTTGGATATTCTTGTGTTTGGTGTATATATGTGAATATTAATTTTGCTCTTTTTACTTGTGCAGAAAAAGAAAAGAATTCGAAAAGCAAAGAAAGAGGATGATCGGACCTGAAATCCTCAGAAAATGTAGCGTCATTAAAAGCTCGGAAGCATCGCTGAAGGGCAGAAACGTCGGAACAGGTTCTATTTTTTCAATTTCTGAAAAACTAGAAAAATTTGAAAAATTCTTCAAAACTCTATAAAAATCATAAAACATCAAAACAAAAGAAACTTTTTATGCTGGTTAGATAGGTTCATTAATTAAAAATAAAAAAAAATACTTGCACCAAAATAACAAAAAAAATTTCCTTTCCAGATTAGAAACCACACAACATGTTCTAGGTCATGCATCATTTAGCATAGAATTTTTTCTTTGTTTAATTCCTGTATTGCATTTTGAAGATTGCGAGGGGCAAGGTACGTTCTACTCACCATATTCTGGCATTCATTTTGCATAAAGAACCCCTTGTTTGAAATTGTGGTGTGCATTACATTTTAAAATATTCTAAGGGCACTACCTTTAATAAACATAAGGTGGGGATTTCATCACCCTTCCTTAGCCCACAAACCACATTTCCCTTGCATCTTTACATGACCTACGCCATAAATAAAAGTCAGTAAACGTTGGCCCTAGGATCACACTGTGGTTCTTGTGTTATTTGGGTTTACTCTCATATGAAAACCGGTGCCTAAGGCAAGACGGTCGGACGGCAAACGCCTTAAGCGGGTTAGTGGTTTGGCATAATAAGGTCCCTACGAAAGTAGGGGAAACCTCCCACTTCCCCACCCCTTACCTGGCTGGTGGTCATATTGAGGGTAAACTTACGTTTCACTTTAATCACTTTGTGAAACCCTATTAGTAGGTCTAAGTCGCATCTAGATCATTAGATAATTTGTGTTAACTTGTTTGTGGTTGCATAAAAAAAAATTAAAAAAAATAAAATCACAAATCCACGCCTATGCAGGAGCACTTTTATCCTTCTACTTATAAGCCCTCGACCTGTATTCAACTCCCTGACATTCTCGTCGATCAATATGAGATTCGTCCAAGTCTCATCCAGATGCTCCCATCTTTTTATGGGAATCTCAATGAAAATCCTTATAGGCATCTAGATGATTTTCTAGAAATTTGCTCCCTAATCAAAATTCAGAATTTTAATGATGATGCCCTTAAGTTGATCTTATTTCCATTCTCATTGAAAGATAAAGCAAAATGTTGGTTAAGGAGTTTTGGAAAAACTATCAGGACTTGGGATGCTATGCAGTTAGAATTTTTGAAAAAAATTTACCCCATAGGCCGAACCAACATGATGAGAATGGCGATTACAGGATTTACTCAACGTCCGGGAGAGCAAATTCATGAATCATGAGCCAGACTGAAGGATTTAATAGGTCAATGTCCACATCATGGGTTGCCCAAATGGCAAATTATATTTGCATTTTATGAGGGGTTATCCGATTATGATAGGCAAATGGTGGATATATATTGTGGAGGGGCATTTTTGAGCAAAAGTGAAGATGAGGCGTATGATCTATTTGAGATTTTGAGTGAAAATTCGATAAATCGTGCCTCCATCTCATCTCATCAACAACTCGTAGGACATGTCAAACAGGCGGAAAACCCAACCCACACTGGCATGGAAGTCTGTGAATTCTGTGCCAGTCTCACTCACCATGTGAGTCAGTGTCCTACTATAGCCCGACTCTCTCCAGTCATCCAAGCACAGGTCCAAAATGCGCTAGGATTCTCTCAGCCCAAGCCTGCTACATTTTCAGATTACAATCTTGGCTGGAGTAATCACACAAATTTGCCTTGGATGGATCCACCATTTCAAGCCCATATGTCTGAATTTTCACCCCAAGCAACCCACGAGCGGACCATGTGTACTCAACCTCCGCTCAACTCATCTCACCCAAATTTTGGATTCAACATGGATACTAGGGGTGATTCACCGGGCCACTGCTTTGACCCTCAAAGCGTGTACTCTCAGTCTACCTATCAACCCTCTCTTCAACCTTACACCAACCCCCTCAATATGTGAACGATGATGACGATGACAGTCTTCTGCCTGTCATTTTGGCTCAAGATATCACTATTGAGAGTGAGGGGGTGTGTGCACGTAATACCATGATAAAGGAAGGAAAGGAAGTAGGGGGTGAATTGACGGATAATGATGCTCATAATGATGATCATATCACCCCATTCTCTAAATGTTTTGAGATTGAGAATACTACGGTAAAGGATAATGGCCCAAACAACTCAATTGAGGAAATGAATCAAGAGGAGGATTACGTTGTAAGTAATAAAATTGTTGATTTAATGGAACCAAATTCTGAATATCCTCCTTCTCTGGAAGAACATGATGATGGGGCCTTATTAGAAAAGTTTACGTTTCATCTACCGACCCCATTTCTGAAAAATTTGAGTGATAATTCTCAGTTGAGTACGGAGTGTGATGAGTGGCCCGTCTTAGAGAACTTCACATTTGATATGACCTCTGATGAAAGGGCCGGGCTAGAATCATTTACATTTCCTCCATCCACCCCATTGTTGGACAATTTGGTTAACAATCCTCAGATGAGTGAGGGGTATGATGACGGGGTTTCATTAGAAAATTTTAAATTTGATCTAACCCCTGAGGCCTATCCAATGACATCTGAATCTGTGGATGAGTTAGTGCTTCCTTCTACTTTTCCCCTTTCAGTTGAGCCTCTCCAATTTGAGATTCTCGGACCTGAGGAGGATGTGCCAACCACATTCATCTTCAATTTACCTTCCTCTCAGGAAGATAAATTGATCAATGCTCTTAAAGTTCATGAGGCTGTTACTGAAAGAAACGTGGCTAAGGATGACAATCCTGTTCCTAAGCTACCAAGCCCTAAACAAGTATCCATGGAGGAAGTCATTCCTAATGGGTTAGTCAGGAAGGACGATATAGGCGAAGGGGATCATGGGATTGATATGGTGCAAGGATTCCACCTCGATCTTGACAAATTAGACATTAATCATTTCTGGATCCCTACTGCTGAAAACTGGCTCGCACACAGGGTTAATGTTACAAACAATCATGTGCGAGTCGTACCTCTTTCTAGCCCCGGTCCATGCATGGTTACTCTTGTCTCTCAATTGATTAAGGGCTGGAATTTGAAGGAAGACAAGATCACGTGGTAGCTCATTCTGAATGCCACGCGTTGGTTAATGAGCTACATTGCGTCTGGCCGAAGACGTTAAATTTAGCGCTTTTTGGGAGGCAGCCCAACATCTTCATAGTTTGGTGTGCAAATAAATGGCTTCTTAGGAGACAACCTAAGTGAATTCTGTGTGGTAATCAATTGTTTTGGGAAGCTAGATGTGTTTAGGGATTCGAGAGACCAGGACAACAGAGAACCAAGCAAAAAGCATTTTATTCAAACTCTCAACAACAGGAACAAACAAACAAAGAGATTACATCAGGTTCTAGAGGGTGTTCCTCAACGTCGATCCGTGGGGGCAGCAAAGAAGCTACTGACACGAAAGCCACGCTCTCGTGCTCTTCGATAGCACTCCTCGCCATCCTTCAGCCATTGATCGACAAGGCTGAGACTGGTCCTCAATTCAAAAACTTGGGCCTCCAGGGCCCTCTTCTCTTCTTTCTCGGCCAATCTCTTAGCTTTCTCTCTGTCTCTATCCCTTTCTCTTTCAGCCCTTCTCTCTCTCTCTGTCTTCTCTTTCCAGCTGAATGGTAATCCTCAGCTCCACAGCGTCCCTAAAAGAGTCCTCATCAGGACGACGCTGCAATTCCTTCTCCAGCTCAGTTATTTTAGCTTCCTTCTGGGTGGTAAGCGCGAGTGCCTCCTGTGTTTCTTTCTCCTGCCATACATATCATCTCAGGCATATAGCAATGCTTGCACAAGGGATATTAAATGGTGAAACCCTCACCTGTGCAGAAAGCATCCCTTCTGCCTCCGCAGCACGTTGGGTGGCATGAGCAAGCTGCTCATGGAGTAGATCCAGCTCTACAGTAGGAATCCATAGACTGGAAGAAACGCCATCTGCCCCCATCGCAGATGAAACTGCATCGAGCTGGGCACGCTGCAACACATATGAGGTGACATTAAGTGGTTAGCGTTGTGAATCTCAAATCAT
The DNA here is from genome assembly GCA_022559845.1 of Amorphophallus konjac. NCBI lineage: Eukaryota > Viridiplantae > Streptophyta > Magnoliopsida > Alismatales > Araceae > Amorphophallus > Amorphophallus konjac. The sequence goes on from JAHNEJ010001440.1 coordinate 141,241, forward strand.
ATCTGGGATGAATACAAAACACTTACTGATGAACCGAGAGCTGCTCGGGTGTCACTCAACTCTTGCTCAGTGTCCGCCAGACGAGCTCGTAAGTTCATTATTATAGTATCACGGGCATCCTACAGGTTATGACTTATGAGTTCACACAAACAAAAAAATCAAAAACAAACCAATGAAAGAAATGAAAAAGACAAAAACATGGTTTCTTAACCTCTATAAGCCCTCCAGGCTGGAGCCTCTCTGCATACATTGCCCTATAGAGGCGTAGGTAATCCTCGCTGTCTTGTGCTTCAGATTCCACGAGCGTGCCACCCCTTTGCCAGTCTTCATATTATTCGGGGAAGCGCACCCTCCAATCGACACAGGTTGCCGGTCCACGCGTCTGCTTTCCGACGCTGGGAGATATGGTCATATCCACCCATTCCTGGGCCAGCCCTAGGGTCCTCATAGCTAATCTCAGTCTGAGGGGCTCGATTTCATTCAAGCAATGGAGCCAGAGGTCCCGTCCGAATCGGGCGCGGCTTCCAGTACCCACGGCTGGTCAACATCGGCCATGTTCGAGAAAGGCCTCCAATTCACCTTTGATGGGTTGTACGCATCTTCTTGGTTAGCTAAAAAATGATGATAAAACAAAACAAACCAAAGAAAAGGGAGAAAAAGTATCATACCATCGCTGCAGGAACTCTTGCAACTCCCGCCTTAACACCATCAGTTGATAGGATAGAGGTGCTGTACTCATGATGGGTTGCCACCGTCTAGCAAGCGGGACCGTCAGTGGCCGGCAGTGACGAGCTCTCCCCATTGGAAGGTAATAGTAGCTCCATAGCTACACCATCATGTGTCATTAATATCAACAAATTCAAGAAAAAAGGGCATAAAACAAAACAACGAAAACATTCTTTACCTGGATGAAGGGCGTAAACCCACTGAGTGTCATCTCTCGGTCTGCCCTTTGTGGCAAACCTGTAAACAGATGAGCCAATATGGCAGCACCCCAGGCATATTATCCTACTTTCTCCAGGTCTACAAGCAGCTCTAAGAAGTGACAGTGGATACTGTCGCCCTTGGAGCCCAATAGCAACTTGCCCAAAAGAAAGAGGAGGAACCTCCTAAGATCCATGTTAGTCCTCTCCCAGTTGCTGGTGTCCACACAATATACCGCACGGGCACCTCTTTCTGCCCTTTCCATAAATTCTTCAAGGGATTCGTCATCACGAGGACGCGTGTCAGTAAGCCCTAATGCCTCCATGATCGATGCTTTGGCTACTGACCTGTTCTTCTTGCCGTCTAATTCCATCCCCAATAGCTTGTGGGCACCTTCTCGGTAGTCCGCATAAGTAACGCCAGTCACTGCTTCCCCATCTACTTTGAGGCCCGTAATCCGGACCATGTCTTCTAGGCTGGGCACCATGTGCCCCCACGGCATCAGAAATGCCCGACTTGCCGGATCCCATCTTTCACGTAATGCTTGAATCAGGGCTAGGTCGAGCTTGATCGGCTCGATTCTCAGAAAGGCCCCGAACCCCATCACGTCTAACCTTGCCTTCTGGAAGGCCGGGAGACCTCGATAGGCCGCCACTACCAGCTCCCACGATATGTGCGATCTCATCACGGTCTGCACATACACATGAAGTGAAAAATGGGAGCTTTGCAACGGAAAGAACGGAGACGAAAGCATGAAGTAAGGAATGCAAGGAGCCACTTACAAGTTGTGATAGGGTCCTCTCCCTCGGTTGTCCTTCGACTTCTAAGAATCTCCTGGCACTGCTGCCCGATCTGCTCCTCTTCGAGGAGCGAGAGGACTCACCTTCTGCTCTGAAGCTCGATTCACCCTCCATTCTAAAATTGAACAACACTCACTACTTCCCTTTCCAACCTTTACTCCTCAACTCTACTCTTAAGCCTTCGATGTGCCTAAGATGAGAGGAAAGGGGGGTATTTATAGGATTGGAGAGACGGTGATCGGCATCTGTCCTCGTCACCTTTAGCAACAGCCTTGGCGACAAGTCCCCCTCCTTTTACTCTCGCGCCCACTCTACCATGTGGAGTGACCGAGTCGGAGGCATGCTTTATTGACTTTTTGGCCCAAAGTTTCCATGTGTTCATTGTCCCGTTGTGACTGCTTTTCGCATACACATGCAATAAGGGGACATTCATGCGGAAACTCCGGATCCGTGACCCATGATGAAATCCGTAGTCGATTCCCTTTGTAACTCATGGACACGGTAAGTTCCCTTCCTTCTGTGCTACGCAATGGCTTCTGGGAGGGAATCCAAGGTTTTATGATTTGACGTTTTGCTTGAGTGTGTGTTTCAGTTGATCGGCCATGCGGAGAAGGAGCCTTCATCACTTCGCCCCACCCATCAGGTTGTATCCTTCTATCCCAACTATATTATCTCTTTACTGTTCTCTGAGCTTTCTACTGCATATGCCATTGAGGACAATGTCATTTAAGTTGGGGGGGGGGGAGAAAAAAATTTTCCGCTATCTTGTATTGTCCCGCTAAAAAGTTTTCCCCATTTGGAGTCTTCTGATTCATGTCTCATGAAAAGTAATTCTGGAATAGAAAATATTAAGGAATCGGATGAAGGAACATTTATCTAATCTAGCCATGAAAAACCTGATTTAAGAATCTCTTTAAAGTTATGATGCACTTTAGGAAAACGAAAATCACTTTACACGCTAATGAAACAAGAAGGACAAGCCTTCTGCTATTTTAGAAAGACTGTCTGATATTCTGCACTTTCTGAAGAAGAGATCTTTTAGAAGCTTTCTGCCATATAAAATTATGAGAAAAAAAAACACACCATGAAAAATGCTCCGATTCTGAGTAACCGGGCCTACTTCACCTAAGACGTGTTGAGGTTCGCGTCAAAAGGAAAATGGAACTTTGATCTGTGGAATCGGGCCTACTTCACCTAAGACGTGTTGAGGTTCGCGTAAAACAGTTAAGGGTAGTTCAGCATTATGTGTGTAGAAAAACAAAGGAAAGAGATAAAGAAAAGAAAAAATATATATATATAGTGATCCCAAAAGGGACATAGCAATAAGGCAGACAAAAACCTAGTGTGCTGAACACTCTGAGTAAGAAGTGCAGAATTGAAAGGTATTTGTTCAGAATAGCAACTGAAGGATGCAATTGTCTCTACTGTGAATTTAGTATTCCACTTGCACAAGTGCTACTGAATTTTGATTAGAATTCTTGATCACGTACCTGAATTTTCAACATAAGGCTAGTCGGTGGTAATTATTCCAGATTCCTGATCTTTAGTTAACTCTATGAAAGATGATATGGAAATGAGGCCTGGATACTTTACCCTCTTGTTGGTCCTGAAAGTTTTCATTAATTGCATTGCTAAGGGACTAGCAATGAGTAAGTTGGGGGGTGTGATAAGTGTGTATTTTTACGTTTTAATTCATGATTATCCGCATTTTTATGAGCTTAAATAATAATAAATATACACTTCTCACACTTACTGTTGATTTTGAATCAAATGTTTAATTTTTGAAATTAAATAGTTTTAATAATGATTTTTATGTATTTATGTAGGCACGTAATACGAGGAAAGCTCCAAGAAAAAGAAAAAAAAGGAAAATAAATTTATATGTGAAAATGGGCCAGAAGCCCATGAAGTTGTTCAAAAAGAAAAGAAAAAAATTAGAAAAAAAATAAAATTTATTTGATATTTTCTATAATTTTCTAACGATATATACTAGATATATATATATATATAATTATATATAATAAATAAATAAAACAAAAAATAAAAAAATGTTCAAACCCCCGCCCCCCTTCTCGCCTTCGCCGCCCGCACGAGCGACGAGGTGAGAAGGGTGCGAAGGCGGGGGGGACGTGGCAAGCGTTCGGCGGGGTTCGGCGGCCGGGACACGCGTGGCGAGGCGTGCGACACGCGGCGACGGCGGATGGAGGTCGGCGCACGGCGGGCCCACGCGGGCGGCTTCACGCGGCTGAGGAGGTCGGCGCAACGCGCCCGTAGAGAGAGAAAAAGAGAGAAAGAGAGAAAGAGAAGGAAAAGAAGGTCAAAAAAATGCCAGAAAAATTTGGAAAAATCCGAAAAAAAATAGAAGAGTGTGCAGCACATCCAGCCTACCAATTTAGGTCAAAATTAGGTGCACTTGAGTTGTTTCACATGAGAAGGGGTGTTATGTGTTGCCCTATATAAAGGGCCTTCATGTGTAATGGAACTAGTTAGTTGTTAGGGATAGTTAGAAGGAGAGATAGCATAGAGATTTTTCATTGTATTCTTGAAGTTCTTCATTGTAAGTCTTAGTAGAGCTCCATAGGAGGGTTGGATCTTGATGTTTTACAAGCTTTTGGTGTCACCTTTGTAAGTTGATTTGATATTAATGTAAGGTTCTTTTTAAGCATTCAGTCTATTCTTGGTTCAATTACTTATTGTTGTGATCCCCATTTCAAATTCTTGTCTTCATAAACGTTGTTCGTTTTCAAGTGTTCTTTAACTTCTCTGTTTAGCATTGCTTCAAATTCATCCAAATTCACAAGGTTAATACCCATTTTCTTAAGTGCTGTCCTGTGCATTTACTGTTCATACGTGGTGATACCTTCTTCCATTTCTTCATTTTGAAGTCTTTCTAGTCCTCAAATAACTCTGAGTTCTTCATCAAAGTTGTTCCTTACTTGTAGCTATAAGTTTTATTCTTCTAGCACTTCTCCAAATTCTGCTTATTTTGTGTGTTAGAATTAATTTTTCAACGTTCTGATTTTTACTCTGTTACTGTTCATCCGAACCAATAGGTCACAGTTTTTCAAGTTTTTCATTGTCTTCCTTTCATTTTCTGTTTCTGTGTTCTTCATAAAAGTTCTTCATCTTTTTATTCTCTATAACTTTTATTTAGTTCACTTCGTCTAATTCCTTCTAGATTTCAAATTATTTTTTGCCTTCCAAACCTCTATTTCAATAGATTTCTGTTGTAATTGCCACTTGTGTTTCCACTTGTGTTTTGTTTCAATTTCAATCCAAACCTTTTCTTCACGGTTTCATCACACATACCCAAAGCGGTAAGTCTTTTTCAAATCATCTCATGGCGTCGACTTCTAAGGCAGAGCGATCTTCATCAAAGGCTTGGCGTGGAAACGACGGCATTCTTCAATCAATTGGCTAAATTTCCTTTAGCTAAATTTCCTTTACTTATCTCTTGTCATTTAAAGTTGTAATTTCAATTTCTTTAGTGATAATCGCACTCCACGAATAAAATTTGATTTTCCAAACATAAGGGTATTTCCAACTTGAACTAAAATCAAACTTCTCTCCCCGTGGGATCGACCCGTATTCACCACTGTACTCGTATTTTTAAAAATCATTCGAGTGAGTGAGTGCGGTTATAAAATTTGAACTTTGTGTGGCACGGCATTTTTAAACGACGACTGTCGAGCGCATCAAGGCTTCACTTGCTTCACAACGAAGCACACGGAGAATATACTCCAACACACACGGAGACTTCGTCTCCACAACGTTCCAACAGCGGGATCAATCCACACACACACACCGCAACACTCGCGGCAAGATATGATCACAACCGTACGCAGACGGTTCACCACACACAGAGTTAAAGTTCAGAAATAAATGATATGTTCAATACATGCTCATAAACGAAGAGTAAATGGCTAGAATAGATGGGAAAAGAGTGAAGAAATGAATCCCCATATGTAGAAAGGGATGAAAACGATCTTCTTCGATTCCCAGTTCGAAGGGAGGTCGGATGACGGTGATTCAAGCTTCCTCTTGATCCTCTCGTCGATCCGCTCTGCTTTCTCTTCTTCCACAATCTCCAGAAATGCTTTGTTGGAGATGAAATCCACCTTGCAGTAGCCCCTCCTTCCTTTTCCCCCTTTCTTCACCTACAAGATAAGAGAAAGATAGCACATTAGGGTTCTCTCTTGTCAAATTTGGAGTTCACAATGATATATATAGAGGGGTGGGGAAAAGACACATAAAACCCTCCCAAAGTGTGTTAGAAACACCTAAACATGATTAGTAACTAATGGGGGGTGTTTTGGTAAAGTTTAGACATGTTTTCATTGGGTTTCGGATGCTCCCGAGAATCCCGTGCCGGAATGGGTCGACCCCATGGGTCGACCCCTGGGCAACCAGAGGACTGGCAGAGCGAAAACACACCCCAGATTCCAGGGGTCGACCCCATGGGTCGACCCATGGGGTCGACCCATGAACCCAGCTTGCAAAAACAAGTTTATGTCCATCCAGAAACTCTAAGGGTCGACCCCATGGGTCGACCCCTGCAGAGAGGGTATACAAAACACCAGTTTTAGTCAAGTTTAAGCATCAAAAACACATCGAAAAATCATGATATAAATATCATACAATTAACAAAGTATTTGGACCATTCAAACCAAATTTCAACAAGTTTCATGAGAAACACATAAGCACATCTGAAAAACTCAAATATCTCATCATAGAGATGCAAGAAACTCATTCAAGGCAATAACATCTCATGGAAGATGTTCTTGAAAACAACCCACACATAAAGCCATGTGAAGACAAGTTAAAACTAAAACTTCTCCCAAATCAAGCATAAGAAATGGTTAGATATTATCATCGTTCACTTGACATGAGAGGGTTTAAAAACCATCCTTGAACCTGTAAAAACACAAACATCAAGTTAGTTTATGTATCAAAAATTGAGTTTTCCTTAACTTGATTCTTCCACATAAAACTCCATATCTATACACATTCAAATGCACATTGCAACAAGTAAATGGAATTGTAAAACATGAACCACCATCTTTGGCATTTGATAGACTTCAAATCTCTTAAGCATTCGAGTATAAAACCATGGAAGCTCAAACATACAAAAAGCATTCTTGTATTTACCAATCCTTCCAAATGCTCAACAACAAGAAACTCCAAGTGATGGATATTCATTTTCAAATCAGTGAGTACTTTCATTGGACATTTTAAGCCTGTCCAAAAGCATGATAAATATTTGCTCCACAAACACACAATATTTTGTTATCATCAAAACCAAGGTCAAAAACAATGTGGGAATGCAACACCCAACAGCATGTACCTAGGGCCAACTGTCACGTCTCGAGTGCGGAAGGAACCCAGGATTATGCGAACGGGGGTTTCAAACCCCATTCCCCGTGGTAAATAATTTGGATCAGTTCATACTTCATTTTGTACATATCTTTAGGTCTTCCATGTCCATATCATTTCTAATAACCCCATTGTCCGTCAGTTTTTGTTGATGACAAAAGGGGGGAGAATATAATGTGCGTTTGTGTTTCAGTTTCAGTCACATTGCATAACATTGCATATATTCCGATTGTGCATCTTCACATTGCATACATTCAATTACATATATTCAATCGCACATATTCAGTCACATAGTGCATACACCTGATACTTCATAGTGCATATTCATTGTTCATATCGCACATGTAACGAAAGAGGGAGAGATGTTCTCCATTCAAATTCTACACATACAAATGTTTTGTCATTTGAAATTGCTTCTATTCTATCATTTGAAATTCATGCACACATCATTTTGTCATCATCAAAAAGGGGGAGATTGTTGGAGCTCCTTATTGATTTTGGTGGTTGGGTTTTAATGATAACAAATTGAGTGTGCTTGTGTGCATATGACATTGAGTAACTTTGTTTCATGAATGGAAGTATTGCTTCAAGGTGAGTCTCTATGAAGAAAGCTTGTTTGGATATTTGTAAATGAGATCTTATTGAGCATGTTCATTAAAGAATTTTTTACACTCATTCAAACCACTTGGGTTACCTTGCATTTCATGATCAAAGTTCATGGTGGTCACTTGAAGTCAAAAGAATGCATGAATGGTGGACACTTGGATGTCAAAAGATTTCTTGTTGTCTAGGTTTAAAAACAAGTGTCAAGTTACACTATAACTCTTCAAGAATCATTGGTAAGGCTTTGCATTTCTCAAATCTTTCAAGGGAGAAATTTTGGGTAAGCTACTCTGTTCAGTCATATAGGTCGACCTACCCTCTATAGTGTACCCACATGTGTTTCATGTATTTTATTCATGGGGTATTGGGGCTTATAATATGTTTAAGAGTTCATATTAATCTTGGTGGAAATTGGTTGGTTGATGCTCTTACATTGCATGAATGGATGGTCATTTCATTCTAACTTTTAGTTGTGAAAAATGGAGATTTAGAAGGGTCTTAAAGCCTTTTTACAACCTACTATTACAGGGGTCGACTCACCCTCTTGCTTTGGTCTGCCTTTGTGCAGACCGACCAGGTGCCTGCAAGAGTCGACTCTGGGAGTTGACTCCTGTTGGGCCTGAGGCTGTCCAGAAAGGCAGCCAGCAAGAGTCGACTCTTGTCTGAAGGCCTTCTATTTCTGGTGTTTTGGCTGTTAAGAAATCATGTGTCGACACCAGGTGTCGACACCCCTTCAGGGTGATCCGGAACGGGGGTTTCGAACCCCACTCGAAACCCATTAAACCTAATATGTATGGACCCTATTTTGACCCCTTTGCCCCTAAATTAAACATACATATCTTAGAGGGGTTTTCAAGGGTTTTTCTATGGGCTTCTTGGTCATTAGATCAACTGATTCTGCCCTTATATATTCCATGCGATTTGTGGTTTGCTCAACACAAGAGAACTTTTGTGTGGCCGCAGGTTGAGAGGAAGAGAGGTTTCTTGAGAGCTTATCATATTTTCTTCCTCTTGCTGGGGCGATCCAAGTAGGAAACGTTCATTCTCCATCCGTCTTCAAGCATAAAAGCTTCATCGTGGCTGAGTCTCCAAGGAGGAGCTTCTTCGGCCTTGTATTTTTTGTGATCGACCTCCCACCGTTGAGAGCTTCAAGGAAGAATCATCTACATGCCTTCATCTATCAAGAGATAATTCTGGAACTCCTTTTATGTCTATCCTAATGTTGTTTTTCAATTAATCCTGAGTTGAAGCATGTGTTGAACATCTTTTTATTTTCTGAACTAGAAGATACTCTTTGGGTGGACCGTCTGCGTACGATCGTGTGTGTTGGGTGCTATGAATGTTGAAGTGTGTGTGTGTTTGTTGATTCGGTCGTCATTGGAGACACCGTCTCCGTGTGCGTGGAGTTGTAACTCCATGCGCTTCAGTTCGAAGCGAGTGGATCCTCACTGATTTGGTGAGGGGTGGATGTTGGAGGACTTGTGTGTCCTGTCGAACCACCTAAAAATTTGTCTCGCACTATGTGGCTGTGTGATTACATGCCTGATTTGTTTAAATTGATCGTGTGAGATCGGGAAGTTAGAGAGAATTATGTTTACATAGGTCTCAATTTTCATTCCATCATAGTTCAAATCTGATAGGTGTTTTAACTCTACTGTGTTAGCTTAAAAATTGCCATTGTAATTGAGGGACAATTCAACCCCCCCTTCTTGTCCTCGCGTGTACCTTGGGGCCAACAATTGGTATCAGAGCGGGTCTCTGATCTTTAGAGCAATCTTGCGATTGTAGAGAAAAGATCCATTATAATGGCTAACAAAGGAATGCTCCCTGAGGGACATTTGATACATCGACCACCGTATTTTGATGGGTCAAATTACCCATATTGGAAAAATAGAATGACTATGTTCCTAAGGGCATAGGAATTTGATGTGTGGAGTGTGGTTAGCAAAGGACCTTATCAGTTACCTCTGAATGAAGATAAATGGAATGATGACCATATCAAAAAATCCTGTTACAAGGCAATGAATATTATTCAGTGCACAATACATCCTAATGAACACTCATGCGTTTCAATGTGCTCATCTGCACAGGAGATGTGGGAAAAGCTCCGACTGATATATGAAGGCACATCGAAAGTTAAAGAAACAAAAGAAAATTTGTTGATTCGTGACTATGAGTTGTTCGCCATGAAGCCTGAAGAGACAATTACCGAAATGTTTGCTAGGCTGAGCAAAATCACAAATGGGCTAAAAGCTTTTGGCAAGGACTACACAAACCAGGACTTGGTGAGAAAAGTGCTACGATCCCTCTCACCGCAGTGGCACACAAAAGCAACCGTCATCAAAGACTCCAAGGATCTCACCACTCTCACCGTGGATGTGTTAATTGGGTTGTTAATGACGTACGAAATAAACATCAAAAGGACGGAAGAAGAAAATAATAAAAAGAAGATAATTTTGCTGAAGGCTTATCTGGTGTCCTCTGAAGAAAGCGATGGGCAATCAAGTGCTGACAGGGAAGATGAGGAATTGATGGTGCTCGTCACTAGGAGAGCTAGGAAATATTTCAGAAAAGTAAGAAAGGAGGGCAACTTTCCAAGAAAGTTCTTGAAGAAGAATGCAACTAAGAAGAGAGAGACAAGCAAGAAAGATGAGATAATTTATTACGAATGCAAGAAGGTTGGTCATATGAGGGATGAATGCCCCGAGCTCCAAAAGAAATTGAAGAAAAAGGGATGAAGCTGAAGGCAATGAAAGCAACATGGAGCGATGAGGATACGAACGATTCCAAGATAGAAGACAAGGAAGACAAGCTGGGTAAGTTAGTCCATAATCTGTGTTTGATGGCTAATGAGGAGAACTCTAAGGTATGTTCTGACTCTTAAAACCTCACTGCTGAACAATGGCAATTGGCTTATGCTGACTTGTATCAAAAGTACAAGAGGTTTAAAAATGATAATAAGAACTTGAAAAAGAAATTCCATGATTTCATTCATTCCAAAAATCCATGTGATAGATGTAGCTTTTTTGAACAACAAATTGAAAAGTTTAATGATGAAAATGAAAACCTTCATTCTAGGATAACTTTGTATGAGGATGAGCTAGGCTGTCTAGAGGTTGAAAAATAAAATACCTATGAAAATGTGGAAAACTTAAAAACTGAAAATGAAAAGTTGGTAAAGGAGTTGGATGAGATCAAATCAAAATTGAGTGAGTGTGAGAAAACCAAGAAAGAAATTGAAGCCTACTTCAATACCTTGCATGATGAGTTGAAGAAATTAAAAAGTGCTGTAAAAAAGGAATTGAATGGAAAATAGAAAGTGTGGGAATTTGGCAAAGAAAATGCTAGGAGTGAAAAGAGTAGTGTGGGATACACGCCCATAAATAAAAACACATTTGTGAAAAATCAATTTCAGAAATCTTTTGATTCAAGGTATTATTCCCCTATTGATTCATGCATGCATTCGTTTGTTGATAGATCGAATGTGCATAGAAGGAATTATTTTAGAAAATCAAATGTCACTTACTTTTATTGTGGTATGATCGGCCATTCTATGTATATTTGTGATTTGATGAGGGCCGATGATGAATGGTATGAGAAGAAGAACAAAAAGTTTCATGCTCAAAATAGAACTAACACTTCGGGACCCAAGCTTGCTTGGGTGCCGAAATCATCTTGATAATTGTTCTTGTTTGTGCAGGTCTGTCTAAGAGCCAAGTGGAACAAATGGTATCTGGACAGTGGATGCTCCAGACATATGATAGGCAATGAGGAGCTCTTTGTAGACTTAAAAGAAAAGGATGGAGGGTTGGTCACTTTTGGCGGAAATGATAAAGGTAAAATTGTTGGAATTGGTCGGATAGGTAAGAATTCTAACCAGTCCATTGATGATGCTTTAGTTGTAAATGGCTTAAATCATAGTTTACTTAGTGTCAGTCAACTCTGTGACAAAGGTCACAATGTTATTTTTGAAACTTCACATTGCTCAATTGTAGATAAACACTCAAATGAAATAAAATTCTTTGGCTTTAGAGACAACAATACTTGTACAATTGATTTTGATAGTTTGTAAAAAGAAAATTTTTGTTTGGTTGCAAATAAGTCGGATGATGCATGGTTGTGGCATCGTCGACTAGGGCATGCTAGTTTTAGTGTTCTTTCTAAATTGTATAGAAAAGATTTGGTCAGAGGTCTACCTAAACTAAATTTTGATATAAATAAAATTTGTGATGCTTGCGATATGGGGAAATAGACCAAGATATCATTTAAGTCCAAAAATATTATTTCCACTACTAGACCCCTTGAACTCCTTCACCTAGATTTATTTGGTCCCACTAGGACACATAGTCTTAGAGGAAAACTCTATGGATTTATTATAGTTGATGACTATTCGAGATTTACTTGGGTGTTATTTTTGACCTATAAGAATGATGCTTTGCAGGAGTTCGAAGTTCTTTGTAGGAAAATACAAAATGAAAGGGGGTGTCTTATTAAAGCAATTCAAAGTGATCATGGAAGAGAGTTTGATAACCACGATTTTAATGAATTTTGCATAAAGCAGGGGTTTACACATATATTTTTGGCACCTCGAATCTCATCACAAAATGGAGTCGTGGAACGAAAAAATAGGACTCTCGTGGAGATGGCCAGAATAATACTTACTGAAAATGGCTTACCAAGGTATTTTTGGGCCGAGGCAGTCAATACGGCCTGCTACATCATCAATCGAGCAATGGTAAGACTAATACTCAAGAAAACTCCATATGAGCTGTATAAAGGTAAGAAACCAAACATTGCACATTTTAAACCTTGTGGATCTTTATGTTACATTCTTAATAATTCTAAGGATAATTTGGAGAAGTTTGCCGCAAAGAGTGACATATGTATTTTCCTTGGATATTCATCATCATCTAGAGCATATCGTGTATATAACAAGCGCACTCTTGTGGTAGAAGAAAGTCCTCATGTAATTATTGATGAATACACTTCAAGGTTGTCCGATAAAGATAATCATTTTCTGGATGCAGGGCATGAAGATAGAGGAGAAAAGAACAACAATGAAACTCAAGAAAATGTGGATCAGCCATTGTCGAGTCAGAAGAATGATGAAGCTCCAGCCCAAGAAGAAACTGAACAAGAAATTCAAATTCAAGACCTCCCCAGACATGTGTGCAATGAACATATGCTTCTTATTCACAACAAAATGTGATAGGAGATGTGGAACAAGGAATAAGGACAAGGGCATCACTCAGGGGAGTTCTCGAGACTGACTATATTGCCCTATTTTCTCAATTTGAACCGAAATCTGTTGAAGAAGCTTTAAGTGACAATTCCTGGATCTTGGCTATGTAGGAGGAATTACACCAATTTCAAAGGAATGAGGTGTGGTTCCTTGTGCCTAGACCTAAGAATCACCTAGTGATTGGTACTAAGTGGGTTTTTAGGAACAAACTTAGTGATCAAGGGGTGGTGATTAGGAATAAAGTCCGACTTATAGCCAAAGGTTATAGCTAAGAATTAGGAATTGACTTTGATGAATCTTTTGCGCCCGTGGCTAGGCTAGAAGCAGTTAGAATATTTCTTGCCTTTGCATATTTTTGAAATATAAAATCTTTTCAAATGGACGTTAAAAGTGCCTTTTTGAATGGTTTTGTGAAAGAAGACATCTATGTAGAACAACCAATGTGTATTGAAGATGAAAAGCATCCAGACTACGTGTATAAACTTGACAAAGCATTATATGGTCTGACACAAACCCCCCGTGCGTGGTATGAAAGACTAAGTACGTTTCTTTCCTAAAATGGCTTCAAAAGAGGTAACATTGACCAAACCCTATTCATTAAGAGCTGCAATGAACATATGCTTCTTGTACATGTATATGTAGATGATATTATTTTTGGAGCCACCACTGATTCACTAAATGAAGAATTTGTTAAATTGATGCAGAGGGAGTTTGAGATGAGTTTAATGGGGGAGTTAACATTTTTCTTGGGTTTGCAGGTGAAACAATTAAATGATGGAATATTCATTAATCAGAAGAAATATATAATGGAGCTCATCAAGAAATTCAAGTTCGACAATGTAAAACCACAATGAACACCAATGTCAACATCTATTAAATTGAAGAAGAATGAAGAAGATAAGTCTGTTGATCAGAAACTTTTTAGAGGAATGATTGGTTCTTTGTTGTATTTGACTGCTAGTAGGCCTGATATTATGTTTAGTGTTTACATGTGTGCTAGATTTCAATGTGATCCAAGAACATCACACATGTTAGCAGTCAAAAGAATTTTCAGATATTTGATTGGCACAACTGATCTTGGTCTCTGGTTTCCACATAATTACAATTTTGAGTTGATAGCTTATACTGATTCAGATTTTGTTGGGTGTTTAGTGGATCGTAAAAACACTTGTGGGTATTGTCAATTTCTTAGAGGTTGCATGATCTCATGGGCCTCTAGGAAATAAAACATTGTGGCATTGTCAACTGCTGAAGCCAAATACATGGCTACAGGCAGTTGTGCAGCCCAAGTGCCATGGATCTAACAACAGTTAGTTGATTTTGATATTTCCTTGAATAACACACCTATTCTTTGTGATAACACCTCTGCCATCAGCATATCCAAAAATTCAGTGTTACATTTGTTGACACCTATTTTTTACCTATGAGTTGGGTCTTTCCTCTTATCACCATTTGTTGATGCCTCGAGTTGTCCATTATTCATTGGGCCATTTCCAGGCTCATCTTTGGGCTTATTCTATGGGTATCTCCCTCCCTGGCTAGGTCTGTTCTCGAATTCGGGCTTATAGGGCCTTGATCTCACTTGGTTTCTAGGTTAAATGGGCGAATTTACCCTAATTTATCAATTTCAACCACCCAGCAATTGCACGGTCTATCACTAGGCCGTGTATGTATTGAACGGTCAGATTCGAGACCGTGTGAAATTTACGGTGATTTATCTCCGGCTTTTCTCCATTTCCACACACGCGGCTTGTCACTCGACCGTTCAGTGTGTTGGATGGACCATTACATGACCGTGTTGTTTTCATGGGTAGTTGTTTTAAATGCACGGTCACAGGAGTGGCCGTTTACTGTTGGGCGGTCTATTTAGAACCGTTTAGATGCTCGGAACGATTTATTGGATATATATTTGATTTTCTGAATTTCCACCGACAGGCCTTTACACGGTCTGAGTTCAGCCGTTTACTCCCATTGAACGGCCTATCTTTAGACCGTCCAGCTCCTAGAGTCCTAAGCGGGTGAGTTTTTCAGATAATTATCTATTTATCCTATTTTATTAGATTTATCACCGACACGGTTTACACGGCCTAGCATTGGACCGTGCCATTCATTGAGTGGTCTATCATTAGACCGTCTTATCCTAAAGAGTCCAGCGCCGAGTCAGCCGATCAGTTCGGTGGATAATTGGATAATTTGTTGTTTTATTTATTTATCACCGACAAAGGTAAGCGGTCTCGCAATGGACCGCGTATTAGTCTGGGCGGCCTATCGAACGACCGCGTACAGGCCCAAGATCTGTGGAATATTTGGTTTTTCTCTCTCCATCTGTGGTTAAGCCTCCACCTTCCTCTGCCATTTTCTCTGCGGTTTTTCCACCAAATGGGGTGCCATTTGATCCTGGTGGGAGATAGAAGTATTATCTACAGATTTTGTTTTATTATCATGCCCTAAATTTTAGTGGAAAATCCAATTTCGAGGTTGGACTTTCAGGGGTCTATAAATAGCACCCCAAGCCCAAGCTTGAAAAAGGGAGATCCAACATCGACGTCGAATGATGGGAATCGACGCCGAGCATGTATATTTACTTTTGCATTTATGTCCTTTTAGTTTGTATTATATCCTTAGGAAAGTATATGCGCAATTGTACGGCTTTATAAGCCAATGCGTCATTCAGATGGATTGTGTGGGTTTTTATACAATTATACAGTAGGACCAGCAAGGGGGCCCTCAGCCCTTTCCCATTGGTCCATGTCACCTATGTGGGGCTGTTCAACTATCCTAGGTGGCCATCTAGAAGGGTTGAATGTCAAATGTCACATGGGTAGACAAATGGAGTAAAAAGTCTAAGGTAGGCTACCTACCATGTCAAGCTTGTCTCCCACTTGGGTTATTTTATTTTTTTTGTGTGTGTTGGTCACATTTAATCTAGGCCATTCATTCCCCATCCCTAGATCCAATGGTAGAGATTGGATTAGATTGGAGGCATATAAATACTTGTATTTTCCATTTGAATATTAATGAAAGTGAAAAAATCATTGTGCAAGAACCCCTCTCTTGGAGAATTTTGACCTCCCCTCTCTCTCTCCCTGGTTTCTTCATCCCCAACCCCCATTATAGAGTGATATCTCCTTTCCCCCACCTCCGGTGATCATCGGTGCCGCCGCCGCCGCCGTTCGTGCCGCCATCACGCCACCACGGAGCCGCCTTCGGTGTTCTGTCCATCCTGGATAGAGGCTTCTTGTCCGAATATCTTCTCTCCTCCACGTGAAGATCTAAAGCTAAAAGTTTTATGGTGTGTTCTACCCTTGCATCCCAAGTGCCACCTAAATTTTTATGCCCAAAATCCACCGTTTAGTATTTTTACATTTTCTTCCAACCTGTCATCCCAGATCTGCCAGGTTTCTATCTACAGTGACAGAACCTCTGAGTTCTCCCCCTCCGACCATCTTTTTGAATTGTCCAAACCCTCCCAATTTTACTGGGAGTTCTGTCCATCACCCCCTATCGCCACAGATTTTCTTAACGTTTTATCAGCCTTATATCTATTTTTAGAAATTCGTGTTCTTCCTCTGCTACAGTATTTTCAGTCAGATCCCAGATCCGACCACCCTCCACTTCCAAAATCAGAACAAATCACCATTACCTCCAAATCCAGATCCAAAAATAGTCTTAGTTTTCTTACTTAATTTCCTACAACTTTTATGAAGAGGTCAAGGGCTGAATCCGAGGTCTTCATAGCGGTCAAAGGCAGTTCTCAGGAAAGTTCTCTGTAGATCTGAGAATCAGGTTACTGTACAATAGCAAATTGAAAATTTATTAAGGCTAAGATCCGTGCAGATCCAGGCCAGATCTTTAGGCCTAGTTTGAAGTACTTCAAAGCAGCTTTCCAACGGTGCTGGTTTCGTGTCGATCCGACATCGGGGCTGATCACATCGTCCGTTCCCGTCCGAGCGTGCGCTGAAAATCAGAAAGTGCAGGTCCGAGGCCGGTTACTCCGACCGGTGCCGAACGGAGCCGCCCGGCCTCCGACCGGCGTTCCAGTGCGCCGCCACCCCAAGGAGCAATCCTCCGGGCATCCAACACTTCAGCGGTGCCACCGGGTCCCACACGGCCCCTCCGGACAGCGCGTGGGTCCCACCGTCACTAGTTCGGGCGCTGCCGAAGCTACGCGGAAAGCCGCCCGTCAACCCGAAATCGGTCCTCCCGGACCCCATTGTGTAGCCCTTTACCTCCCTGCGTGGAGTGGGCAGCGACGTGTATTGCTGTATTATTGTGTATCATTGTTCCGAGAGTACGAGTTTCGGCCGGGTCCGTCGTCCCCACGCCGAGCGCGTGGAGGTATCGCCTTCACTCCTTACTTGGCATTTTGCTTAATTTCATATATGCTTGTTTATGCCGCTGCTAGAGAGCATGTGTAGGGATATATAGCTCGCTTTATCTATTCATTACCGCTGCTGCGAGAGAGTGTGACACCATCCCATGACCTGATCCGGGCACACGAGAGAGCCGATCACCCTAGCTCATTGCCGGTTTCTCAACCGCGCACGTCCGACACTTCCCTCGTTAAGGGGCAGTCACGAGCTTGTCGTGTCCGTGGTCTTGTCCCACATCAATTTGGTATCAGAGCGAGTTTGAGTCTAGGGTGTCAAAAAAAAAGAGTGTGTCATTTACATCGAGTCATTAGTCGGTTTAAGTCGAGTCTAGGATCATCATTGTTTTAAAACAAACAAAAAAAAAGAAGTGTCTTTTGCATCGCATCCCAATAACCCGGTATATCAAAAGGTGTTGCCCGAACGTTAGGCTACGCCTATCGGGAAGGCCGCACACTTGCACGAGTGGTCTTCGGATCGGTTATCTCCGCCACGTACCGAGTCTTGGTCGTCATGTTTAGGGTTGTAGTCCATTGTCTAGGAGGTTAATCTACTAGTGTCGACATGCCCACCCACTAGTCCCTAATCCCCATGGATTCCCAAACACCCGGATGGTGGAGATACTATCTCAAATGGAAGGACCACCCGAACCACCCCATGAGGCCCGAGACCCGGGACTTCTACGGGTCCGATGACCCGAGTGTCTATCAAGAATGGGAAGCCATCATGGACGATTACTTCGAGGTGTACATCATGTACGGGCCCATGCAAGTCGATGTTGCCAAAAAGTGACTTTTTGGTGAAGCCGCCGCAACTTGGAGGAACATCAAATATTGGAGGGAGGATAGGAATCTAAGGCCCATCGAGTCATGGTGGGAAATGAAGAGAGCGCTTAGGAGGGCCTACGTTCCCCGCCCACCTACCTCCAACCACGGAGGTCATACCACTCACCAACCCCACCAACTCACCCACAATCAAGTGGGCCACACCTCTACCCAATCCCACCCCTTCACCGCCATCCAAGCCCACCAAGGCGACCCCAATCTAGTGGCCCGCCCAGTCACCTCCAACCAGCCTCCCCTTGGCACCCCCATCCCAACCCACTCAAGTACCTCCAACCGAGTGGAAGCCCCGCTTATAGCCGAGCCTAGGACCACACCTAGGTCGAGGAACGAGGAGCGAGTCCACCCCAAGGTCCCTACTCCAACCCGCTCCTTTGAGGAATGCAAGAAAATGATTTCGGATTTGTTGGAAAGGATAAGTGCTTCTTCACCTCTCGTAGGTGCTCCATTACCACCCGCTCCTTCCGAGCTCTATTCGGAACCTTCTTCTTTGGAGCTACCAAAGCCCGAGCCACCCGTGTTTCTTACGGGAACACTTTACATAGCTGAGCCACTTCTTAGTTGGCTCAAGGATGGCTTGGTCCCACATCCCTTCCCGTCCATGGACCCCACCCTACCTTTAGTGCCAGTCAACTCATTCCATACCGCCTTTCGATCTAGTCACCATGTTGACACATCGGACGATCTTGTCATGGGATTAGATTCACAATGGAATTAAATTTTCCTAGTGTGAGAAGCTCTGCAATTTTCCCGCCCTAGGTTTCTTTCTTGGTGCGTTCCTCTCGCCGGCCATGGCTATGGCCGGCGTGGCCGGTGAATCCCTCTCCACATCGGCGCAGAAAGGATCTTCATCTTCTTCCCAAGCACCGATTCGCCGGACTTTTGCGCAGGCGCTAATGGAATCCAAGCAAAAGCCAAAAGTCTCTATCCCAGTTAAGGACTCGGCGTTTACGGATCGTGGTGAACCGGCAGTATTCTTCACAAAGGAAGAGATTTAGGCATCGGTGTGTTTCTTATCCTTCTCAATAGTGGCAAAATGTGCATATGGACGTCCTACTTTTACAGAGATTAAAAGCTGCCTTATGCAGCGGCTTCTTCTTTCAACAAATTTTTTAATTAGCAAGCTTGGTCCGAGACACCTACTCCTTCGGTTTGAGAATGAATTAGATTTCACGAAGTTACTGATTCAGAAGAATCTGTACATCAAGGGATTTCTATTCCGGTTCTTCCGATGGACCACAGATTTTGATTTCAAAGCAGATCCACCGACGGTGCCAGTCTGGATAAGCTTCCCTGCATTGCCAGCAAATTTATATCATGAAGACTGTCTGAGGTCCATAGCAGGAAATTTTGGTCTGGTCCTTCGCATTCATGAACGTACGTTAGCTTTGACAGATACATCTGAGGCTTTGGCTTGTGTTGAGATGGATTTGTCAGCACCGTGAAGAGAGAGAATTTGGATTGATTCTGATGGATCTGGTTATTGGCAAGAAGTTAGCTACAATCGAGTACCTGCTCTCTGTTCATATTGCCATAAACTTGGCCACTCTATTGATAGCTGTAAGAAGAAACAGGGTCGAAATGCCCGAACCCAACTGGTAAGGAATCAGGATCCTCAGAAGGATAGACAGATGTTTCGGCCCCTGCAGGTTGACCCTCTGCCTATTCGAAGAAATGATGCAATGGAAAATGAGAATGGAATTTTAAATCAAGACTTGAAGTCTACTGAAGTTCAAGTAATTCTGGATTCTATTGGCTCTACAGAGTGCACTAAAATGACAAAGTCTCTTTCTAAGTCTGTGTCAGTAGAATTACTGGACCAATTCCAAGCTGAGGAAGACTGTGAGTGTCTTACAGGAAAGGGGAAATCTAACCCCTCTTCACCAAAAGGCAATGTTGGTGGTCTATGCCCTTCGGTAGAATCAGAGCCAAATTTGGTGGAGGCATTGGTAATGGTAAAGGATGTTAGGAATTCTGGTAAGAAAGAGGAGTCAAGTCTATTCTCAGCCTGCAAAACAGTGGCAGATAAAGCTTTCCTTGAAAATAAATATCTGTGGATTAAGCAGCAGGAAAAGGGAGGCAGACATTTTAGAAAGCCTCCTGATGGAGGGGCAATAACCAGATCTAAGGCTAGATCAATGGAGGATTTTTTTTGGCATTCTCTATGATCCTGCCTTTATTGATATGGAATATACGAGGGGTGGGAAACTCTGGTTCTCGCAGAAGTTTAAAGCAGTTAGTACAGTCTAATAAGGTCTACTTGGTGGCCATTTCAGAACCAATGCTCTCATTCAATAAAGCCTCCTCATTGGGGAGATACCTCAAATTTGGAGGTATAGCTGGAAATAACTCAGAAGATTCCAAAATTTGGGTTTTCTGGCATGATAGCTTTGATCTAGAGGTAATTGTTTCTTCATCCCAATTTATTACTTTGGGCCTAAAATTTGACAATTCCTTCTGTACATATTATACTTTTGTACATGCATCTTGTGACCCTCATAGAAGATAGTCTCTCTTTAATGACCTTACTTCTTTTGCTGCCTCGGTTGATGTTCCTTGGTTGGTTGGGGGAGATTTTAATTGTGTGTCTAAGCTATCAGAGAAGGTGGGTGGAGACCCCCCGGCCATAACCTCAATGCTGGAATTTAACTCTTTTTTTAGCTCTGCTGGCCTGATGGATACTGGCTTTCAAGGGTCTAGTATGACTTGGACTAATAACAGAGTCAGACCAGCAAATATAAGGGCTAGACTGGACCGAACTCTCATCAACAATATTTGGCTGTCAGAGGTTCCATCAATATCAGTCAAGCATCTTCCGAGAGGTCCCTCAGATCATGCCCCTCTATTGATTTTCTCGGATTGTCAATCTAAATGCCCTGGTCGCTTCATATTTCAGAGAATGTGGTGCACTCATACATCATTCAAACAGGAAGTTGCAAGGGTATGGCAGCAGGCTCAGTCCAGCCACCCTAATGCTCTGGACAGGCTGTATATAAAGCTAAAGGCAGTTAAAGCTGCCCTACGGAAATGGAATAAAGATGTTTTTGGAGACATCACTTTAAATAAAAGCAAAGCTGAGGCAGATGTAGAGATCAAACAGAATATATATGATACAGATCCCTCTCCTAGTAACAGAGAAAGCCTCTATGTAGCAAATGCCTCCCTCCGCCAGGCCCTCTATAGAGAGGAGCTTTTTTGGAACCAAAAATCCAGATTGGATTGGATAGAGAGTGGGGACAGAAACACTACATTCTACCATGCTATCACCCAATGTAACAGGAGAAGGAACCAGATTACGCGTCTTAGAATTGGAAATTCAGCTGAATGGTGCAGTAACCAAGCTACTCTTCAAGGTCAAGCAGTAGTTTTCTTTCAACAACTATTCTCTTCAGAAGAGCACAATGTAGACCCCTCCATGCTGGATTGTATCCCAAGGCAAATAACTGAGAATCAAAATCAGGCTTTGTGTGCCATTCCTACTGCAGCTGAGGTTCGTGAAGCAGTTTGGTCCTTAAGAGGATCTAGTTCCCCTGGCCCGGATGGATTCTCAGGAGAATTCTTTACTTCCACTTGGGACATTGTGGGGAATGATGTCACTGAGGCTGTATGTGCTTTCTTTAAGGGCTTTCCTCTCCCACAGGGAATCTCCTCTTCCCTAATTACTTTAGTCCCCAAGGTGCAAGTACCCAATTCATTCAATGACTTCAGACCTATAAGTCTCTGCAATTTTTCATATAAGATTATCTCCCGGATAATTTCTGAGAGGCTTGGTCCCCTTATGCCTAATATAATCTCACCAGAGCAAGGGGCATTTGTAAAGGGTCGTTTCATATTGGATAATGTAGCAATGGCTCGCCAGCTTATAATGGATCTCAATAGGAAAGTGAGATGTCATAATGTGATCTTTAAACTTGACATGGCAAAGGCCTATGACAGAATGGAGTGGGACTTTATTCTTGCTGTCATGAGGAAAATGGGTTTTAGCAACAGATTCACTTCCTACATAGGTATGCTTTTATTCAACTGCTGGTTCTCAGTAAATTTTAATGGCATGGTATCTGGCTACTTTAAATCCAGCAGGGGTATAAGGCAAGGGGACCCCATTGCTCCTATTCTATTCATCATAGCATCGGAAGTGTTGAGTAGAGGCCTCTCAGCCCTTTTCCACTCTGGCCAGCTGAAAGGATACAAAGGGCCTAGGCACTGTCCACAAATCTCACATTTACTATATGCAGATGATACACTGGTCTTCCTAAATGCAAACAAAAACAATCTTGAGGTTTTTAAACAATTCATCAGCAGTTATGAGAGGTGTTCAGGGCAGAAAATCAATGCTACTAAAAGTAGTTTTATCCTTTCATCCAAAGCCCCAGATTCCTTAAAACAAGCAATCCGATCCCTTACTGGTTATAAGTATCAGTCGGATGGCCTAAACTACCTGGGGATCCCTGTTAAAAAAGGAAGGAATTTATGCTCAGATTTTCAATTCCTCCTAGATAGAATCCAGTCCAAGCTGGAGGGATGGCAGTCTAAACTATTGTCTGCTGCTGGCCAGGCAGTTCTTATAAACTCAGTTCTCCAAAGTATGCCCGTGTATTTAGCCTCAGCCTGCAATATACCAAAGAAGGTGATTCATTTTATAGAAAGTCAGTGTGCCAATTTTTTCTGGCAGGGAAGCCAAATCACCAGCCGTAGTAGGCACTGGGTTGCATGGTCTGCTATACAAAAACCAAAGCTAGGGATCTGTATGGAGTCCAAATTTCTCTGGCAGTTAAGATGCTTTGGAATATCTTGCATGGGACATATCTGTGGTTAACTTATGCTAGACGCCGGTTCATAAAATTTCATTTTACTAATTGCACAAAGCCTTTCCCTGCTGGAATGCCAGTGGCTGTCTTCAGGCAGGCCAAGGAAATCCTAATACAGAATAGAAGATGGTTTATGGGTAGTGGAGCATGTATAGATTTTCTAAGGGATAATTGGTCAGGGAATGGCCCAATCTTAAATGATGCTACCAACAGAAGATCTCAGGAAAATGTTACTCTGCCATTGGCCTCAGTAAGAGAAGTATTATTGGATCCTCAACATTCTGCCAGGGATCTCAATAATGATCCTCTTCTCTACTCTAACATTCAGCTTACTAGTGAAGCAGATATATGTGTTTGGACTGGAACTTTAAAAGGGGACTTTTCAGTGAACTCTACATACAATATGATCCGATCTAAAGGTCTGAGGAGGCCTGCCTGGGCCAAGTTATGGCACATTGCCATACCTCCCCGTGCAGCATTATTTACCTGGAAGGTACTTCACAGAGCAGTTTCAGAGGATAGTAGAGTGAGTGATTGTGGAATTCACATGGCCTCCAGATGCAATTGCTGCTCTTCCCCTCGACAAGAAGATTTAAACCACCTCTTTATATCAAGTGAAATGGCTTCTGAGATGTGGAGGTGGGTTTCTCCTTTGATGAATAACAGAGTGTACTTGACTAGTCATATTACTGGCCGTCTATGGAATATTATGTCCACCACCAACTCACAATCTGCTTTCAGCTTTATTGGATTATTAGCTATCATATTGATGATATGGGAAATTTGGAAATCCAGATGTGCAACAAGATTTGAAGGTATTATTACAACTCCAGTTGTGATCCAAAAGAAAATTTTGTCTTCAATCTCTGTGATATTAGGCAAATTACATTTTCACAGGCCCCTATCTTCTGGCCAGTTGAATAGCCTAGCATCATTTGAATTGTTCCCGAGGGTAGCAATCAAATTACCCATTGTAGTCCATTGTAGATTTGCAAAGCAGGGTTATACCCTCCATGTTGATGGGGCATCTAAAGGAAACCCCGGTAGAAGTGGAGGCGGAGGCTGTATAAGAGATCATACAGGGAAAATGCTTGTGGCTTTTGCTTTCACTTATGGCATGGGGTTAAGTTTGGTTGCAGAACTGAGGGCTTTACAAGATGGCTTAGCTATTGCAAAACAAAGTGGTATAAAGTTGGAAGCAATCTTTTCAGATTGTATTGTTCTTGTGGAAGCAGTAAGGAAGAAAGTGATCCCCAGCTGGATGATCATCCCTTGGTGGAGTAATATTTTAAAGCTACTGCAGGAATGCTGATGTTGTGTTCAACATACCTATAGGGAAGGCAATCAAATGGCTGATGCTTTAGCCTCATATGCATGTGAAGCCTCTGTAAACAATTTCTTCACCCGGGAAGAGGATCTCCCAAGTTTTACCAAGGGCGCCTTTAGGGTAGATAAGGCAGGCCTGCCTGCCTTCCGTCTTTAACCTCTTTTGGACATATGTTGTACTTTGATGTATTTCCTGAAGGGCTTTGGAAAATGGCCTGATGTTTCCTAGGGGTCTGCCCTCTTGGCCTTTGTATCACTCTCAATTTGAATAAATAAAAATAAGGGCCCTGGAGAAGCCTGGGGGAGTGAGAACATTCTTCCTCTCTGAGGAAGGGTGCATTCGACCAGCCTTTGCTCCAGATTGGCCAGTTTTTGCCTTTAAAAAAAAATAGATTCACAATGGAAGTTGACGCATCTACTGGCCCGAGGCTTTGACCAACCCGCTAGTCTTAGCTTAACCCATCCGGCCTTAGGGTCCATTACCCCCGTGTGCACCATGGGGTGTGTCACCACGGAGATTCTTCTACTCCTCCTGATGCCGGCCGAGTCCGACTTCGTTCCCTTTTGCCCAAGGGAGGAATCCTATTTTCTACACATGTCCGTCGTCCCACCGATCATAATGTATGACAGTGACTATGAATTCCAAACTTGGGACCATGTCATGTTGGAACCCACTTCATGGGGTCACACCTTCTTCGACCCTTTTGACCCCTTCACTAGTGAACCTCCCGAGTTTTCATACTCACTACCCTTCTTCCGCGGAGTTCACTATCCCACCTTTTCCACTCAGGCCAAGCAAACTCCACATAGCCATAGGTCCGAACCATCATTCGGGGGTAAGGAAGACTTTGGTTTCCCCGATCCCTCTAAACCACCCGCACCTCCCGGACTTTCCGCATCCAAGCCCAATGTCCATGATTGGTGCATCGTAGTATGTCTAGGAGTTCCCCATGACGTCAACCTCCGGTTACGTCAATTGCATGCATGGCACACGTTCGGGTGTCCTGGTCCGCCGTCACGCATGTACGGGTCGGACTAACATTAGGTATGTCTAGGGTCATATATGAGTCGGTATTGTCTCTTCTTTGTGTGGTTTGTTTGCATGGTTTGTGTGTCGTTTATTTGTCTGCATGTGTCTTGTGCAAGCTCGTTGTCGTTCTCTTATGAGTAAGAGGCGAGTGGACTCATTCGATGAGTATGGGATCGGTTCTATATCTACACCCAGATCTAGTCACCTACAGGGACTCAACAGTGATTCCTAGTGAGTCTTCGAGCCGCTACCTCCCCCTTTAAGAGTGCCCCACCCGGAGTGTCCACCACTAGCCCATGGCAGCTTGCACATATCGAGTATATATGGAATGAGCAGGTGACGATCACTTGGAGTGGAGCGTACCCGCGTTACTTGGCACAGTGACGGATCCGTCGGAGTACTCGAGCATCCATACCCCTACTCGACGGGGTCGAGTTCCTCCCACCCGGAGAGAGTTGATGGGAATCGATGCCGAGCATGTACATTTACTTTTGCATTTATGTCCTTTTAGTTTGTATTATATCCTTGGGAAAGTATATGCACAATTGTACGGCTTTATAAGCCAACACGTCATTCCTATGGATTGTGTGGGTTTTTATGCAATTATACAATAGGACCAGCAAGGGGGCCCTCAGCCCTTTCCCATTAGTCCATGTCACCTATGTGGGGCTGGTCAACCATCCTAGGTGGCCATCTAGAAGGGTTGAATGTCAAATGCCACATGGGTAGACAAAGGGAGTAAAAAGTCTAAGGTAGGCTACCTACCATGTCAAGCTTGTCTCCCACTTGGGTTGTTTTATTTTTTTTGTGTGTGTTGGTCACATTTAATCTAGGCCATTCATTCCCCATCCCTAGATCCAATGGTAGAGATTGGATTAGATTGGAGGCATATAAATACTTGTATTTTCCATTTGAATACTAATGAAAGTGAAAAAATCATTGTGCAAGAACCCCTCTCTTGGAGAATTTTGACCTCCCCTCTCTCTCCCCCTGGTTTCTTTATCCCCAACCCCCATTATAGAGTGATATCTCCTTTCCCCCACCTCCGGTGATCATCGGTGCCGCCGCCGCCGCCGTTCGTGCCGCCATCACGCCACCGCGGAGCCGCCTTCGGTGTTCTGTCCATCCTGGATAGAGGCTTCTTGTACGAATATCTCCTCTCCTCCATGTGAAGATCTAAAGCGAACTTTTTATGGTATGTTCTACCCTTGCATCCCAAGTGCCACCTAAAGTTTCACTCCCAAAATCCACCGTTTAGTATTTTTACATTTTCTTCCAACCTGTCATCCCAGATCTGCCAGGTTTCTATCTACAGTGACAGAACCTCTGAGTTCTCCCCCTCCGACCATCTTTTTGATTTGTCCAAACCCTTCTAATTTTATTGGGAGTTCTGTACATCACCCCCTACCTCCACAAATTTTCTTAATTTTTTATCAACCTTATATCTATTTTTAGAAATTCGTGTTCTTCCTCTGCTACAGTGTTTTCAGTCAGATCCCAGATCCGACCACCCTCCACTTCCAAAATCAGAACAAATCACCATGAGCTCCAAATCTAGATACAAAAATAGTCCTGGTTTCCTTACGTAATTTCCAACAACTTTTATGAAGAGGTCAAGGGCTGAATCCGAGGTCTTCATAGCGGTCAAAGGCAGTTCTCAGGAAAGTTCTCTGTAGATCTAAGAATCAGGTTACTGTACAACCGCAAATTGAAAATTTATTAAGGCTAAAATCCGTGCCGATCCAGGCCAGATCTTTAGGCCTAGTTTGCAGTACTTCAAAGCAGCTTTCCAACGGCACTGGTTTCGTGTCGATCCGACATCGGGGCTGATCACAGCATCCGTTCCCGTCCGAGCGCGCGCTGAAAATCAGAAAGTGCAGGTCCGAGACCGGTTACTCCGACCGGTGCCGAACGGAGCCGCCCGGCCTCCGACCGGCGTTCCAGTGCGCCGCCACCCCAAGGAGCAATCCTCCGGGCATCCACCACTACAGCGGTGCCACCGGGTCCCACACGGCCCCTCCGGACAGCGCGTGGGTCCCACCGTCACTAGTTCGGGCGCTGCCGAAGCTACGCGGAAAGCCACCCGTCAACCCGAAATCGGTCCTCCCGGACCCCATTGTGTAGCCCTTTACCTTTCTGTGTGGAGTGGGCAGTGATGTGTATTGCTGTATTATTGTGTATCATTGTTCCGGGAGTACGAGTTTCGGCCGGGTCCGTCGTCCCCACGTCGAGCGCGTGGAGGTATCGCCTTCACTCATTACTTGGCATTTTGCTTAATTTCATATATGCTTGTTTATGCCGCTGCTAGAGAGCATGTGTAGGGATATCTAGCTCGCTTTATCAATTCATTACCGCTGCTGCGAGAGAGTGCGACACCGTCCCATGACCCGATCCGGGCACACGAGAGAGCCGATCACCCTAGCTCATTGCCGGTTTCTCAACCGTGCACGTCCGACGCTACCCTCGTTAAGGGGCAGTCACGAGCTTGTCGTGTCCGTGGTCTCGTCCCGCATCATCGAAGCTCTGCCGAATTCTTGAGCGATCTATAGCCAGGGAGGGAGGCTCTTTACGTCTTTTTGAGCCTCCGGTCAAGGGAGTAGTCACTTTCTATGTGTTTGGTCTAGGCTTTTAGTTGTCTTTTCATCCTTTGCATGCTTCCTTTCATCACCTTTTCATCCACATTTTTCACTGTTTCACATCATTTTCACACCCTCCTATCATTTTAACGCCTTATAGGGGTTTAAAAACCACCCCAGGTATCGCCCATTCCATGCTATCATGTTGGTTTTCCCTTTTGTTCTATGGTTGCTACATGTTCCAGGACTAATTTAGGTTTTGTTCTCTTGTTCTCCACGTTGTTTTGCAGGTCCGCATCAGCACAGCACGAGGCCCATCCCCTCTGGCCGACTGGAAGGGGTGAAGGATCAAGTCCTACAACCTGGGGTCTGGCGGCTTTGAACGGTCTTCTTCCATCCGTCTATAGAGAAGAGCGGTCCTCCACGAACCGTTCAGATCCTGTGCGCGGCCGTCTGCGTACCGTTTTGGAGCCAGACCAGTCTTCGTCCCGTTCCTCTTTCTAGCACTGTGAGCGGTGTATCGAGCGGTTGTGCCATCCATTAAGCGGTTCTTCCTAGACCGGGTACAACTACCAGTGCTGCACTTTGGGCGAGTGTCTTCTCCCTTTCCAAGGTACGTAGTACTCTTCGGTACCCCGTGTCTTGGTGGCGATCACGATCACATACATACCTCTCCACCTTTCGTGCCACATTTTTGCTTGTCTTTATATTCTGATATAGAAAGGTAAGGGAAAGGGAGGGGGAAAAACATGTCAACATCCCCTTTTTTGGCTATCACGGTGGGACACCTAGTGCCCATCGTGCTGTTGTTTTGCTGATCTATGTTTTTATGCTTGGTTAGGGTTTTTCTAAGTTGTTTCAGGTTGCTACCTCATCCACGGTGCGTTTCTGTTCCTGGTGTTGTACGTGGTTGTCCAAGGGCCGCTCAAGTATCCCCGCGGTTGGACGATAGGCCGTGTCGTCCTGGTCTCATGTGCTCTCCTATTTCATTTCTGTCACGCTGCTATTGATTGCGTGGTCTGATTCTGGCCACTCCTGAGTTTCCATGGTCTCCAGATAGACTGTCCAACGCCTTCTCACTAGTGTTAGTGTTTCTGTGAGCCTAATAGTTTCAGCGGTCCACGTCGGACCGTTCACTGGTTTCCATGGTCTGTCGATAGGCTGTGCATGTCTGTTGGTTCAGGTATGTTACTATCCGTACGCTTGTGGGTTTACTGACTTTATACGGTCTATTTAGGGCCATTCCACAGTTTGCACGGTCGATTGATAGACCATCCAGTCAGGTACGCTTCTGTTCTCCATTCATTTCAGTTCTCAGTGTTTTAGTTCTTTTTACTACTCTCTGTCATTACACAGCCCTACCCTAGGCCATTTATCTCCCTGAGCGGTCTCTCCTAGACCGCGTTTCTGTGCTACAGTGCACCCGTGATTACCATTTTCATCATTATTCCACATCATTTCATTTTGGTGCTATTCTGATCTCACCTTACTGTTACTTAGTTTTGCATGATTATTGGCATACTTGTTATAATTGGTTTATCATTGTTTGCTAGATTTACGCTAGATTTTGCATGCACTCCGGTGTGCATAGGTACATACACTTTATCATCCTAGTTGCATTCCTACCTTGGTAGGGGATCCTCTCGTCTCCATATTTCTTGGAGCCGACTAGGTGACCTTACCCGGGACCTCCGTAAGCCCCCGTGAGCCGTGGATTCCCACACGGACGCCGGGCAGATTGTACCTTTCCACCCCTTAGGCTCGCATTTTACATACGTTGGGAGGAATTAACCTTAGTCAAACCCAAAGTTCGGACCTTATTCCCGATAGGTTTCTTATCTTGAGGGAGTTAATCATAATTCAAATCACTAAAAGGCCCAGAACTTTGACAATAAAATACTTCCCATCACATCAAACTTGTTTGACTTGGGTGACCTCTTCATATTGTTCGTATTGTTTGGGGCCTATCCAGGTCCATTTGTGGTGTTTGTGTTGCATCCCCCATCATTCATATAAATTTTATCATTAGGCCCATTTAGGCTAGCTCATTCTGTGTTGCTATTTGTCTAGTCTTGTTGTCCTAGGTTTCTGTTTTCCTCTTCTCTTCCCTCACACCATTGGGTCAGCTCCCTACTGGGTCATTGGACCCTTACTCCCCCGTATAGTACCTGGATTTTCCTTGTATTTAGTCTCCATTTCTCCCATGGAGCATCTCATCAACCCTCTGTACCGTTCTTATTCGCTTTCCTATTCCCGCGTGGACTCCTCTTCCCACGCTGGCCCATCTTCTTGCGGCCCTTTCGAGACACAAGCGAGTCTCTCGGCCCATTTATCACTTCTTGACCCTGTCTAGGCCCAGAAGCTCGTTGCCAACCATCTGAATGGGCCTCACTCTTATAATGGGTCTTCTTATTCTTTTAATGGGCCCGCTTCTCTTAATAGGCACACTCCCTCTTTCGCTCATGCTGCTGGCCCAGTGGGTCTTTCTCCTTATTCTTATGATTCTTCCAGGCCCGAATATCCTTCCACTCCTGGGATGGGCTTTTCTTCTTCTCCAGCTAGATCCCCTTATCTGGCCCAATACCATAGTCCTGGTCTAAATTCACGCTCTCTTGTGTAGGTTGGCTCGCATTCCTCTTGATCTCTCACCATTGAGGAGATGATTGCTCAAGCCCAATGCCAGCTTGATGAGCTTCAACGATGGATCGATCCCGAATCTTCTTTGAGCGTCCCATTTGCATTCCAAGGTCTTCAGCTTCCACCGCGTTCACAAATCCCTGCTTACCGTCACTATGGTGGAGTCGGTGACCCCTACGTGCACTTAAAGGAGTTCATGTATGAGTCGGCCCAATTCCAACATGACCAACTTTTGATGGCTTATCTATTTGGTCTGTCTTTAGAAGGCCCGACTAGGGATTGGTTCTTTACATTACCGCAAGACCAAGTGTTGAATTTTCAAGTTGTGCAAGAGAAATTTCTTCAGCAGTTTCGAGACCAGGTTGGGCCCAAGTATTCCATGGTTGATCTGACCCATGAGAAGATGAAGCCCGACGAGGAATTATTGGCATTCACCGACCGCTGGCGTCATCTGGCCGCACAAGTCGGGGGGCATATTCCGGAGGGAGAGCAGATCAAAATGCTCATTTCCAATGTAACGCCCGAGTATCGGTGCATCTTATCCTTGAACAATATCGCATCCTGGCAATAGCTCTATAATCGAGCCCGCTTCATCCGCCAACAATTTCTAAGTTCCCTTGACCCCAAGTCTCCTTCACC
Organism: Amorphophallus konjac; assembly: GCA_022559845.1. Lineage (NCBI taxonomy): Eukaryota > Viridiplantae > Streptophyta > Magnoliopsida > Alismatales > Araceae > Amorphophallus > Amorphophallus konjac. Next base: position 172,411 of record JAHNEJ010001440.1, read on the forward strand.
TTCCGCACCCACGTACGCCTCCTCTCCATCATCCTCCATGAGTCAACCCTCATCCACTCATCACCCATCCACAACATATTCTTCCATGGGTCAGCCCTCCGCTCCCTTATACCCCTATACTTCCACATATTCCTCCATGAGTCAACCCTCCGCTTCTTCATACCCGCATGAACCACCACCTTAGGCCAAGGGAATTCCACATCCTGAGCGTGTAGATGTCATCCACTACATTCCCACCCCACATGTGCCTTCACTAAGTCTATCCACTAGCCCTGCGCCTTTACCTACACAATCACCATTACCGACGCAACCCCCACAACCATCTCCATTACCTTCTCATACCCCTCGGCATCCACCGTGCCCGAAGCAGGCTCCTCGCTCTCCGTTGCCAGAATCGTTTACCGAGATTTTCAGGGCTTTGATGGCCACTCACGTGCTGCACCTCCCTCCGGTTATGCCTTACCGACCCCCGGTCGAAGATTTGTTCCATTTCTACGATTTCCATCGTCAGCAGGGGCATTCAGTTGAGGATTTCAGCGAATTCCAGGAATTTTTTATGGTTTGGAAGATGAGAAAATGATTGATTGGACTGTCGTGCATGAAGTTATTCTAGATCTCTACATCAAGCAGCAGCAGCAGCAAGTGCTGCCTAGGCAGCCGTCTCCACTACAAGGCCAGTGGCACCCTTGTGGTTCTTTAATCAATGAAGCATCCGCTCCGTCTTCTACTTCACCTACCCCATTACCTTCTCCTCCACCCTCTCCTACCCCATCTCCTCCATCTACCCAAACCTCTGCTCAGGCAAATGTCTCTACTTCTTCTACTCCCGTTCCCACCACCACTCCTACCCCTAGTGCCACTCGACGCATCGTGTCGATACGTCAACGGCGGGCGCCACGACCTGCCACTTCTTCTACCTCACCACTTTCTCCACCTCCATCTTCATTACCTCCATTAACCATATCACCCTCACCGCCATCTCCATTACCCCCATTACCATCACCATCGCCTTCATCACCATCTCTCCCAAAGGTCCCTACTCCACCTCCATCACCTCCACCACCTTTGCTACCCCTTTCGCTATCATTGTATGAACCTGAGTAGGCTAAGCCCCCACCTATACCTCCACCCTTGCCTTTGCCTCCACCAGAGTCTGTCATCACCGCTACCCCTCCGTCGCCCGCATTACCGCTCCCAACGCCTTCTAAACCTCTTTCCTCTACCCCTTCTCTACCACTTTCCACCCCATGGAGCGAGTGTTTATTACCTTTGGTGCCCCTCGGGTCTAGTCCCCAGGGAGATGATAAGCAGAGCCAGGCTTCGATTATGCATTCCAAGATTCAGAATTTCATTTGCCGCATGCCGGTCTGAGTTCTGGTCCCTGGCTGTTTTAGAGATAAGGAGCCTACACTTTTAAAGACGGTTGTCAAGACAAGCTCATTAGCATTAGTGCCAGTTTCTTCTCGAGTGAGGCCGATAGCAGTCTCACTGGTTGCCGGAGGATTGACTACTGACGCAATTATCTCCTCCCACTCGGTTGCTATTCAATTCACTGGCCAAGCGGGATTCTCCACTCAGATTGTGCTAACCCATACAGCCGCCAAGAGCCTGTTAAGTTCCATGTTCAAGGCGCAATTGGCCATATTTTCAATGTTGTCTAGGGGCATTCTACACTTGTTATGTAATCTCCCTCGGTTTGTTGGTGAATCGGCCACGTCAACACCGCGTATTACTCTCCCTCAATATCATCCTACATTTTTGGTAAGGGAGTTATACTTCATGCCCAACTGCCAAGTGGAGATGCCAAATCTCATGCTTCTGGTGCCTAGCAACAAAACTCCATTGCTTTCTGATGTTCAGCCCGAGGAGTTGGTTATTCAGGAATGTCCGCCCATGGTTAGCGCTGCGTGTCTAGGGGCAACCGCCCCAAGAAAACTACATATTTATAATCGGGCCAGGCCATCTGCCAAGTGGGCCCGTTATCTGAGAAGACATGGCAGGTCAAGAAGCTTGAAGGCCCGGGTCCGCATCAGGCGGATTTGTTTCAAGGAGATTCCCACTAAGAAGAGGCGACGACGTAAGTTCAAGGGCCGTCAACCGTGCACTCGGGGGTCCACTCCACCTGATGCTGATTCCTCTCATTCATCATTTCTCTTGCTCAGTTCCTACCCTTGGGTGGTGTACCTTCCATCACCCGATCACCTTTCTACTATCTTCTCCTATCCTCACCATTATAGGTCTCGGCCTATGTCCTCCTTTTCTCCAGATCTAAGGGCTTCTTCCAATTTCCCTCTCCAGGTATGTCAAGATTCCACTTCTCATTCATTTTCCCCGACCCCGTCGGGGGTTTTTCATGCTTATTCCCTGACCTTGTCGGGTGATTTTCCTGATCCTTCCCCGACCGTGTTGGGCGATTCCCCTTTTCCTTCCCCGACCCTGCTGGGTGATCTTCATTCCTTTTCCCCGACTTTGTCCGGTGATCACGCTACTTCTTCCCTGCCTTTGGCAGGTGACTCTCATTCTCCTTCTCCGACTACGTCGGGTGATTCTTCTTCCTCTCCTTCAGTTCTTTCTTCCTCCCCTTTTCAGGGTTCTTACCCTTTTTCTTGCTATTTTTGAGGCTTTAGCCCGTCTTGATCTCAACTGATCTAGTTTCTTCTATATCGGGTTCCTTGTTATTAGGGCCTCAGTGCCTTAACGAGGGAGTTCTAGCCCTCGTCTCTCTTCCTTTTTATTATTCTTCGTCCAGTTTGGTGTCCTCCGCTCCTCAGTGCTGAAGAATCTTGATCTCTGTGACCCTCTCCTTTTCTTGTCAAGCAAGGCCTACAAAAGCTGGTGCTACGCGAAGCTTGATGATCAAGGTTGCTTCAGGACGCTAAGTTCACGTCATGGATTTGCAAGGTATCTTTATTTTGTGCAGGAAACATTCTTTCATTTCCATTATTTCTATTATTTCTGCGCATACTGCTTATTTCTTCACATGATTGAGTGGCTTTAGGAGTCTTTGCTTAATTGGATCTTAACTTTGTGTCAAATAAAAGAGTTCGCTACTGCAGCATCTCAGGCTGGTGATAGCTCCGCGCTAGGAGTCTAGTTTCTTTCCCCGATCGTTGAGGGTGACCTTTGAGTATGGGTTTTCACACACTTCACGGCAGGCCATAGTTGATTACTCTGAGACACACCATTGCTGCTTTGGCCATACCATGGGTATGCACAATATCTTTTCCTTTCTCTGCTTGGTCAAGTACAGGGGCAAGAGATTGATGGATGATTTGACCAACCAAGGCGCTTTCTAATACAAGAGAGGTCTCAAATAGGGGCAGTCTTGACCCTCAAAAGTGAGCTTTCATGAGAAATCTAGCCAGTAATGGCTCTCAAAATCAAAATGAATCAATGCAAAATTATGAATCAAAGGCATGGCAAGAGTGGCAGTACAGTTCCCCGCGGGATGTCATGAGCCCGGTCGCATGCATGCCTAATAACATGGGTCTCAAAGTTGAAGACACAAAGTCCCGGTGTAACAGACTGTATCTTTGAGGGGTAGTGCCCTGGAAGGAATTCGAATCCTGATGTCTCCCATCCTGCATAAAGTTTGTCTCTAATTTTTCTTTTGCTTCTCCCTCTTAGGCTGGGTTGTATCCCGGGTATGGCCTTAGTAGGGGCACCATTCTTTAGAGGCGGTTGGTTGTGGTAAGCCACCCTCATATGTACGCCCTACTTAAGGGAAGCCTTTAATGAGAGGGGTAGGAGCAACGATCCCTAGCTAGTAGTTTGAGCCCGTCTTGGGTACTACAGATTGCTATTTCAAAAATTCTAAAAAAATGAGATACGTCAAAATTCAAAAAAATGAAATATTGTCAAAAAAATGAGATATTGTCAAAAATCCTAAAAAATCAGATATTATCAAAAACAAAAAAGAATCAAATATTATTGAAAATCAAAAAATCAAAAAAAATCAATCAAAACAAAAAAATGTCAAAAAATCAAAAAATATGTCTTTTATTTCTCATACATTTTGTCTTGAGGACATAAACGTAATCTGTTTGCTCAGTGTGCAGGTTGCAGGTATTGAAGTTTCCTCGCTCTTCATCTTTCGCTCTATCTCATGTCCACACTCATCTTTTGATATGTTCTCTTCTTCAATCTGGTTTCTCGATCTGTTCTGGAGCTTATGTCCTTTTCAGCTTGTGCTTAGCTTTTACCTAATTCTCCTCATATCTCCATGAGAGGGTTTTTGCCTTACGATCATGAACCTGACAGTTCTCCTTCATCAGACCTTGGGCTTGATTGAAGAACATATTTTGTCATGTCCCGTGTTGTCCCCCTATGGTCGTCATCCAGGTGTCCTTATCCCATCTATGGTCATCTCATGCATGTTCTAGTTCCACGTGTTATCTCGTTCTGCCATGTGTTGCATGTGTCCTTGTCCCATGTGGTTGTTTCACATGTGTTATGCCATCCCCCTGTGGTTGTCTTAGATGTCATTATCCTAGGTATCTCTATCCCGCTGCATGTGGTTTTGTTCTGCATGGTGTGTTGTCCCGCCATGATCTGGTCCCAACTGTGTGTGTCATCCCGTCGTGTTTTGTCATGCCCCACAATTTTCTCCGTTCTCATGCTTGTTGTTTGTTTATGTGGTGTTTTACATGTGTTGCTTGCTCGTTCATTCTTCATTATGTTATTTGTTTTTTCGTTCATTTAGTTGTTATGTTTTCATTCTGTTCATGATTGCTTATTCATGGTGTCGGTTGTCTTATGATAAAAATCCAAATCAGAAATGAAAATCCAAAAAACGCCATTTCGCCTGCACATGTAAGTCATGTATGGCTCTCTACCCCTTCTCATTATTGCATTACTATATGGTATCTATGCTATATTATTTCAAGAACCAGTTGGTTGCTCCCGTGTTTCAGGATCTGATGTTCCCCTATAACAAAAATAATGATGATCTAGGTGTACGCGTTTAATCATCGGATAGGCCGTTAGGTTAGAAAAATTAGGGGACAATGGTTCTATCTCGCACGCTGTGGTTATGGATAGTGTCCTGACCCTGATTGTTCCAGTTTAGCAATATTATTCTCGAGTACTTTCTATTTTATGACTTTATTTGCATTCGTTTTAATGGTTTCTTTTATTTTAGCCTAGCATGCATCATACGCATCTTTTGAGCATTCACGACTCATGTTTTGTCTAGAAATGTCTCGTTGGTGATGGATGATTGTGCGTTCAATTTTTGAGTAAGAGGAATAATTCCATTCAAAGTTGGAAGGTTCTCTCTAGTCTATTCACCTGGTTTGGTTGACTAGGAGTCCCCGTCTGGAGTTTTAGTCTGTTTCTTTACTTTTCGTTACTGTTGATTTCCCTCATTGGTTGTGGATTGTGTCCCCTGATGAGGTTGCCTACTTTTTACGCTACTTTTATTTAGTTAATTCCTCCAGATTGAGGTCATTTTAGTATGATCATTCCTTGTGTTTGGCTCAAAGTTTTTCGGAAGATTCTTATCGCTCGTTGGTGAGAAAACGGGTGTCTTTTACCTCAACGCCCGCTTTTCAGTCCGCTCCGCTTCATTTTCGCTTCATCTCCATGTTCCATTTCACTTTCGCTTCACCTCCGCTCGCTCCCCTGCAAAGAGGACGTTAAGGAGGGGCATCTGTTCACACCCATTTTTTACCTATGAGTTGGGTTTTTCCTCTTATCACCATTTGTTGATGCCTCGAGTTGTCCATTATTCATTAGGCCATTTTCAGGCTCGTCTTTAGACTTATTCTATGGGTATCTCCCTCCCTAGCTAGGTCTGTTCTCGATTCGGGCTTATAGGGCCTTGATCTCGCTTGGTTTCTAGGTTAAATGGGCTCATTTACCCTAATTTATCAATTTCAACTGCCCAACAATTGCACGGTCTATCACTAGGCCGTGTATGTATTGAACGGTCATATTCGGGACCGTGTGAAATTTACGGTGATTTATCTCTGACTTTTATGCATTTCCACCCACACGGCCTGTCACTCGACCGTTCAGTGTGTTGGACGGACCATTACATGCCCGTGTTGTTTTCATGGGCAGTTGTTTTAAATTCACGGTCGCAGGAGTTGTCGTTTACTGTTGGGCGGTCTATTTAGAACCGTTTAGATGCTCGGAACGATTTATTGGATATATATTTGATTTTTTGAATTTCCACCGATAAGCCTTTACACGGTCTGAGTTCAGCCGTTTACTCCCATTGAACGGCCTATCTTTAGACCGTCCAGCTCCCAGAGTCCTAGGCCGGTGAGTTTTTTAAATAATTATCTATTTATCCTATTTTATTGGATTTATCACCAACACGGTTTACACGGCCTAGCATTGGACCGTGCCATTCATTGAGTGGTCTATCATTAGACCGTCTTATCCTAAAGAGTCCAGCGCCGGGTCAGCCGGTCAGTTCGGTGGATAATTGGATAATTTGTTATTTTATTTATTTAATACCGATAGAGGTAAGCAGTCTAGCAATGGACCGCGTATTAGTCTGGGCGGCCTATCAAACGACCACGTACATGCCCAAGATCTGTGGAATATTTGGTTTTTCTCTCTCCATCCGTGGTTAAACCTCCACCTTCCTCTGCCATTTTCTCTGCAGTTTCTCCACCAAATGGGGTGCCGTTTGATCCTCATGGGAGATAGAAGTATTATCTACAGATTTTGTTTTATTATTATGCCCAAATTTTTAGTGGAACATCCAATTTCGAGGCTGGACTTTCAGGGGTCTATAAATAGCACACCTAGTCCAAGCTTGAAAAAGGGAGATCCAACATCGACGTCGAAGCTCTGCCGAATTCTTGAGCGAGCTATAGCCAGGGAGGGAGGCTCTCTACGTCCTTTTGAGCCTCCGGTCAAGGGAGTAGTTACTTTCTGTGTGTTTGGTCTAGGCTTTTAGTTGTCTTTTCATCCTTTGCATGCTTCTTTTCATCACCTTTTCATCCACATTTTTCACTGTTTCACATCATTTTCACACCCTCCTATCATTTTCACGCCCTATAGGGGTTTAAAAACCACCCCAGGTATCGCCCATTCCATGCTATCATGTTGGTTTTCCCTTTTGTTCTATAGTTGCTACATGTTCCAGAACTAATTTGGGTTTTGTTCTCTTGTTCTCCACGTTGTTTTAAAGGTCAGCATCAGCACAGCACGAGGCCCATCCCCTCTGGCCGGTCGGAAGGGGTGGAGGATTAAGTCCTACAACTTGGGGTCTGGCGGCTTTGAACGGTGTTCTTCCGTCCGTCTGCAGAGAAGAGCGGTCCTCCACGAACCGTTCAGATCCTATGCGCGGCCGTCTGCGTACCGTTTTGGAGCCAGACCAGTCTTCATCCCGTTCCTCTTTCCAGCGCTGTGAGCGGCCTATCGAGCGGCCGTGCCATCCATTGAGCGGTTCTTCCTGGACCATGTACAACTGCCAACGCTGCACTTTGGGCGAGTGTCTTCTCCCTTTCCAAGGTACGTAGTACTCTTCGGTACCCCGTGTCTTGGTTGCGTTCACGATCACACACATACCTCTCCACCCTTCGAGCTCATTTTTGCTTGTCTTTATATCCTGATATAGAAAGGTAAGGGAAAGGGAGGGAGAAAAACATGTCAACAACATTCTTGAACAAAACACATTGAGATTCGTCACCACTTTTTGAGAGATCATAAAAATAAGGGTCATTTTAAGCTCACCCATGTAAATACTGATAACCAACTTGCAGATATTTTTTCTAAACCTTTAAATCAAGACAAATTCACAAGAATAAGAAGAGAATTCGGGATTTATATGTTAGATGAGTAATTGTTCATATTAGGATTGCAAATACACTCATGCTTCTCTTTGCAAACAACAGTTCATTTTTGCATATACAGGATACACACTCGATCCCATGCTACATATTGCACATATCCTTGCATACTTGTGAATAGGAATAATTCTTCATCCTCTTTTCACTTACATGCATATGCCTGTATATACTTTATATCCTTACATGCTTGAATGCCTTGATTATCTGGTATCTCAAATGGTGTGTTGTGGAAGGGTGGATTACATCTGTTGACACCCGTTTTAAGCCTACAAGTTGAGTTATTTCTCTTATTCACCCTTCATGATGCTCCGAATTACCCGTTGTTTTGGAGTCATTTCTTGGTCATTTTTCGAGCCATTTCTTGGTCATTTTTCGGGCCCATTGAGCTTTCGAGGCTTTTATCTTCAATTCCCGCACTTTAGGGTCCGTTTCGGGCTGTTCAGATGGTCGAATGGGCGTCCATAAAACCCTGTGTAGCTCTCCTAGATGCGGTCTCCAAGGAGACCGTGTTTGGCCTATTTTTTTTTATTTTTTTATTTAAATAATGGGTAATGACCACGGTTTTATGGAAATCACGACCACAAGGCTGCAGTTTCCTCCAAACTGCGTTCTCAAATCACCTCTCCCGGGCGCCCGTAGGTGCATCGACCCCGAGGGCCTCTCGCGTCGACTCCAAATTGACTTCTTATAACCGCGGTTCTGTCATAACCGCATTCTCAGAGCAGAGTCCTGCGCACCCGTGGCTCCGTTTTCTTCACTCGAGGACTCTCCGGGAGCCCTATCTTGAGCCGTTTTCGATGAGAATATCCATTCAGATCGATTTCCATCCATCAAGGACTCTTATTCTCACTATTATCTCGAGTTTTATTCACATATATCCCCTATTTTGGGTGTTTATCTTCTATTTCGACCTAGGGTTTATGGGTTCTATACATATAGTCGCCTGTTCGCAGTGCCCGAAAGGGGGCGTTTCTTTGGTTCGGGGTGGAGCCATGCCACATTGTCAACTCAATCCTTCAACCCCAGCCTACTCAGGGAAGTATTAGATTCATATTCCAACGCTCAGGGCCCTCTTTATTCGTTCCTTCTCTTAATTATTCGTCCTCCCTTTTCTCAGTTTATCACTTTCTACAGTTTTCTGCACTTTTTGGCACGATTGCACATTTTGCATCACATTTTTCCACAGTTGTACTGCGTGTGAATTCTATCTTTTCATTAATAAACATTCACAATACACACACCTTTCATTTGCACCCATTTGCAGGGGTTAAAAACCCTCTCTCGGTGCGTTCTCCCCCTTTCTTCATGTCTACTTTATGCAATTTGGGATAGATACTACACTTCGGTATCTAATGGGTTTTTATCTTTTGTCTTTGGCTTTGATTGGTAAGAAAACAAGAAGAACGTGAGGCCCTCGCTCTCTGGCCGGCTGAAAGGTCAGGAGGTGCAATCCACGTAAGTTCCCGCATCCCTTTTCTACGCGCGATCACGTTGTGGCTGTCTTCTTTGGCCACGTTCTTCTCCTTATTTTCCAAGGTACGCAGCGCCATTCTCATCTTTTCTTAACCCTTTTAGCACTTTTGTACTTGGTGGCGATCACGATTTATTTGTTCATCTTCATCGCCCCTTTTTCCCCTTTCATATACTTCCATGCTTATACATATTTGCTAGTTTGGGGCGGGTGGATATAACTATCTACAAAGCTATTTTTTGGCAATCACGGTGGGACTCCTAGTGCCCATCACGTTGTTCTTGCTCTCCTGTGATGCTTGTTTAGATTGTAGTCCCAGTGTTTTCCATTCAAATTTGTCAGTTTTTAGGTTCTGGGATTAGAAGGCGGTCTCCAAGAGACCGCTACCTTGAGAAGGTGGTCTTTAGGAGACCTCCTTCTATTTCTGGCAGGCCCAAGGGCAGGCTCTTAGGCACGTCTTTCTTTGGCGATTTAATTCACCTCCCGGGGTCTGATCGCTCTGTTTATGGTCCTATATTGTTGTCCTTTATATTGTCTTAATTTTCATATATCATTTGCATTCATTTTATGGTGTTTTCATATTTTAATATTGTCTCAATTTTCGAGTTTTATGCTGGAAATTTGCACGCATACTCTCAGGTACACTGTTCTTTGTTGATTTAAATTACTTTCCAGGGTCTGATTATGCCATTTTCTAGTTCTGTCTTGTTGTCCTTCGTATTATCTTCATTTTCATATATTATTTACATCCATATTATTGTGTTTGCATAATTTAATCTTGCCTTGATTTCTCAGTTTTATGCTGGAATTCTGCATGCACTCCGGTGCACATAAGGCCATGCATTGCATATCGTAGTTGCATTCCTACCTTGGTAAGTGACCCTCTCGCCTCCATATTCATTGGAGTCGACTAGGTGATCTTATCCTGGACCTCTGTAAGCCTCCACGAGCCGTGGATTCCCACGTGGACGTCGAGCCGGTTGTACCTTTCCACCCTTAGGATTTGCATTTGCATACGTGTGAGGGTGTTAACCTTAGTCGACCCAAAATTTGGACCTTGTTCCCATAGGATTCCTATATTGAGGGAATTATTCTTAATTCAAAATATTAAAAGGTCCACTAAAACCCCTAAACATCTTGTATCATATTAACTTGTTGGACTTGGGTGAAAACTCTCACATCATATTGTTTGTGTTGTTTGGGCTTGTCCAAGCCCATTTGTGGTGTTTGGTGCTACATTCCCTCATTATGCACATAGACTTTTGTTGATAGGCCCATTTAGCTTAGCCCTTTTGCCGTGTCCCTTGTCTAGTTCCATAGTCCTAGGTCGCATTTTGCCTTGGTCCCGTGTATTAGTGAGTCAGTCCCACTCTCTTCAGCCCATTATGCCCTTACTTCCCTGGCTGTATTCCTTTGATATCCATGTATTAAGTCTCCACCTCTCTTATGGAGCATCGTCTTAACCCTGTATATTACCCTCCTTCCCAATTTTCTTTCTACTCTCAGCTGGAATCCACTTTCCATGCGGGCCCATCTTCCCGTGATCCCTCTGACCCACATGAAGAACAGGCTAATCTCATGGCCCACTTATCATGCCTTGTTCGCCAAATGGACCCGGCCCAGGCCCAAAGATTGATTGCAAATCACCTTAATGGGCCTTCTTCTCACCTTAATGGGCCTTCTTCTCTTAGTATGCCTTCTTCTCTTAAAGGGCCTTCTTCTCTTAATGGGCCTCCTCCTTCATCTTCTTGTACTGCTGACCCAATGGGTCCTTATGCCAATGTTTCTTCCAAGCCCATATACCTTTCCACTCTCGGAATGGGCCCATATTATTCTCAGGCCGGATCTACCTATCTGGCCCATTACCATGTTCCTAGTCCAAATTCACAATCTTTTGCTCAAGCTGGCTCGCATTTCCCTCGATCTCTCCCTACCTAGGAGATGATTGCTCAAACTCAACGTCATCTTGATGAACTTTAACGTCGGATCGATCCTAAACCCTCCTTGAATGTTCCATTCGTGTTTCAAAATCTTCGGCTTCCACCTCCTTTGTAAATTCTTGCATATCGCCGATATGGTGGAACCGGCGACCCCTTTGTGCACATTAAGGAGTTTGTTTATGAGTCGGCCCAATTTCGGCATGACCAACGTTTGATGGCTTATCTATTCGGTCTGTCATTGGAAGGCCTGGCACGGGATTGGTTCTTTTCCTTGCCGCAAGAGCAGATTGCGAAATTTCAAGCTGTTCAAGAAAAGTTTATTCAGCAATATCCGGACCAGGTTGCGCCCAAGTTCTCTGTTGTGGATTTGGCCCACGATAAGATGAAACCAGGCAAGGAGTTCTCCGCTTTGCTGACCGCTGGCGTCGCCTTGCCACGCAAGTCCCGGGGCACATTCCGGAGCAGGAGCTAATCAAGATGCTTATCTCTAATGCAACACCTGAGTATCGTTTCATCTTGGCCTTGAATGACATTACCTCCTGGCAACAACAATATAGCCGAGTCCGCTTCGTGCGCCAATAATTTTGCAATTCCCTTGACCCCGAGTCTCCTTCACCTTCTACGCCCACAAACACCCCACCATCCACATCTACCTCCTACACGAGTCAGTCCTCTGCCTCCTACCAACCCTCCACGAGTCAACATTCCACGCATCAACCCTCCATTAGTCAACCCCTTATGGGTTTGCCATTCGCCATCCACAGTCAGCCTTCCGCTTCTGCGTATCCGCCTGTGTCTTCGCCTCCGGTCAAGGGAACATCACACCTTGAGCAAGTGGATGCCGTCCACTACATACCTCCTCATACCACTCCTCATGCGTCTTTTCCTAGTCCTTCCGCCACTAACCATGCACCAATGCCTACGCAACCTCCGCTTCTCTCTCCACCTTCTCATACCCCTCGGCATCCGCCTTGCCCGAAGTAGGCTCCTCATCCTCCGTTGCTGGAGTGTTTTACCAATATTTTTCAGGCTTTGATCGCCACCCAAGCGTTGTAGCTCCCTCCGGTTGTGCCTTGCCGACCCGCGGTCGGGAATTTGCTCCAGTTTTGTGATTATCACCGTCAGTAGGGGCATTTGGTCATGGATTGCCCCGAGTTTCTGGAGTTTGTTTATGACTTGGAAGATAAGAAAAGGATTGATTGGCCTGCAATTCACAAGATTGTCTTACATCTTCGCAGCAAGCAATAGCAGCAGTAAGGCTTGCCCGGGGAGCCGTCTTCATCATTGCAAGGCCAGGGGCGCCCCTGTGATTCTTCATCTGGCGCTACGCCTGCTCTGTCATCTACTCCATCACCCGTTCCGTCACCTAGGCCTTTGCCTACCCCATCACCATCTCCATCTCCATCCACCTCATTATCTTTGCCATCTCCTACACCATCTCAATAACCTCCACAAACCCAAGCCTCTGCTCAGGCTAATGCTACCCCTTCTTCCTCTACTCCCGTTGTCATCGCCGCTTCTGCTCCCAATGCCACCTGACGCATTGTGTCGATACGCCCATGGTGGGCGCCGCGGTCCTCCTCTTTATCTCCTCCACCACCGACACCATCTCCATTACATGCATCTCTGTCTCCATCACCCTCTCCACCATCCTCACCATTATCTAGCCCATCACCATCGCCTTCACCACCACCTCTCCCAAAACCTCAGTCTCCATCATCTCCACCGTCTTCACCATCTCCTACGCCATCACCTTCGCCTGAGCATGAGCAAGCTCCATCTTCACCTTCACCGTCTCCCTTACTTGAGCCTGAGCAAGCTACGCCTTCGCCTTTGCCTCCACCTTCACCCACATTGCCTTTGCCACCACTTGACATCACCATCCCCGTTGAAGCCTCCACACCTTCCAAGCTTTTTACCTTCACTTCTCCATCCATTTCCACCCCACAGACTAGGTGTGTGCTACCTATAGTGCCCTTTGGGTCTGGTCCCCAGGGAGACGATGAGCCGGGTCAGGATGACGCGATGCCGGTTACTCATTTCATGCTTCAGGATTTCATCTGCTGCATGCCAGTCCGCGTCCTGGTCCCTTGCTATTTTGGGGATGAGCCTGCCATTCCCATGACGGTTGGCAAGAAGAGTTCCCTTGCATTGGTGCCAGTTTCTTCCTGAGCGAGGCCGGTGGCAATCTCTTTGCTCACCGGAGGTCTTACCATTGATGTTGTTATTTCTTCTCGCTCCATTTTAGTTCAGATGACTAGCCAAGAAGGGTTCTCTACCCGAATCGTGCTAACTTGTACGGCTACCAGGAAAGTTATGAATTCTATGTTCAAGGGGTAATTTGCCATATTTTCAACACTCTCGAAGGACATTCCGCACATTTTATGCAATCTCCCTCGATTTGTTAGTGGGCCGGTCACGTCAACGCCACGCATTGATCTCCCTCAGTTCCATTCTTCTCTTCTATCAAGGGAGTTGTGTTACAAGCCTGATTGCCAAGTGGAGTTGTTGAATCTCATGCTTCTAGTGCCAAGTGACAAGACTCCGTGGACTCCTGTTCCTCATCTGCCTGAGGAGTTACATGTTCAAGAATGTCCAGTTATTGTTAGCACTGGGTGTCTAGGGGCAATCGCCCCGATGAAGCTGCATGTTCATGACTGGGCCAGGCCGTCTATCAGGTGGGCCCATTATTTGAGGAGGTATTTCAAGTCAAGAAGCCTGAAGGTCCGAGTCCATGCCAGGTGGGTCCATTTTTGAGAAATTTCTGTCAAGAAGAGGCTGCGGCACAAGTTCAAGGGCCGTCAATTGTGCACTTCGGGAACCACTTCTCCTTCCTTTCATTCATCATTCCTTTTACTCAGCTCCCACCCTTGGGTGGTGTACTTTCCTCCTTTTCATCCTATTTCTATGATTTTCTCTCCATTTTTTAGGTCCATGAACCCCTATTCCTCTCCTTTTTATCCGGAGCCTCTGGATCTTCTTTTTCACAATTCTAGGCCTCAGCCTATGCCCTCCTATCATCCTGATTTAGGGGCACTTTTCGATTCCTCTTCTGTTCATCCGGAGCCTCCGGATCTTCTCCTCCATCACTCCGATCCTCAATCTTCACCTGATTCTTCTCCTCCGATATTCCCGGGTTATGCCAATTGTCTTTCTCCGACCCTGTCGGATGGTCACAATTCTCCTTCTCCGACCTTGTCGGATTATTACCATTCTCCTTCTTCGACCATGTCAGATGATCATTCTTCTCCCTCACCTTTACTGCAATCTAATCATTATCTTTCTATTCTTTCTTCCTCACCTTTTCGGGGTTCTCACCATTTTTCTTGCTATTTTCAAGACTTTAGTCCGCATTGATCTCGGTTAGTCTCTGGTTATTCTGTATGTTGTTCCTTGTTATCAGGGTCTCTGCGCCTTAACAAGGGAGTTCTAACCCTCGCCTCTCTTCATTTTTTATCCTTCTTCGTCCAATGTGGTGTCTATCGCTCCTTCGTGTCGAGGAATCTTTCAAAAACTTTGTTATCCTTTCATCCTTGTCATGTCAATCAAGGAAAATAAAGCTCGTGCTACTCGAAGATCGTTGATCAAGCCCTCGCTTCAAGATGTTATTTCCACGCTATGTATTTGCAACGTATCTTTTATTTTGTGCAAGAACATGCTATCCTTGCTATTTCTATTGTTATTCATGCACATAATCATAATGTTGATTCCTTAAAATGGTTGAGTGACTTTAGGAAGTTTGCTTTAGGAAGTCAAAACTTCCAGTTCGCTTCTGTAGCATTCTTAGGCTGGTGATAGCTTCGCGCTGGGAGTCTAATTTCTTTCCCCGATCGTTGAGGGTGTTCCTCTCAGTATGGGTTTTCACACACTACACGGCGAGTTGTAGTCGATTCCTCTGAGGCACACCGTTGCTACTTTAGCCATATCATGGGTATGCACAAAGGTCTTTTTTTTCTCTACTCGGCCGAGTGGAGGGGCAAGAGATTAATGGATGAGATGCCCAACCTAGGCGCTCCCTAATACGAGAGAGGTTTCAAATAGGGGCAGTCTTAACCCTTAAAAATGACCTTTCATGCTATATCTAGCTAATAAGAGCTATAAAATCATGAAAAATTAATGTCAAAATTATGAAATCAAAGGCATGGCAAGAGTGGTAGTACAGTTCCCCGCGGGACGTCATGAGCCCGGTTGCATGCATGCCTAATAAATATGGGTCCCAAAATCAAAGACACAAAGCCCCGGCGCAACAGACTATATCTTTAAGGGATAGTGCTCTGGAAAGAATTCAAATCTTGATATTTCCCATCCTGTA
Source organism: Amorphophallus konjac (assembly GCA_022559845.1). Taxonomy (NCBI): domain Eukaryota; kingdom Viridiplantae; phylum Streptophyta; class Magnoliopsida; order Alismatales; family Araceae; genus Amorphophallus; species Amorphophallus konjac. Next base: position 187,942 of record JAHNEJ010001440.1, read on the forward strand.
TAAGGCTTGTCTCCATTTTTCTTTTGTTTCTCCCTCTTAGGCTGGGTTATATCCCGGGTATGGCCTTAGTAGGGGCACCATTCTTTAGAGGCGGTTGGTTGTGACGAGCCACCCTCAAACGCACGCCCTGCTCAAGGGAAGTCCTTAGCAAGAAGGGAGGAGCAACCACTCCTAGCCAGTAGTTTGCGCCCGTCTTTGGGTGCGGCAGATAGCCTGGTCAAAATTCCAAAAAAATTAGATATTGTCAAAATTTTAAAAAAAATCAGATATTTCCAAAATCCAAAAAAAAGTAGATATTTCAAAAATCCAGAAAAATCAAATATTTTCAAAAAATCCAAAAAAATTATCAAAAAAATCCAAAAATATGTGACTTTTGTTTCTCTTTTTCATGTGTTTTTGTCTATTTTGTCTTGAGGACAAATATGTGATTTGTTTGTTTAGTGTGTAGGTTGCAGGTTCAAGCTTCCTTCCTCTATCTTTTGTTCTGTCTCCTGTCCATATCTTTTGATCTGTTCATCTCTTCAATCTACTCTCTCGATCTGTTCTGAAGCTCATGTCCTTCTCAGCTTTCGTCCATCTCACCTCGCTTCATCATGTCTCCATGAGAGGGCATTGTCTCATGATTTTGAACTTCACGGTTCTGCTTCATTTTGATCTCGGGCTTTGGTTGAAGAGCGTATTAATTTATTCTGTTGTTTTCGTCCCCCGTATTGTTGTCGTCCCTCCATGTCATCCCACACGCGTCTTTGTCCCCCGTGGTTGTCATCCCACGTGTCTTTGTCCCGCCATGTTCTTATCCCACCGTGTCGTGTTGTCTTGTCCCACCGTGTCTCAGAGTCCCACACTTATTGTTTGTTCTTGTGGTGTTTTGATTACGATCCCGTGATGTGTTATGTTTCATTTATCTTTGTTATGTTTAGTTCACCTTTGTGATGTTATTTTTTGTTCATGCTTGTTTGATGTGGTTTGTTGTCTTATATATGAAATCTCATTAAAATTTAAATATTTAAAAATTTGAATATTTAAAAATCTAAAAATACTGTTTCGCTTGGCAGGTAAGTCAGGTATGACTCTCTATCCCTTCACACTATTGCATTACTATATGGTATACATATTATTATAGCCTCTCAAGGACCGGCTGGTTGTCCGTGTGTTCTGGGATCTGATGTTCCCCTTTAACAAAAACGATGATGATCTTGGAGCATGCTGGTAATCGTTGGATAGGCCGTTAGTTTGAGTCGGGTGGGGGAGGATGGACTCTGTCTCGCATGCCGTGGTTGCAAGAAGACTCTTGACTCCGTCTTGCTCGGTCTAGCAATATTATCCTTGAGTACTTTCTATTTTATGCTTTCTTTCCATTCGTTTTGATGATTTCTTTATTTTAGCTCAGCATGCATCATGTCACTTTTGAGCACTCACGCCTCGTGATTCTTTCACGGTTTCTCCTCAGTAATGGTTAATTGCACTTCCATCTCTTGGATAAGAGATCCTCATTCCACTCCGAATTTGAACGTCTTCTTTGATCTTCCTTCTTGGTCTGGTTGGCCATCGTGATTCCTGTCTGGATTTTATCTCGATTTTACTTTCCCTTTTCCAGCTTTTCAATTGTGGCTCTTTTCGATCCCCTCATTAGCTCTGGATTGTGTCCCCCGTTGAGGTTGGTCGTGTTTTCTTTTCCCTTAGTTTGCTCTCCAGACATGTCTCATCCGTGTCAGCCATTCCAGGTGGTTAGTTCGGCATTTTTGAGAGAATTCATGTCGCTTGTTGGTTGTGATGGGTGTCTTTTATCTTGATGTCCACTTTTCAGTTCTCCCTGCTTCATTTTTACTTCATCTCCATTTCACGTCGCTTTTAATTTCACTCCATCTCCTTTCCATTCCGCCTCTGCGCAGCTTTCACTCGCTCCCTTGCAAAGCGGACATCAAGAAGGGGCATCTGTTGACACCTATTTTAAGCCTACAAGTTGAGTTATTTCTCTTATTCACCATTCATGATGCTCCGAATTACCTATTAATTTGGAGTCATTCTTTGATATTATTTCGAGCCATTTCTTGGTCATTTTTTGAGCCCATTGAGCTTTGGAGGCTTTTATCTTCAATTCCCCCACTTTTGGGTCCGTTTCGGGCTGTTCTGATGGCCGAACGGGCGTCCAGAAAACCCTGCGTAGCTCTCCTGGATGCGGTCTCCTAGGAGAGCGCATTCAGCCATAGCTTTTATTATTTTTTATTGTTTTATTTAAATAAATGGTCATGGCTGCGGTTTTATGGAAATCACGACCATAAGGCCGCGGTTTCCTCCAAACTGCATTCAAAAATCTCCTCTCCGGTGTGCCCGTAGGTGCGTCGACCCCGTGGGTCTCCCGCGTCGACTATAGTTTGACTTCTTATAGCCACGGTTCTATCATAACCGCGTTCATGAAGAAGTGGTTGATCGACCAACTGCGTTCTCGGAGCAGAGTCCTGCGCACCCGTGGCTCCGTTTTCTTCTCCCGAGGACTCTCTAGGAGCCCTATCTTGCACCGTTTTCGATGAGAATATCCGTCCAGGCCGATTTCCATCCATCCAGGACTCTTATCCCCACTATTATCTCAAGTTTTATTCACATATATCCCCTATTTTTGGGTGTTTATCTCCTATTTCAACCTAGGGTTTCTGGGTTCTCTATATATAGTCGCCTATTCGTAGTGCGCGAAAGGGGGTGTTTCTTTGGTTCGCAGCGGAGTCATGCCGCATTGTCAACTCAATCCTTCGACCCCAGCCTACTCAGGGAAGTATTAGCTTCATATTCCAAAGCTCAGGGCTCTCTTTCTTCGTTCCTTCTCTTAGTTATTTGTCCTCCCTTTTCTCAGTTTATCACTTTCTGTAGTTTTCTGCATGATTGCACACTTTGCAGCATGTTTTTATGCAGTTCTACTGCATGTTAATTTTGTCTTTTCATTCATAAATATTCACAATACACACCTTTCATTTGCACCCGTTTACAGGGGTTAAAAACCCTCTCCCGATGCGTTCTCCCCCTTTCTTCATGTCTACTTTATGCAATTCAGGATAGATACTACACTTCGATTTCTAATGGGTTTTTATCTCTTGTCTTTGGCTTTGATTCACAGGAAAGCAAGAAGAACGTGAGGCCCTCGCTCTCCGGTCGGCTAGAAGGCGAGGAGGTGCAATCCACGTAAGTTCCCATATCCCTTTTATACGCGTGATCACGTTGTGGCCGTCTTCTTTGGCCGCATTCTTCTCCTTATTTTCCAAGGTACGCAACGCCATTCTCATCTTTTCTTAACCCTTTTAGCGCTGTTATACTTGGTGGCGATCACAGTTTATTTGTTCATCTTCATCGCCCCTTTTTCCCCTTTCATATACTTCCATGCTGATACATATTTGCTAGTTTGGGCCGGGTAGATTAAACATCTACAATCCACCTGGAAACACTCACTATGAGTGAGTTGAGTCTTCGGACCTTCACCTCTGCCACGTACCGGAAATCATCTTGCATGAAACAATTTTCACATCCTTGCTTGCTTGTACGTAGCTCCTTTATAAATCTTTTCCTTGGAATTTTCTAAGTCCTTACCTCCTTCCTAAATAAAAATGCAGTGATTTTGATCATTTGTGGAACATGACATATACAAAGGGAGAGGATTTATTTCCTACTATGCATACATTTAGGGGGAGTCATAGTTATGTTCTGGAAAATTCATTTTCTACATACAAAATAATTATCCACACACTTTGCACATAATGAAATAATTGAGTTTAATTGATAAAGATTTAAGAAAGTATTTCCAACACTTTAAAGGGAACTTGAATCTCTACATGGACATTAAAGAGTAATCGTGAGAAAAATGCTGCCTACCTCACAATAATTAAAAAGTGGAATGTTGATCCTAGTAGTCGGGAATCCCCACTGAAATAATTGAGAAAACTCGCGCCGAATGGTGAAGTAAAAATCCACAAGAAAAATTAAAATATGTGACGAATCCTAGTAGTCGAGAATCCGCATTGAGATATATGAGGAGACTCACGTCAAATGGTGAAGTCCATTAAAATAAAAATAAATGGGGTTGTGCGAAGCTACCGATAGTCGAGAATCTAATGTGAAAGTGTAGAGAGGAGATTACCTTCTAGTGTTCTTAAGAAAATCTGAATATCCATATATTATGAAGCTCATTTTTCATTGCCTCACTATTCACTCTTGGGTATTATTGTGATGGATGTATACTCTGAATTTGTCTTCATCATAGTATATGCAGTGCCTCTAGTTTATGACTGCACAACTCACTTCGTTATGCTTCAAGCTTTACTCTTTGATTCTGAATCATCTATCCACTTCCTATCCTTATGCCCTACTGAGGGGAGTTATAGTATTACTTGCATGATTGACCTTTGATGCTTGCTTGCTTGCTTGGATATATCTTAATATTCCCCGTGGTAAATAATTTGGATCAGTTCATACTTCATTTTGTACATATCTTCTGGTCTTCCATGTCCATATCATTTCTAATAACCCCGTTGTCCGTTGATTTTTGTTGATGACAAAAGGGGGGAGAATATAATGTGCATTTGTGTTTCAGTTTCAATCACATTGCATACCATTGCAAATATTCCAATTGCACATCTTCACATTGCATACATTCAATTACATATATTCAATTGCACATATTCAGTCACATAGTGCATACACCTGATACTTCATAGTGCATACTCATTGTTCATATCGCACATGTAACAAAAGAGGGAGAGATGTTCTCCATTCAAATTCTACAGATACAAACGTTTTGTCATTTGAAATTGCTTCTATTCTATCATTTGAAATTCACGCACACATCGTTTTGTCATCATCAAAAAGGGGGAGATTGTTGGAGCCCCTAGTTGATTTTGGTGGTTAGATTTTAATGATAACAAATTGAGTGTGCTTGTGTGCATATGACATTGCGTAACTTTGTTTCACGAATGGAAGTATTGCTCCAAGGTGAGTTTTTATGAAGAAAGCTCGTTTGGATATTTGTCAATGAGATCTTATTGTGCATGTTCATTAAAGTGTTTTTGACACTCATTCAAACCACTTGGGTTACCTTGCATTTCAGGATCAAAGTTCATGGTGGTCACTTGAGGTCAAAAGAATGCATGAATGGTGGACACTTGGATGTCAAAAGATTTCTTGTTGTCTAGGTTTAAAAACAAGTGTCAAATTCCACTATAACTCTTCAAGAATCATTGGTAAGGCTTTGCATTTCTCAAATCTTTCAAGGGAGAAATTTTGGGTAAGCTTCTCTGTTCAGTCATATAGGTCGACCTACCCTCTATAGTGTACCCACATGTGTTTCATGTATTTTCTTCATGGGGTATTGGGGCTTATAATATGTTTAAGAGTTCATATTAATCTTAGTAGAAATTGGCTGGTTGATGCTTTTACATTGCATGAATTGATGGTTATTTCATTTTAACTTTTAGTTGTGAAAAATGGAGATTTAGAAGGGTCTTAAAGCCTTTTTACCACCTGCTATTGCAGGGGTTGACTCACAGAGTCGACCCCCCCTCTTGCTTTGGTTTGCCTTTGTGCAGATAGACCAGGTGCCTGCAAGAGTTGACTCCTACTGGGCCTGGGGCTGTCCAGAAAGGCAGCCAACAAGAGTCGACTCCCTAAGTCGACTCTTGTTCGGAGGCCCTCTGTTTTTGGGGTTTTGGCTGTCAAAAAATCAGGTGTCGACACCAAGTGTCGACACCCCTTCAGGGTGATCTGGAATGGGGGTTTCGATCCCCACTCGAAACCCATTAAACCTAATCCGTATAGACCCTATTTTGACCCCTTTACCCCTAGGTTAAACATACATATCTTGGAAGGGTTTTCAAGGGTTTTTCTGTGGGCTTCTTGGTCATTAGATCAACTCATTCTGCTCTTATATATTCCATGCGATTTGTGGTTTGCTCAACACAGGAGAACATTTGTGTGGCCGCATGTGGAGAGGAATAGAGGTTTCTTGAGAGCTTATCCTATTTTCTTCCTCTTGCAGGGGCGATCCAAGTAAAAAATGTTCATTCTCCATCCATCTTCAAGCGTCAAAGCTTCATCGTGGCCGAGTCTCCAAGGAGGAGCTTCTTCGGCCTCGTATTTTTCGTGATCGACCTCCCACCGTTGAGAGCTTCAAGGAAGAATCATCTGTAGGCCTTCATCTATCAAGGAGATAATTCTGGAACTCCTTTTATGTCTATCTTAATGTTGTTTTTCGATTAATCTTGAGTTGAAGCATGTATTGAACAACTTTTTATTTTTTGAACTAGAAGATATTCTGTGGGTGGACCGCCTATGTACGATCGTATGTGTTGTGTGTTGCGACTGTTGCAGTGTGTGTGTGTGTGTTTGTTGATCCAATCATCGGATCGTGTTGGAGACACCGTCTCCGTGTGTGTGGAGTTGTAACTCCGTGCGCTTCATTTCGAAACGAGTGGATGCTCACCGATTTGCTGAGGGGTGAATGTAGGAGGACTTGTGTATCCTGCCGACCACCTAAAAATCTGGCTCGCACTATGTGGTTGTGTGATTGCATGCCTGATTTGTTTAAATTGATCGTGTGAGATCAGGAAGTTAAAGAGAATTATCTTTACATAGCTCTCAAATTTCATTCCATCATAGTTCAAATCTGATAGGTGTTTTAACTTTGCTGCGTTAGCTTAAAAATTGCCATTGCAATTGAGGGACAATTGAACCCCCCCTTCTTGTCCTCGCACGTACCTTGGGGCAAACAAGGTCCAATGGAGGAGGAGATTTTCATAAGGATAAGAAAGTTAAAAGGAATGATAAGCAGTTGGTTCCTTCCTCCACCACGTCCAAGGAAGTATGTAAGCATTGTGACAAGGCAGGGCACTAAGCCAAGGAATGCTGGAGGAGGTTGGGAGCTTGTCTTCGATGTGGGAGCCGTGGTCACTGGATCCCCGATTGTCCTTTACTTAATGATCAAGCCAGTAATGAGAAGCGTCAAGGTGGACCAAAGAAGCAAGGCCATCTCAAATCTTTACAGGAAGCCGAGCCGAGCGAATGAGGTATTGTGAAAGGTACACTAGATGTTTGTTCCAAGTCTACTTTTATTCTGTTTGATACCGAAGCAACTCATTCTTTTGTCTCTCGAAGTTTTGCTGCCTCTTTGTTTGTGAAGCCTATTTTGTTAGAATCGAAATTTGTTATTTCCACCCCTATTGGAGCTAGGACCGAGATTAAGTATCATTACCCTGATAGTAAGGTCTTAATTGGATGTCAGAATTTGTCTGTCGATCTGGTGTGCATGGATATGGAGGGATATGATGTTATCTTGGGTGCGGATTGGTTATCTAGACATAAGGCTGTCATATATTGTAGGTAGGGGCTAGTAACCTTTAGTGGGCATCCTCGACTTGTTTATTTTGGTCTTCGGAGTCGTGGTAGCTCATCTCTGATTTCGGCCCTTCGAGCTAGCAAGCTTATAAGGAGATGTTGTGTTGCATTCCTAGCATTTGTTACTATCGCGGAGCATAAAGGATCAAAGTTGGAAGAGATCCACGTAGTTAAGGATTTCCCTAATGTATTTTCAGAGGAATTACCTGGTTTACCCCTAGAGAGAGAAGTGACGTTCACTATTGATCTTGTTCCTGGTGCTGGCCCAGTATCTAAGGCTCCTTATGGAATATCCCCGCTGAATTGAAGGAATTGAAGGAGCAGCTAATGGAACTGTTGAAGAAAGGATTTATCAGACCAAGTACTTCCCCTCGAGGAGTGCCAGTTTTGTTTGTCAAGAAGAAGGATGGTTCCATGTGATTATGTATAGATTATCGACAGCTTAATCAGCTTACCATCAATAATAAGTATCCCTTGTCGAGGATTGATGAATTATTTGATCAGATTTCAGGAGCTCGATATTTCTCAAAGATTGATCTCAGGTCTGGATATCATCAGTTAAGGATTAAGGCGGAGGATATATTCAAGACAGCATTCAGAAGCAGGTATGGGCATTATGAATTTACTGTTATGCCTTTTGGACTAACCAATGCCCCTGCAACGTTTATGTAGTTGATGAATAGTATATTCAGGCTGCATCTAGATCAGTTCATTGTGATATTTATTGATGAGATTTTGGTATATTCTAAATCTGAATAAGAGCGTGAGGAACATTTAAGGATAGCATTGCAACTCTTGAGGAGTAATCAATTATATGCTAAATTCAGCAAGTGTGACTTCTAGCTTGAAGAAGTATCATTCCTGGGGCATGTGATCTCGAAGAAGGGAATTTATGTGGATCCATCTAAAGTCGAAGCAGTAAAGAATTGGGGGAGACCCGTCAATGCTGTTGAAATTTGTAGTTTTCTGGGAATTGGGGGAGACCCGTCAATGCTATTGAAATTCATAGTTTTCTGGGTTTGGGTAGCTATTATAGGCATTTTATCAAGGATTTCTCAAAGATTGCTATTCCATTAACAAGACTGACAAGGAAAGAGAATCCGTATGTATGGACTAAGGAATGTGAGAAAAGTTTTCAGACCTTGAAGGATCATTTAACTACTGCACCTGTACTAGCTCTACTCATTGAAGGAGAGAAGTTCAAGGTCTATATCGATACATTTGGAATTGAACTCGGTTGTGTATTGATGCAGCAAGGGAAGGTTATTGCATATTCTTCAAGACAGCTAAAGAAGCACGAAGAAAACTATCCGGTGCATGATATGGAGTTGTCCGCTGTGGTGTTTGCCTTGAAAATTTGGAGGTATTATCTCTATGGGGAGCAGTTTATTGTTTATTCAGATCATAAGAGTTTAAAGTACTTATTCTCTCAGAAGGAGCTCAACATGAGGGAAAGACGCTAGTTGGAGTATCTCAAGGACTTTGATTTCTCTATTCAATATCATCCTAGAAAAGGTAACTCAGTAGCCGATGCTCTTAGTCGGAAGCCAAAAGCTTTGTTGACTAGTTGCATGATTCAAGAATGGCGTATGCTGGAGCAACTTTCTAGATTGAACTTAAATATGGATGAGGAGAAGAAGTGCATTATTTTATCTCATATGAGTTTGTATCCTAAATTATTTTCCGAGATCAAGGAGCTACAAGATGATGACCCTGTGCTTATAGAGATCAAGAGTAGGCTCGATCAACAACCTGATTTCAAGCTAGCAGCAGATGGGAGGTTGTTATTCCATGAAAGGACTTGTGTGTTGGATTGCCCCAACATCAAGAACAAGATTTTGGAAGGGGCACACCGATCAAGGTATACCATTCACCCCGGTGCTACTAATATGTATCAAGATTTGAAGGGTACCTTCTGGTGGCCTAATATAAAGAAAGAGATCACGGAATATGTGAGTCGATGCTTGGTTTGTCAACAAGTTAAGGCCGAACATCTCAAGCCGGCTGGGAAGTTGAAGCCACTAGAAATACCAAAATAGAAGTGGGATAGTATTGATATGGATTTTATCACTGGATTTCTAAGGACCCGAAGTGGGTTTGATGCTATATGGGTGATTGTGGATCGCTTAACGAAGTCTGCTCACTTTTTATCTATTAAGAGTCGCTGGACAGTAGATGTGCTGGCTACACTTTATATCAAGGAGGTTGTGAGACTATATGAATTCCCTACATCTATAGTCTCTGACAGAGATCTAAGGTTCACTTCCCACTTTTGGAAAGGATTGTAGTCACCTTGGGGACGAGATTGAATTTCAGTACAGCTTTTCATCCCAGACTGATGGGCAGACAGAAAGGACAAATCAGATCATTGAAGATATATTGAGGGCATGTATGATAGACATCGGTGGTAGTTGGCATGAGCATTTACCCTTGATAGAATTTGCATATAACAATAGTTATTAGTCCAGTATCAAGATGGCACCTTTCGAGGCACTATAGGGCAGAAATTGTAGATCTTTTTTGTGCTGCAGCGAAGCTAGAGATAGAGGTCTGTTAAGACCAGATATAGTGCAAGATACAACTCAGAGTATTCAGTTGATTAGAGAAAGATTAAAAGTTACTTAGTCAAGGCAGAAGAGTTATGCTGATAATCGATCAAGAGAGTTGGAGTTCCAAGTAGGAGATCATGTGTTCCTCAAGGAACCACCAACCAGAAGTATCAAGAGGTTTGGTATTAAAGGAAAGCTCAGTCCAAGATATATTTGTCCTTTTAACATTCTGGAACGAGTAGGAGAAGTGACTTATAAGATTACTTTACCACCGCAATTGACAGGAGTGCATGATGTATTCCACGTATCAGTGTTGAGGAAGTATGTTTATGACCCCTCGCATGTTATTCAACACAACAACCTAAAGCTACAAAAAGATTTGTCTTATGAAGAGAAGCCTACCAAGATCTTGGATCGCAAGTTGCATCAACTCAGGAACAGGGCTATACCTATGGTAAAGGTTCAATGGAGCAAGCAAGGTCAGGAAGAAGTCACTTGGGAGTTAGAGGAGGCTATTAAGAAGAAGTATCCGCAAATGTTTTCTGGTTAGTGTTTTAACCCTCTCTCTCTTAGACCTTGTGTGAATTTGGAGACCAAATTCTTTTTAGTGGGGGAGGGTGTAACAATCCAATAAAACATATAATATAATATGATTAATAATAGGCCCTAACTATCGTACTCTCCATGAGTAGTCCAATTATTTAATAGGCTAAAACCCACTAATAAATAAAACCTGAATCGTTAAAACCTATTTGTAATCAAAATTTTGTCTTAGTGGGCTTTTGGGTTGGTCACTTTATATCGAAGCATCCTGGTTTACGTTAGGTTAAGGATTAGGTCGACCGAGGATGAGCTAGTGGCTGTAATTGAGGAAGGATAGGATCGAACAAGGGGAGGTTACATTTTAATGAAAGTAGGAGTCCTTGGTAGGAATCGGAGGGGTAGAAGTCCTATAAATAAACCCCGTGTGATGGAAGAAGCATCTTGCTACTGCTACTACTCATGACATGCTGCGGAGGCTCGTGGGGAAGCATCTTCTTCCTCTTCTTCTTCCTCTGCGCGTGCGTCTACATATGCGTCCGTTCCTTCCTCTTAATCGTTCTTCTTCTTCTTTCAATCAGGTAGGTGATCTCTCAACATAACACCTAAGTAAACCATGAGTAATAAAACATGCATATGCAGTCACGTTATTTCCTCACATTAATCTCCATGTTCCATACTAGTTCCATGATTTTTTGTTAAAGTTTTAAGCGTTCTGCAACGTTTCTGTTTCACGTTAAATTTGCGACAAGCCCAGTCGACGCTAATTTATTTACGTCTGTGAAGCAGACACTAACTCTTGAAGTTGCGTCAAGCTAATAGATGCAAATTAATTCATGTCAAGAACCCTGACGTGAATTCCTTAAGTAAGTTAATAAAATAAGCAACATTTAAAATTAAATATATATATTGAACCATGATGCATAAAATTAAGATGTGCATGTTTTTGGGATCCTTAGATTTTCTGTAAATTGTCATGTTTTTAGTTTCCTAAATGGCCTTATAGCACTGTTTATCCTTTGTAAAAGAAATGAACAGTGATCACATTAATGCTAGAATTTGTGTCTGGATAATTGACGCGTGTTCACAAAATCTGTGCCCTTCTAGAAGGTCGCAGATTAATATATGTCAGCTATCTTGATGCTAATTCTTTGATTTTATTAAAATCTAAAATTAATTAAAATTTACATCCAAAGGACAGACGCGTATTCAAGATTCTGTGCCTCTTTATAGAGACGTAAATTCTTTATGCATGTCTATCTTTTAACGTTTAAAAGAATTAACGTCCAGTTCCTAGACACAAATTGAAGAAGTTACGCCTTGTAAGTTGACGCTAATTCTTTAACGTTCTGGCACTTATAAGAATTAACGTCTGTGAGCCAGATGCCTATCCAAGTTTTTGCGCCTCTCTGCAAAGACGCAGATTAATTGGCGTCTGATCCGTTGACGTTAAAGGAATTTGGTTATTAAAAGAATTAACATCTTGATAGTGGATGCTAATTTAGAGAATTAATGCCTACTGCCCCTGACGCTAATTCCTTCCAGTATTGTTTTCCGTGGGTTTTGATCCTACACCATTGGATCTTTTGGCACCATTGTCTCACTACCGAGACATGGTCCCTGTTTTCATGGATTTCTACATTATACACCTTATTTCTTGGAGAAAGAAGGACCCTCCATCGGGAATTCCTCTCATCAGACTGAACATTCTCTCTCTAAGGCCTCTGTAAGTCTCCGTGAGCCTGCGATTCCCACTAGGACGTCGAGCGGGTTGTATCCTAAAAACCCTTAACCCTGTTTAGTCATGTCACTCTGAAGAAACATGACAGCCAGCCATCATAGAGTGCCAAGATTGGGTGATCTGTGAGAGTCCAAACACTACCCAGAATTGGCGTCTGGTTCAGTTATCGCCAATTCTTGAAGTAGCATCCTGACAGGTGACGCAAATTCATTCGTGCCTTACTGTTCACAAGATTTGGCATCTGGAGCAGAAGACACAAATTCTTGGAATTCACGGCATCTTGAGTGGACGCTAATTCTTCCCAGATTCATGCACTTGTGGTTTTCATGGTTTCAAATCATGGTTTATTTCCCTTGTACATAGCTCTATCCTTTACTTCAATTACATTATTAAATCTTCCTACATTATTCCTACAATGTGCATCCTTTGAATTCCATTGGCTATTAAATAAAGTGGATGTTTAGATATTTATGTGGGATCTTTGATCCAATGACTCAATGCATGGCGTTAATGGGGCCCGGTCTGGTCCTAAGAGGAGCACCCGAAAGTACTTGTGTCCATGGGAGCTATTATTGACCACGGTGTGGCATTACACCGAAGTATTTGACTTGCTAGCTTGATCTATGGCATTCCACTCTCTTGACTTGATATTATTTAATGACTTGACATGATTCTTGATTGACTCGGAAGAGGTATTTACTTGTACATGAATAGCCAATTTCTATTGAAATGTGAACTTGCTAGACTCTCTATATTCTTGTTCCATGATGTTCCCTATTCTATTCTATCTTGAGCATGCTTAGTCATAGTTGCATTTCATATAACATGTTAATTACTTTAAGCAAGCCTGATTATAGAGATGTAATTTCTACTTGGCGTTTTGCTCATCTAGTATTTTATCCTATTTTTTAGGTAATTCTAACGAGGATACCCAATCCGACGGAGATGGCCAAGAGTGAAGAGAGTAGAGTCGTACCCGGGATGTCTTGAGTCATTATAGAGTCTTATGTTTTGTCATTTGTCAACCATTATAATTTTCATTTATTAAGTCAAGTGGAGTCGTTGAACTGGTGTTATGTGATTTAAACTTGAATTATTATGGAATATAGGAATTATGGTTATATTTTTAGCGTACTCTGTCTAATTTTACTGAATGCCTTGAGCTCTGATTGACATGAATGATATAAACCGTTGCCTTCCGGGTTCCTTCCGCGCTCGGGGTATGACCAAACCAATAATAATAATAACATCAAAATAATAATAATAAAATAATAATAAAAAACAAAACTAAAAAGAAACAAAACTAAAAAATAAAATAAATAATAAATAATAAAAGTAATAATAAGAAGAAAATAATAATAATAATAATAATAATAATAATAATAATAATAACAATAAATGATGAAACCAAAAGAAACAAAAATAAATAAATGAATCAAAAAAATAAAAAAAAGAGAGAAAAGAAGAAGAAGAAGAAGAGAAAGGGGGTTTCGATCGACCTGTGGATGGCATAAGTCGACCTACCCGTGGGTCGATCGACCTATGTTTGGCACAGGTCGACCTGCCCATGGGTCCTATCGACCTGTGCACAGCATCGGTCGACCGACCCATGGGTTCAGTCGACCTATACTTGGCCCAGGTCAACCTATTTGGGTTCAAATGGTCGGTCTTCCTCTGTGAGTATATTGGACGCTCTCGTAGACCCAGACTTGTGATTCTGAATGTCCGTGTACGCTATATAAAAATAAAAAAATAAATAATAATAATATAAAAATTTAAAATAATAATAATAATTACAGAATACCTTTTGCACTTCCATGCATACACCAACACAGTTTTAAGGTCATATGACCCTTTCTCTTGGCGATTAATAAATGATTTTCTCTTCTTCGGAGAGATGTAATTAACGTCGTGACCTTTACCGGTGGGTTTCAATCCCGACATGCTATCCATTATCGTCTGATCAGTAAGACGACGTGCATACCTCAATGACTCCAAGCCTTCCGGTCTTTGGAATCCGAATAAACTGTCACCTTGTAACTGGCACGCATGTGCACTAATAAATAGAAATAAAATAAATGAATAAAATAAATAAATAAATAAATAAAATATGCTCCCATAAGTCTGGCACGCCCGGTGGAACTAGAATCTCCCTTCATATCTTCACCAGGACTAAGGGGCCTATGGCCTCCCAATAAATGTTGTCTGCTTGTCTTGATATCCAGGTTATGTTCCTGCGATTAGAGGATTTCCCCTCCAATGGTTGGCACCCCCAATTTCGTGGGGCCGGCCTGCGCAAGCCTACTGGACGCTGAAGTGGTAGGGTCTACGAAGACTGCTACTATCAAGGCCCTATCGGCTGAAGCCTAAATTACGGCTGGTTCTACCAATGGTAGGAAGTTTCAGAAAATCGGCTATCATGCCTACCATGCCCACTCCAGTACTAGTTCAATCGACCAAGGATTCGCTTCTTGCTAAAGGGAAGATTTTCAAGAAAAAAAAATTGTTGACATCCCTAAAGGACGACTATATGCCACCGGAAAATCTGTGCTGATCAGAAATGTCAAAATCTACCTGAAGGACTGAGAGGCTGAAGTCATATCGGGCTACGATGTATCATCAGTTCTGGTACCCAACTCTTTTCAACTGTTGATTGGAATAGAAAAGAGCATATTGAGACATAATTTGGCTCTTAGGCTAGCTGAATTCAAGCGAGTCTGGGTGTCTGGGAGCGCTCGGGAGCCCCAAGAGCTCAATACAAATTCAACCCAACTAATGAGATGGAAAGAAAAGAAGAATCATATCATCTGCCATCCCTGGTGGTCTCTCCAACGACATTCAAAGAAGAGGCGCAAAAAGGGAACGCACTTTGCAACTCCAGATGTCACAGCAAAAAAAAAAAACTCATCTAGAGCGCCTGGCTCATATGCCCCTGCAAAGAGAAGGGTGATGTTCCCGCCCTGCCTCCTCTTCACAAGCACAAATAGAGAAAAGCTGGACCGGGTGCAATTATTTTGTGGCCTCGAAGATGCTACTCCGGGGCAGCCAAGGCTTCTAGGAGTCAAGGAAGTTGCTAAATAAAAGCAAGGGAAAGAAGAAAGAAGGAAAATCAACCCCAAAAAAAATCAAACTCTAACTGGCAGTGGGGCAGATAATGAAGAAGCTGGTGGTTATGGGTCTTCACCCCAGAAAGAAATGAATCTGGAAGTTTTAGTCTTTGAGTGACTGACCTTTCTTCATGAGCTACTAAGAAGAATGACAACGGGGAATAGAATCTGGCCACATGGCTGAGTTGATCGGCCGACATTTGGCTCTGCCCACTAAACCTGAGGAACTATCCCAATTCGCTCAAAGATTGGGTCCTCTCCTCCCAATTCGCCCATGGTGAAGGAGGCCTTGATTGCTGCATCCACCGAGGGAATTACAATCGCTCCCTTCATGTCCTGGTTCTTGGTGAATGAAAACTATGTTGTGGGTTGGTGTAGTGGAGCGAACCACTCATCCCCTCTCTGAGGGGGTGAGCGATCTCCTGCACACCCACCTTGGTCTGTTTTATATATATATAAAAGAGAAACAACAAAAGAAGAATGAAGAGAAAAAAAAGAAGGAGAAGAAGCAATCTGTCAGTCAATCTTGAGAACTAAAGATGGCAGTGGGATGTCGATTATTCTACCGAGATAAATCTTAGGCGAAGTGCGAGATAATATATTTAGAATTTCTTTACAAGACTCTATTTTGCCGACATTGCTGTAAAGGTACTGGCAAATAATTGAGATGCCCCCAATAGGAACTTGAATTAAAAGAGACATATCCATTTATATCTAAGTAGGCGAGACCCTCGACCAAAACATCACAAAGCGATGCTGATCCACATGGAGGTTCACCGCAACCAATTGTGTCCCAACTAGCACATGGTTATAATAGGGGCATCTTGCACCGCCCAACCCCACCAATTAAAAAAAATTGGGGCATTCCCCACCAAAGGCTACAACCTACAGCCTCAGCATAACCTCCAGTCCCTCATGCATGTTAACCGCCTGAAGATGTGTTAGAGGCTAGCATTGAATGAGCTTATGGGGCCAATATTCCAGCGCCTCTAAAACAACAAGAGGGCTGGCGGTCAATGCCCAGAAAAGTTAGAAGAAGGCCAGCACCCGACTCCATCCTTGGAGTACATACTCATGGTGCCCCACCTAGGCCGCCGCTACCGGCCGCAACTTCTGCGTGGAGCATAGCAAATCCCATGTGATCTCGAGAAGATCCAATAAAAAAGAAGCAAAAAAAAAAGACAGTCTTCACTATCGGTGCCTAAGGAGGCAAGCCCAGTAGTGTTACGACTGTAAGCAATCATAGACAGGTTAGATGAATATGAACAACCAAAATTGTAGCTCGGGCAGTTAAAAAAAACTATGTGTTTCAGGGGCATTTTAAGCTCCTTGAGTTATGGCAGGAAGCTGAAAAGAAATACAAGATGTAAAAAAAAGGATGGTCCATCTTGGGGGTAGATACTAATAAAAAAAGGAAAAAAGTAAAAGTGGGAAAAGTCAAAAAAAAAAGAATGAAAGAAGAGTTACAACTCTACATTCCAATACACTGTCGGCACTTTAAGTTGGCAGATTGTAAGAAAATAATAAATATGCTTTGCAGCAACAAAGGAAGACTAAGCCGAAATTCTCACTTTCAACAATGTCGTCAGATCTAGAAGAAAATGAGGGCATCCTCCACGAACCAGCAATAACATAATATTCAAGAGTGGAAGTCATACCAAACACCTAAGACTGAAGTTAGAGGTGTTTAGATCCCACCTCCGCCCAGTTTTCACATAGTAAAAGAGAGCAGCAAAAGCATCTGCTCATTCGCTGAATTTCTATAAGCAAAGAGTCACCTGAGCAGACATAACAATCCTAAATAAATACAAGAGAAGGAGAATAAGTCACCTTGAGAATCAGCTCCACTGGTGCAGAATGATGTCAGGCGCATAGCAACCGAAGAAGTGATGTCGGTCAATGTCAGGGCCGACAACACAATGATGAAACTGTTGAAGAAAATCTACGAGGGATACCCTCTCTAAATGAAAAGACCCGGCAAGATACAATTGCAGCTCTACAAGCCCTAGCACATTGTGGAAGGTGCTTTACGCAGTCGGGGAAAACCATCTTTTTTTTCCTGAAGAAGACATGCTCCAGCCCTCCGTAACCCGCAACAGGACGCTCCACATAGGAGGGGGCAATTGAATGATTAAACGTCGAGCAGAATTTGAATTTGTCAGGGGGACCTAGCAGCATACTCCATTTCCATAGTCATCAAAAATACCATTTCAATATACACCTGACGGGGGCCAAGAATATGAAGATAGCTAGCTGCAATCAAAATTTCAAGTGCCTTCAAGTGTGGCAAAATTCCACCCCTCACTTGGGGATTTCACCACCAATGCTGGAAAAGAAGACAAAAAACTATATTCACTGACATACACTCACTTGGGCAAAGAATAGTCCGCCAAGGAGGCTGAAGATAAAAAAAGAAGATGGTGGAGCCTAATGATTGGCTCTCCTTGCCGCTACCTGGTCACCTAACTTACCATGGAAAAACAAAGCTGTCTAAAGTGAAAGATGCACTC
This sequence comes from Amorphophallus konjac, assembly GCA_022559845.1. Classification (NCBI taxonomy): domain Eukaryota; kingdom Viridiplantae; phylum Streptophyta; class Magnoliopsida; order Alismatales; family Araceae; genus Amorphophallus; species Amorphophallus konjac. Next base: position 205,760 of record JAHNEJ010001440.1, read on the forward strand.
TGAGCAAGTCCTCTAGTTTTCCATGTCGGCTCGGGGGCATCTAAAGCCGAAGGTTTATTTGGGCACATGAAGGTCCCACCGAGAACCACAAGACCCATTACAAATGCTGACTACTGGACGGTTGAGCCATTAAAGATTTTTGAAGCTCCCCGCCCAGAGGGCCCATCTACTATATTCTATACAATAGAAGAATACACCTGGTGAAAAGGGAACCACGGCTGCTGCTTTCCTAAACGAAATATATGGTCTGGTCACCTCGACCATGGGACTCCCTGATGAAGCCAACATGGCGGTCAAAATAACAAGAAAACAACAAACCCTACTCTCCCCACCTGGGAGCAAAAAAAAAAATGAATGATGAATGACAAATAAATGAAATGAATCGACGAAGTGCTCCAAAAGTCGGGACATCCACCAAATATGGACGGGAAGCTACCGTAGAATGCTCAATACTCTGGTTTAGGTTTCTCTCTAAAAAAAGAGAAGAAGAAGAAAAAAGAAGAAAAGAAGAAGAAGAAGAAAAGAATAAAGGAATAAAAGAGAAAAAAATTATGAGACAAACATGGTCTCTGCATCCGCCTCTACAGGTAGAGACTCCCTAGAAGCAGTGCATGATGCACATCTAGGGGGACATAAAATGACTGCGCCGTCTGTGGAGCTAAAGAGGACCCCACAACTACAACTACTGATATAAGAAAGCCAAGAAGCTAGCCCTTGTCACAAGCACTAGGAGCCTATTGTTGCAAGAGCTGCAACTTTTCGGGCCATCCCTCGCATAAATCAATGACAAAAGGATAGCTGTTGATTATGTACAAAGCTATTGCCGAATATCCCCTGGGGGCAGTGCTGGCTCAACACACTGATGAAAGAAAAAGATTAGGTTCTCTACTATCGCTGCCCAGATGGATGAGAACAGTAAGGAGGAGCACTCCAATCAAGAAGAAACCCGTCAACGGCCAGGGGGTTACAGACTTATAGGTGGCGCATCTGATGCCTGAAGATTCACCTCTAATCATAGGGTCATCTGATGATGAGGCTCCTAAAGTGGACTAAGTCCAAAATATTGTACGGGGGATACACTTTGACGGGGCCCAACAAAAAAAATAATATAAATGTCTTTATCACCACAAATAAAAGCTCGGGCTAAGATGGACAGGTGTCCTCTAATCGCCAAACGACGAGGCTTGGCACGTCTTATGCTCGATCAACGAGTCCTGTATGAATAAGGAAGCAAACTGCCCTCAGTACAGAGAGTCGGATGCCCTAGTTATGCTACTCGTGGAGCGATTCTCTCCCCCGTTAAATGAGCCACGTCGTTCAAGATTAAAATGCCCAAATCGGCGCAATGGCAAAGCTGTCAAATTCATTAATAGTCCCACTAGACAAAGAACCCTGCATTACAGACGAATTTGTACCAGGGAGCCCAACAAATGAAGCAGAAATGCAGTGAAGTGGACAGAAAAAGTGGGCGTTAAGGTAAACGACACCCGTACTCAACCAAAGAGCGATAGGAATTGTAATGCCCCGAGTTTTTCGGATCCTCGTTCGTGGGACCCAGATCTGGTTTCTCGGAGCGTCCGACTCCGTTGTGTCCAAAATTTCATTTCGGACATCTTTCGTGTTTGGATCGGCGCGATCCGGAGTCGTTTCGGAGGCCCGGAGGCGTTCCGTGACTTTTTCCGCTTGTGTTTTCTGATTCCCGATGTGGGTTTCGGATTTTTCTTCGGAAGCTCGTTGCGGGTGAACCGGGCCGTTCACCTGGGCGCGAGTGATACCGTTGCAATCGGTGCGCTCCCAGGATCGCGAGGGTGTGATTTTCTATTTTTCAGGATTTTTCTGATTTTCTGGATTTTCCTATATATACCCCCCACCCTCTCTCTTCCTCTCATTTCTCACTCTCACCCTCTCTCTCTTCTCCCACTCTCTCCTCTCACTCTCTCCTCTCCGACGGCCGACGGACCGAGGCGGGGGTGAGGCTGGGCGATGCGGGCGAGGAGGACGGCGAGGATGGGTCGAGGATCGAGGCTCGAGGGCGCGGTGAAGCTCGGCCGTGAGTTCGTGGAGCGGCGAGGCTTCAAAGGCATTTTTTTCGTGGATCGGCGTCCACGGTGCACGAAATCTTCTGTGGAGGTAGGGTGATGGACCCCCAGCTCGTGCTCTTTCCTTTCCGGCAAGTTTCGTAGGCTACGGCGAGCCGAGCGGGCCAAACGGGGTGATTTGGGCAAAATCCATGTTTTAGGGCTTGTGGGCCGATCTCCCGTTTCATTGCGTTTCTGGCCGATCCGAGGCCGTAGATGCATGCTAGGGGTTATTTGGGGGCTTCCCCTATGTTTTCCCCCTCATCCGTGGATGTTTGGGGGCGTGGCGTGAATTTTTGGGGTTTTCCCGCCGTTCTCGGTTTTTCGAAATGGTCGCGGTCCACCAGAAACCGCGTTCATTGGTCGCGGTCTTGGGAGAACCACATTTATCCTTTGTGTTTTGGTCAAGGAGGCCTTCGGGCGTCACGGTCGTGCGATAGATCGCTTTGGTCTAGTCGCGGTCATGGGATGACCGCTACTATCTAGTCGCGGTCCTCGGGCGACCGCTACCAGCGGGGTTGCGCGTGGCTACTTGCGGTCGCGAGGTGACCGTGACAGCATGGTCGCGGTCTCCGGTCGACCGCTACCATCTGGTCGCGGTCCCCGGTCGACCACTATCTGGTCGCGGTCACCAGGTGACCACTACCATGTTCTGGTTCCTGTTTGCACTGTTTTCACCTCCGGTCGACCCGGTTGCGACCCAGTGGTTGACTTTAGGTCTCGTGAGTGTCTCGGACACCCCGTGGAGTTCCATGACCGTGTCTTTGGGTGTCCAGAGGAGGTCCCACCTACCTCGTTTTACGTGTCGTGAGCTTAAGGGTCCGGGTGACCTTTTAGCGTCCCGATTGTGTTGTGTTGGTCTCCGGTCGACTCGGTTGTGACCCAGTGGTCGACCTCCGGCCTTGTGAGTATCCCGGACACCTCATGGGTTCTATGTCTGTGTTTTTGGGGTGTCGGGAGGGACCGTGTTACCTCGATTAGCGTGCCCATAGGTGTAGTGGGTCCGGGTGACCCCACGTGTTCCGGGTTTTCATGTTACACATGATCGAGTCACCGTGCATCGGTGGGTGTGCGGTGGGGTCTCCCCCGCATGTCGTGGGTTTCCTTTGGAAGGCGATTCCCATGTGGGCCATGTGCTTGGCCATGGACTGTGAGTCCAGTTATCCGGCCTGGGGCTGGAGGTTTCCCGCTTGCTACAATATGGAAAATCATCGTGGTGGCTCGTGTGCTGCCCTGGGAATCGTGCTTCCGTGTTTTCCGTGTGGCCCGTGTGGGTGGCCTTAAGTCCTTTGCATTCCCTTCCCGAGGGAGTGGTCTTGGCGACTCGTGAGTTGTCTCGGTATTCGTGCTACCGTGGTTTTAGACCTAGGGATTAGGCCAGATTGACGGCTTAGTGCTGTCATGTGCAACGGTCTCGACTCTGAGTCGTGTGACTCAAAGACCGTTGAGTTCAGTAGGTCTAGTGGACCATCTATAGTATGGTGGCGTCGCGCCACCTGTTACTTCGCGATACTCGCAATGGGTGCGGGTGTGGTTTTCTATGTCCACGTTCTGTGACACGTCCACTAGTCGTAGCTTCCTGCGCACGCGTGTGTGGACCCACCTGGGAGTGGTGGAGAGCGAGACCCAGTGTGACGCGGTTTTTAGGCTGGTTTCCGTAGGGCCCCTTACCTTTGCCACCAGAGTCCGGTGGGGGGGAAAACCAGCTAGAGGACCCGACCTAGAGCAAATGGTCTGTGTGTGCACACGTAGTTGGGGGCTTAGGACACGCGCTGACGAGCGTGACCCCAGCTAGTTCTTGTTGTGGTACTTGTTGCGTGTCTGAGTCTCACGCCCGGAGCGTCGTAGCTAGACACTTGTGACGCGGTGTAAGACGTCAGGGGACGCAACCGGTCGTTCTTCTAGTGGGTGGTGCTCCTGTCACGTGACGTGGGTTGTCGTGCACCGGGTTTTGTTTCTGTCCGCGGGACGGGACTTCGTGAGTGGTTTCGGAGTGTTCCCCGAAGTCGAGGTCTGGGGTTTCCGGTGAGCGTCACTGAGGGCCTTTCTCCAGACAGTGTTGTGTTCACGACGGTGAGGTCGTGACCGTGTTCCCTGACCGTATGGTTTTGGCTCAGGCCCTTTTCGAAGGGCAGGCCTCCGCTACGGAGGTAGCGTGGCATTTTCCTAGTAGCATGGCTAGGGTGGTTCGTGTCTGGTGGTCCCCGATCGTGGAATCAGGTGGTCGGGTGCGTGGCTTGGTTGTCCCCCGACGGGAGACTGGGTCGTGTTTTCTGGTACAGTAGGAGTAGCTGTAGTGCCGATTTTTTGACCGGCCACCGGTTTGCTGTTCCTGCTGTAGTTGTAGCTCTCCCTTCTGCTACCGCCGTTGTTTCCGGTTGGGGTTCCGCGAGATCCCTGCTGAGTCTCTATTTTGGAGACTCATTCCCTACTTTTCAGGTGTGGCGGTTCTTCCTCGAGGTTCGAGGGTGCGGAGCGGAGGTTCTCAGTTGCCAGCTTGCCGGGCCGAGTGTTCACTTGGCATGTGGTACGTTTTACTGCTTTAGACTGTACTTTCTGTTGGACTGGACTCTGTTGTAGTTGTTTATTTATTTCTGTTAATTTTGAGTTGTCCTGCTTTATTTCCTATTTCTTTGTGCCTCCACACTCCTTTTAGCCCTTCCGAGCCCTCCCGGCTCGTGGGCGGCGGTACGAGTCTCGGGTTATCGGGCCTTCCTGGTAATCGGATTCTCGGGTCGTCACAGCTGGTATCAGAGCGGTGGTTGTGGACGTACATAGGAATTCGAAATGTTGCAGTGATTAGAGTCCATAAGGTCCAGTACAGTCGACAGCTGGCTTAGGGTTTTGTGTTCGCTTTCTGCCTAGTTTCTCGCTTGAGAGCTTGTGTGCGCTGTGCGGTGCTGTGAAGGTGGTTGCTGTCCGCGGCTTTCGTGCCGGCGTGGGGTCTAAAGATCGAGGTTGAGAGCTTTCTCCCTCATCGAAGGTGGCCCTGGTTGTGCTGCGTTGGGTAGAGGTTGCTGGCAGGCATGAGTTCGCGGTGCTGCGTTTGAAGAATCTGCAGCGTGGTCAGGTGGTTGGAGAGGACTGTTCGTGGTTAAGTGGCCGTGAGCGCGCTCTGAGGGAGCTGCTGTCAGTTTTGGCCACTCCAGCTTGAGGTTTGTCCAGCTCCTGAGGTGTTCTGATCGAGAAGTGTGCTTGGGTGAGCGGAGGATCTTCTCGGTGAGCTACTGTTTCATCTAGCCTGATGATCTTGTCGTGCTCTGTGGCGTCAGAAATGACGTGTCGGTCCCGATTGTTTTACGGATTTCGAGGCAGGATTGGGCTGTGGTGTCCCAGTAAGTCTTGCTCATGCGCTCTCGTATGCGAAGGGGTGTGTTCGCCTTGGATTTGGTCTGAGATGTGAAGGCTCCGCGGCGAGTTCGGGACTCGAGGATGAGCATCGGCGGTTGTTGTTATGGCTCGTGTTGCGGCTCTTGGCATGCCGTGTTGCAGTTCGAGGAATTGCAGCGGTGACGCATCGAGAGATGCTGTGATTGTGGTCTGACGTGACGCTCGCCGAGTGTGTCGGAGGCACTGACCTGATGGAAGCGATGGTTTTCCTTGGTGCTGGATGGTGCTGTTTCCGGCATGCGCAAGGTTTGAGGTCAGGTCGAGCGTGGAGTTCTTCCGTTGGTTGAAAGTGTGCTGGTTTCTCCATTGGTTGGAGAGATTGTGCTTGGCTGGGGTCGTCGTCTTGCATTGTGTGTTCGGATTGGTTGGCCTTCATGTGCCATGAAGTCCGTGCGAGAGGTGCTCCTTGTCTTGGCAAGGTGGTTGCCTGTGAGAAGCTGTGCCCATTCCCTTGTCGTGTGAGGGTGTGCTGGCGCTGTTCCGGAAGGATGAGTGCTGGTTGGGCGGTGTTTGCTTTCTCGGCTGTGCGCGTGAATCAGAGTGCGCAGCGGAAGCGTGGTGGGCTTGTGACCCACTGGTTCAGGATCGTAGCGTTGGTTGCTACGGGCGGATTCCTGAGTTCGCGTTGAGCATCGGAGGATGGGTTCCTCGGTGTGAAACGTGTTGTTGCCATGCCGTTACTCGAGGTATTATGGTTGTTGGCACTGGCAGGATGGAGTGTTGGGGAAAACTGCTGACTAGTGCGCCGCATGAGTACCCTGTTCCTGTGTTGGAAGCCGTGTCAGGCGTCGGTGTTGGACCTGGATGAGGTTGTTGAGGATGTCGCCTGACGATGGTTGAGGACGTGTTGGTCAGAGTCGGTGGCTTGGTGCCGACTTGTGTTCCCAGTCGTGTCCTCGGATGAGATCATTTTTGGGGAAGTGGTCTCTGGCAGACTATGGGTCCCGGTTGATGGATATGAGTGGCTGGTGAGCCTAACCGTGTGAGCGACAACAGCAGTGTCTGTTGGTTCTACGGTCTTGTCAGATTGTGACGGTGAGATGTTTATTGCTTAGGGACCCGTGAGCACTGTTCATGTGGTGTCCTGTGGCTCTGTGGTAAGGGCGTAATCGGGATTGGCAGGTGTCCACTTGCATTGATCGAAGGATTTGATGAGACCAGATGGAAGAGTGACGCCTGTGGGCGGAGGCCTTTTGTGAGATTGGCATCGGATGGTGGTGCTTGATAGGACGTTGGTGTCGCAATGGTTATCCCTGGTTTGGTGACCAGCATGGGGTGGTTCCCCTGTGAGTCTGAGTCCAGTGAGGTGATGACTGAAGACACCATGATCCGTCATTTGGTTTCATCGTGCTCCCCAAGAGGGTTGAGTTGGCGTTCAGATGCGGAGTCCGAGAGGAGTGCTGCTCGAGATGTGGCATCAGTCTGTGTGGGAGTCGACAGATGGCTTGCTGAGGTTTGGAATGATTCCTTTGGACCCGGTCGAGGACCAGGAAAGAAGGAAGAAGCTGAGCAAGCGGAGGTTTCCCGTTGACGAGCCGTTGGTGACCAGTGGATGGTCTTTTCAGAGACAGAAGATGCTGGTTGTTGGGGCTCGAGCGTGGCGAGGGCCGTGTGCCAGCGAGACCTTTGGTGGTCGTTTCTGTGATGTGCCTTTTCGGATGGGATCTGGACTTTGTCGAAGTTTATCTTCTGACAAGAGTTGGCACAGTGTTATGTCCGACTTTCGGCTTGCCATGTGTGAGGTGTTTCTTAGTGCTGAGCCGATGTTCTGGTTGCGGTCTGCGGAGAGGACTGCTTGAGCTGGTGGAGGCTCTGTTTTGGTTGCTCCCTTAAGGAGGGTGTGCGACCTGTCAGCTGGCTGCGAAGCTGATGTGCGATTTGTCGGCCGACCATTGGATGAATCGGTAGCTGTTGCTTGTGTCGAGGGTTGTGTTTCCGCGGTGAGCGAGATTGTGGCTGCAGTGCCATGTTGGTTCTCGCGTTGTCTGAGGTGATGCCGGACTGTGTCCTTTGGTATACGCCTACTCTGATTACCGGTGTGTGCGGCGGGCGGAGCGAGGTGTTGTTTGTGATTGTAAGTCTGGTTGTGTCCCTCAGGACCGGTGTTTTCATGAGAACCGAGATTTTCTGTGCTGGGGTTCTGACGGCGTTATCAGTGGGTTACGGCGTTCTTCCCCTGTTCCTGTGCTTATCCTGAATTTCGAGGATGAAATTTCTTTAAGGGGGGAGGGCTGTAATGCCTCGGGTTTTTCAGATCCTCGTTCGTGGGTCCCGATCTGGTTTCTCGGAGCGTCTGACTTCGTTGTGTCCGAAATTTTGTTTCAGACATCTTTCGTGTTCGGATCGGCGCGATCCGGAGTCGTTTCGGAGACCCGAAGGCGTTCCGCGGCTTTTTCCGCGTGTGTTTTCCGATTCCTGGTGTGGGTTTCGGCTTTTTCTTCGGAAGCTCAGTTGACACCTTGAAAATGAGCAAGGGTGGAAACAGAATTGAAAAGAAGATCAGACCAACAGTGAAAGATCAACGACGAAGCTCGTCAACCGTCTACCCGGCTGAAGCCTTTTCCCGGCCAAGCTGAAGTCCGGTGCCATTGCCAGTCAGACAGCGGCGCTGATGAAATAGCAGTCACCCGACTGATGAAACCCCCTAGCACACTTTAACAAGAGCTACACTACGGCCTCGTCTGAAGGTCTGCAGATGACACGTCATATCAAGTCAGATATTGATTTGTTGACAGATGAGATGTGAGCAAAGATAAAGATAAAACCAGAACCAGCAAATGAAGATTGTGAAGATTCCGGCAAGGTCGGAAGCCACGGAAGAATTACCACTGAAGCTGCCATCCGGCTGAATCCCTCCCCGGCCAAGCTGATGTCTGGTGTTGCCATCCCTCAGATGGCAGTACTGATAAGAATTGCAGTCTATCGACCGATGAGAACTCCAGAGGTATTCTGATAAGACTATGTCAACCCATCAACTAAAAGGACCTTCATCTGTTCTGATAGATTCGAAGGACTAATGAAGAGGCAGATTAGGCGCCCCAGAAGCCTAGTGATGAGAAAAATTAAAGCAATAAGAAAGGGGCCTAAATGGGCCATGGCGCCGAGAGCTCTTCACCACGGCCCAAAGCATGGCGCCGAGAAGCCTTCGCGTCGGGAAGCAAGGGGGCGCGCCGGGAACCTGAGGTATGCACGCCAGGGCAACCCTATCGAGAAGGGGGGATGCTATGCCTATAAAAGGCCCATTTCCTCCATATCGCTAGGGGCGAGAGAGGACACCGGGAGATAAAAATCCCCTCATTCGAAAAGGGCCAGAACAGAGGAAGAGAGCCTCCTCCACTGAAAGAAAGAGAGAAGAGACCAATCCCAAGAGAAAGAGAAGGAGAAGAAGCTCCGGGTGAGTAGCAGGGGAGGGAGAGGAGTCAATGCTCCGCCCTCCCCCATGTTTTCTTTTCTTCTTCATGTAATTATACGAGTCTTGTCTCGATTCCTCGGATGTAACCGGGATATCCCGGCCCCTGGCTCATTCCCCCCTTTCCTCACTCACTTCTCGTGGTTGATTTGAGTTTTGGAATGATGTAATGAAATGGAATGTCACAATGGCCCGTTTGGGCACTGAATGATTAAAATATCTGCTATCTGTCCCCCCTTCTTTTCATCTGATGTTCTTCGAAGCGTTTGTTTGCTTAGATGCTCCGGATTTCCGGCTCAAGTCGTTCTCTCGTGAAGGATGAAGACGGAGCCCCAACCCTCATTCAATGGGTTATTGGGCTCTGTCCCCCTCCTTCCCTCCCTCTGATGATGGACTTTCCCGCATATCATGGATTTTTGCCGAGCTCCCAGCTGGTTCGGGGTCAGAGACATCAATCTCTTGATCGTCTGAGCAGCAGGTGACCAGAAAAACACCTCTCATCCCCGAGGGTTTAATAATAGATGATCTTGCCCTTCGACTGATGCTAGCCTCCCTTAAACCCCTGACCTTCATGCCCATAAAACCTTTGTGATTGATTCCCCATCTGAAATCCTGCCTGAAACCTCCCCTTTGAAACCAAAAGAACTAAGAACAGGGGGCCGGAACCTCCCGGTGCCCCGAACAGTGCCCCATGAAGAGACCTTCCCGGCGCGAGGCTTCCCACGCCGATAACCTCCATCCCCAGCTTCTCGGCGCCAGGAACAGCACCTTGTGAAGAAGACTGCCCTGCGCGGTGAGTCTTGGCGCTGGGAACCACCCCTCTTGCCATACACCCCTTGACACTATGGATTCTCTATCCCTTGAACCCCGGATGAAAGCCTCCCTGCCACCAGCCAAGAAACCATACAGATACCCCTTATAGTCTACTAGATGTAGCCTCTTATTCTGTCAAAGGGCACCCCAGGTCATCATATGCACCTCGGGGATAAAGATTAATGGGGATAACCCCCACATAACCTTACGAGCCAAGGGAGCTCTGCCACTGCATAAGCTTCAATGGCCTCAAAAGGGATATTAAGCTAGTGCTCCAGGCACATACACAGGGCAGGGGTCCAATACCCCTCTATTGTGGCTTTCATCCCGGCACTCCGTGGGTGATTGCCTATCATTCCCTGGCAAAGGCTGATTCCAGGGGACGTGCTGCCCAAATTCTCCCGGGATGATGAAAGACAATATTGAACTGTCCCCGGGACTCTCCACATCAATGGTGAAAGAGGTCCTCTATGCTGGATTGGTCTTCCTCAGTTCCTCTCAGCCTCTGGCCTTCTTTTGAAACACAAACCAAAATCAGTTGAAGCCCGATGAATATATGCATTTTGATCACCCAGGGCCCATCTACTTTGACCTGGATCTCCAGGAAATCCTCTGACCCGCTAGCAAACCCCAGAACAGAGTATCGTCAAACCTTATCGGCGCCATAGCCCCCGGCGCGGCCCGCGTCGGGAACCCCACGCCGAGAAGCCCACCTCCTTGGCCTCCTGCCGAGAGCCTTGCTATTAGCGCGCCGGGAACCCCTGGCCGTTTGGCCCTTGTGTCGAGAACCCCCCCCCTTCCTGTGCCGGGAACCTTGGCCATTTTGCCTGCGCGCAGGGAATCCCCTGGCCATCTTGCCTTTGCACCGGGAACCTATGCATGGTTGAACTGCACCGATAACCTACCCAAATTGTATTACTGAGTCTTCAATCCAAATTTTGTTACGGGGGCTCCGCCCCCAAAAACCCCCGCAAGGGGCGCTGCCCCCTTGACCCCCGCGACCTGACCGCGCAGGTCGATCCGCGTGCGAGGGCGCAACATTGAGCATTCACTTACATTCCGTCGTCCCGCATCGGGTTCATGAATAACCCCTTTTGATCAGGAGGGCTCTGCCACTGCATGAGTTCCGACGGATTCTATAGGGAATATCAAACATTGTCCTATGGCATATTTACATAGTTCGGGAGGTTTGGCCTCTCTCTCTCTCCCGGCTTTCATCCCGGCATTCCGTGGAGGATAGCCTATTTCCACCTGGGCATAATCCAGATTAAGGGGAGATGTTGCCGAAACGCCGATTGATGCTTTAACCCCGACAAGCCCCGGGAAGCGCATGTCATGTACCTCCCGTCCGGCTCGATCCTTCGGGGAATACAAGCACTGCGAGGCCCTTGGCCGGATGAGAAACGTGAAAGGGGGATATGTCCCCGATGATTGTTTAGGCCCCATCCTGCCATTGCGTGGACGGTGTCCTATCTCTACCCGGCACGACCCATACAAAAGGGTCATGCTGATTTAATAATCTGTCATTTATTCAATCACATTATTAGAATAACAAGAATTTCAATATCACGCACTGTCATTTTCGACCGCCCCAAGTGGCCTCCTATTTTGGCGTTTAATCAAGGGTTGTCCTTCCTTGGAAGGGCGTAATTAATGTCATAGTCTTTATGGTATGGCGGACTTCTGGTCCCGACTCGGACTTCACAATCGACTGACCAAGTCAGGTCGAGTGCACAATAAAATCGTCACTCCAGTGACTGGCACGCCTAATAAACTGACCAATAAATCAATAAACAAACAAATCAAATAAATAAAAGATAAGAAATAAAGCGCGTTCCAAAGCTCATTGCGGGTGAACCGGGCCGTTCACCTGGGCGCGAGTGATACCGTTGCGATCGGTGCGCTCCGAGGATCGCGAGGGTGTGATTTTCTATTTTTTAGGATTTTTCTGATTTTTTGGATTTTCCTATATATACCCCCCACCCTCTCTCTTCCTCTCATTTCTCACTCTCACCCTCTCTCTCTTCTCCCACTCTCTCCTCTCACTCTCTCCTCTCCGGCGGCCGACGGACCGAGGCGGGGGAGAGGCGGGGCGATGCGAGCGAGGAGGACGGCGAGGATGGGTCGAGGATCGAGGCTCGAGGGCGCGGTGAAGCTCGGTCGTGAGTTCGTGGAGCGGCGAGGCTTCAACGACGTTTTCTTCGTGGATCGGCGTCCACGGTGCACGAAATCTTCGGTGGAGGTAGGGTGATGGACCCCCAGCTCGTGCTCTTTCCTTTCCCGCAAGTTTCGTAGGTTACGGCGAGCCAAGCAGGCCAAACGGGGTGATTTGGGCAAAATCCATGTTTTAGGGCTTGTGGGCCGATCTCTCGTTTCATTGCGTTTCTGGCCGATCCGAGGCCGTAGATGCATGCTAGGGGTTGTTTGGGGGCTTCCCCTATATTTTCCCCCTCATCCGTGGATGTTTGGGGGCGTGGCGTGGATTTTTGGGGTTTTCTCGCCGTTCTCGATTTTCCGAAATGGTCGCGGTCCACCAGAAACCGCGTTCATTGGTCGCGGTCTTGGGAGAACCGCATTTATCCTTTGTGTTTTGGTCGAGGAGGCCTTCAGGCGTCGCGGTCGTGCGATAGACCGCTTTGGTCTAGTCGCGGTCATGGGATGACCGCTACTATCTGGTCGCGGTCCTCGGGCGACCGCTACCAGCGGGGTTGCGCGTGGCTACTTGCGGTCGTGAGGTGAGCGTGACAGCATGGTCGCGGTCTCCGGTCGACCGCTACCATCTGGTCGCGGTCCCCGGTCGACCACTATCTGGTCGCGGTCACCAGGTGACCACTACCATGTTCTGGTTCCTGTTTGCGCTGTTTTGACCTCCGGTCGACCCGGTTGCGACCCAGTGGGTGACTTTAGGTCTCGTGAGTGTCTCGGACACCCCGTGGAGTTCCATGACCGTGTCTTTGGGTGTCCAGAGGAGGTCCCACCTACCTCGTTTTGCGTGTCATGGGCTTAAGGGTCCGGGTGACCTTTTAGCGTCCCGATTGTGTTGTGTTGGTCTCCGGTCGACTCGGTTGTGACCCAGTGGTCGACCTCCGGCCTTGTGAGTATCCCGGACACCCCATGGGTTCTGTGTCTGTGTTTTTGGGGTGTCGGGAGGGACCGTGTTGTCTCGATTAGCGTGCCCGTAGGTGTAGTGGGACCGGGTGAGCCCACGTGTTCCCGGTTTTCGTGTTACGTATGATCGAGTCACCGTGCATCGGTGGGTGTGCGGTGGGGTCTCCCCCGCATGTCGTGGGTTTCCTTTGGAAGGCGATTCCCATGTGGGCCATGTGCTTGGCCTTGGACTGCGAGTCCAGTTATCCGGCTGGGGCTGGAGGTTTCCCGCTTGCTACAAGATGGGAAATCATCGTGGTGGCTCGTGTGCTGCCCTGGGAATCGTGCTTCCGTGTGGCCCGTGTGGGTGGCCTTAAGTCCTTTGCATTCCCTTCCCGAGGGAGTGGTCTTGGCGGCTCGTGAGTTGTCTCGGTATTTGTGCTACCGTGGTTTTAGACCTAGGGATTAGGCCAGATTGACGGCTTAGTGCTGTCATGTGCAACGGTCTCGACTCTGAGTCGTGTGACTCAAAGACCGTTGAGTTCAGTAGGTCTAGTGGACCATCTAGAGTATGGTGGCGTCGCGCCACCTGTTACTTCGCGATACTCGCAATGGGTGCGGGTGTGGTTTTCTATGTCCACGTTCTGTGACACGTCCACTAGTCGTAGCTTCCTGCGCACACGTGTGTGGACCCACCTGGGAGTGGTGGAGAGCGAGACCCAGTGTGACGCGGTTTTTAGGTTGGTTTCCGTAGGGCCCCTTGCCTTTGCCACCAGAGTCCGGTGGGGGCTAGAGGACCCGACCTAGAGCAGATGGTCTGTGTGTGCACACGTAGTTGGGGGCTTAGGACACGCGCTGACGAGCGTGACCCCAGCTAGTCCTTGTTGTGGTACTTGTTGAGTGTCTGAGTCTCACGCCCGGGGCGTCGTAGCTAAACACTTGTGACGCGGTATAAGACGTCAGGGGACGCAGCCGGTCGTTCTTCTAGTGGGTGGTGCTCTTGTCACGTGACGTCGGTTGTCGTGCACCGGGTTTCGTTTCTGTCCACGGGATGGGACTTCATGAGTGGTTTTGGGAGTGTTCCCGAAGTCGAGGTATGGGGTTTCTAGTGAGCATCACCGAGGGCCTTTCTCCAGACAGTGTTGTGTTCATGACGGTGAGGTCGTGACCGTGTTCCCTGACCGTATGGTTTTGGCTCAGGCCCTTTTCGAAGGGCAGGCCTCCGCTACGGAGGTAGCGTGGCGTTTTCCTAGTAGCATGGCTAGGGCGGTTCGTGTCTGGTGGTCCCCGATCGTGGAATCGGGTGGTCGGGTGCGTGGCTTGGTTGTCCCCCGACGGGAGACTGGGTTGTGTTTTCTGGTACAGTAGGAGTAGCTGTAGTGCTGAGTTTTTGACCGGCCACCGGTTTGCTGTTCCTGTTGTAGTTGTAGCTCTCCCTTCCGCTACCGCCGTTGTTTCCGGTTGGGGTTCTGCGGGATCCCTGCTGAGTCTCTATTTTGGAGACTCATTCCCTGCTTTTCAGGTGTGGCGGTTCTTCCTCGAGGTTCGAGGGTGCGGAGCGGAGGTTCTCAGTTGCCAGCTTGCCGGGCCGAGTGTTCACTTGGCATGTGGTACGTTTTACTGCTTTAGACTGTACTTTCTGTTGGACTGGATTCTGTTGTAGTTGTTTATTTATTTCTGTTAATTTTGAGTTGTCTACTTTATTTCCTATTTCTTTGTGCCTCCACACTCCTTTTAGCCCTTCCGAGCCCTCCCGACTCGTGGGCGGCGGTGCGAGTCTCGGGTTATCGGGCCTTCCCGGTAATCGGATTCTCGGGTCGTCACAGGAATCTTCCGGAAAAGTCTGAACCAATCACACAGAACGACCAAACTGAACGACACATGCTTGGAGCAACTGACTAACTAAAGGGGAAAACACGACCAACCTCATCAGTGAAACGCACAGCTGATAGGCGATCGGAATAAGCAGGAAAAGTAAAGAGACAAGAGACTAAACTCCAAGCAAGAAGCCCCAATCAACTAAACCGAGTAAACAGATCAGAGAAAACTTTGCAACTCAGAGTGGAATTGTAACATCCCGGATAAAAATAATAGGGAATACTTTTTTTTTATAAATAAATCTCTTACAATTAAATAAGTAGGCCAAATAAAGAAATGCATAGGTTATATTAACCCCATATCCGTACATTAATTGGCCTAAACCATTAATCTTGGGATACGTGTACAAGTGAATGAAACTAAGTTAACACTATCCCAAACCAGCATATATATGTTAAGGCCCGAACCCACAACCATTACCCCTTTGGCCTCAACCTATATGTGGGCCTTACAAAGGTCAAAAGCCTTGTACGTAGGAGGCCTTGTATCCTAAAAACAGATGGGCTTAGGATGGGCTTTGGGCTTATACCCAAACACATAGGCACTTAGGGTTTTTTTTGACAAAACGCAAAAAACCTTTAACCCAATGCATTCAAACGTCACAGAAGGCTTTAGGTTTCAAACCAAAGCAAGGCAGGCGGCTGGATGGGATGATTGCTCTAGGGTTTAGAAATGAAAACAAAGCAGGCAGCTGGTGTTTTTGGAAAGTTGGAGTAACGCACGGGAGGATTTTAGAACCCTGCTTTCAATGGCCTTCGACCCCCTCTTGGGGTTCCTCTCTTCTATATAAACCTCACCCGTTGAATGACCAAAGGTTATTGATCGAAGGAGTACCTTGGCCGTGGCAACGTCTTCCATCCTGCTGTTCGTGAGGGAGTCTTCCACCTACGTGAAACATCCACTTGCAGCACTGTCAAGAAGACTTGACTTCCTCCTTTACTCCTCCTGCGAGAAGGGGGCCTTGTTCCTGCGGCTTCTTCATCCTCTGCTTCCTTCACGTTCCTGTCCCACGTTTATCACCCTCCAAAATAGGTGTTCTCTCTCCTAAGCCTAACATTGTTAATAATGAAACCTTGCGTGATCTTGTTCCAATAAATTTTACGTAGGTTGTCTTAATAACCAAAGCCCAAGATAATACTAAGTGAATGCATGGTCTCCCTATCACCGTTTCATGCGTTTTCTGTTTTACGTGAAAGGTTTAACATGGGTTAAAATTTTATAACCATGTAATTATATGCCAAGAATTTTGGAAAATATATATTTGAAATCACAATATTTTTCTCTTAATTATCATGTAATTAGAATCATAAAATTTTGATTAATCTATAAGTGATACTATTCATGTGTTTAAATTCCACACAAGCATTAATGGTTTTTATCTTTTTAACTAGATAGAATTAAATTATGATATTCCATGACTAAAGTTCTTAGATTTTTCTCTTATTTATCATATATTTTATTTCACTAAATTTTCATTAAATAGAAAGTGACATTGTTCATTTATTAAAACCCCGTCTCGACTTTAGGAATTTTTATCTTTTCAACCAGGTAAAATAGAATTGTGATATTTCATAGTTAAGATCCTTAGATTTTTCTCTTAATTGTCATATAAAATTTTTCACTAAATTCTTAATAGATAAAACGTGATATTGTTCATAAGGGATGTTACGTTAACGTTAATTCCTTGAGAGATTTTTCCACTAACCCTATATAAGCCACCTTATTTTCTTTGTGCCCTTGTCATGGTCCCCCTTCCCTCTTTATTCTTTTAAAACTTTATCTATATTCACATTCTTTCAAAAAGTATATGCATGAAATAATATACATATATATATATATAGCGCGTCCACTGCTCAAACGTCATTTCTCAACTATTCCAAATCGTGTTTTCTTGATCCCACATCGCTGGATCTTGGCAGCGTCGTCTCACGATCGAGGCGAGGTCCCTATTTTGCTTTATCAATCACACTCAACTCTTGGTGAGGTTAGGAACCTCCGTCAGATATTCCTTCCGTCGGACTGGTACTTTCTTCATTGAGACCTCCGTAAGATTCCGCTAGCCTTAGTTCCCTCAAGGCAGCCGAGCTGGTTGTACCCTAAAAACCCTGGATCCGATCCGTGTCACCCTGATTTTTCGAAAGCTTGTATATCTCTGAACTGCGACCCTGACATGGACGCCTAATGGATTTGGCGACCAGCCTAGGGGTGCAGATTACCTTTCTAGCGACTTGGTGCTGGACACAAATTTGAAATAAGCGACCACATAAAGTGTCGTTATATGCCTTTTTGCCTATCTTGTGGATGCAGTTTCTAATTGATAGTGATATAATGGACGCCAATTACCCAGTTTCTTGGATTTATCTCGAGTTAGTTATATCATGGATTTTCATGGTTGACGTTTCTATTATTCCATGACACTCTGTCCCTTTCCGGTTATTCTGATAATTTAGATATTCTATTAGATTGTTTAATTCTGCTTATATTTATTGAAACTCTGTCATACTCTAGCCAATTCTGAAGTTATGCTCATCTAAGTATCTATCCTTGTTATATTTTGGTATTTCGTCCTTGACTCTGCATGGGAATTTATCCCTAACTCTCTTGAGCTTATAATTGACTTTGGCCTTGATATTCATCCTTTCTGCTAGATTGATTGTCATGATTTTCAGGTTATATCATTTTATGCATTGCATAGTCATGAACATGATTAATTGGCTAATCACTTTTATCCTGCTTGATGAGAGATGTAATTCCTATTGAGCGTTTTCGCTCACCCAGTTTATCTTAACATTTATCAGGTAATGATGTCGAAGACAACCAATCAGATGGGGAAGGGCAAGAGTGAAGAGTGTTTTGGAGAATCGAGTCAGTGTCTTTTATTTTCTTGAGTCTTGTCCTGTCATTAGAGTCTTTTCGTTTCTATTATGTGTATTTTGAGGCTTTTTCTTTTATCAATGTAAGTTGAGTCAAGATTTAATATTCACATTCTGATATTAATAAGAATTTTATTTTGTCAATATTATCTAGCTGTGTTCATGTCTTATGATTACTCTGATTATTTCATGACTGTTCGCTGTCACGTTCCGAGCAATGCGTTCTGCTGCTCTCGGTTCGGGGCGTGATAGGAATACTTCTCCTTACGTAAAATCACGGACGTGCGATTATCCACTATCATTGAGGCACTTCGAAGAGATCAGGGGACATGAATGCTCAAAAGAATGCGTATGATGCATGCTGGGCTATGATGCGCAGATAACTCTTCATTTAAAAGCCGTTCCATAATTTTAAAAATAAACCTGTTGACACCTATTTTTAGCCCGCAAGTTACGTCATTTCTTTTATTCATCATTTTTGATGTCCCAAATTACCCATTATTTTGGAGCCTTTCATGGATGGATTTCGAGCCCATTTCATTGTTCCTTAACTTTTGAGTCTTAGAGATCATGATTTCTTAGAGCCCTTGAGCTTATTCTATCAAGTTTCGGCTTTCCAAGTCGACTTATGGCCTATTTAGGTCAACTTTCCATCAAGCATTCGGCTACTTTCACTGTGCAGTCTTACAAATGGTCATTTTTCATCCCCTTCTGTTCCTCTATTAAAACGTGTCCTTCACTAAAGTTGTTCATCTTTCAAAGCTCCACAATTTCTTTTTCTACACTAGTGGCCAGTTCTCCACCGATTTTAAGTTATTCGAATTTTTCCGACGTACTGTGCTGTTCACTTGCGTCCCAGAATTCTTTCTCTCTATTCCCGCCCCATTTTCTCCCCCTTCCTCTCGTTTTCGCATCTTGCTCTCTTCATGAAAGTTGTTCATCTTTTTGTTATCTACAATTTCTTATTCTACGATTTTCACTAATTTGGCATCATTTTCGAGAAAAGATCTGATTTCTAAAGTCACGTAAAGTCTACCCAGAAATTTTCCTCCAGCAGCCTAGCGGTCATTTGCTAGACCGCTAGGCCTTCAAAAATGGTCATTCACTAGACCGTTTTCCGGAAACTTGTCCGAAATCGTCCCGTTTCACCCTTGGAGCCTTGCGATCACCCCCTAGACCATTTACCATCCCATTGCGGCCCTACGATAGACCGCTAGGCCAGCCCAAGAGTCCAACCTGCGCTGGACTATCTCAAAATCCGTCCACCGTGCCTATCTTCAACGCCCATATCTTCTAGAATACAACTCCGAATTGACCCCCATTTGTTCTTACCTCTTGCCCTTTGTATTATCTCGAGTTTGATCTATAGAACTCAAATTTTCATTGGCTATATCTCTCGGAATACAAGTCAAACTTTTATTTGTCCTAGTACAAGTCAAACTTTGTTTTTCTATGCGACGGGCCTACCTTCCAAGAGTCATATCTTCTAGAATACTCCTCCAAATCGAGTCCCGTTTATTTCTATCTCTTGTCCTTAGTATTATCTTGAGTTTGATACATAGAACTCGATTTATCTTGGACTATATCTCCGGGAATCGCGAGAGGAAGTTGGGACTTTTTCTGCAAACTCTATATAAACTGCCTAGTTCCAAGTGGCGACAGGGGGTTCTTCTTCAACTCGGGACAAAGCCATGCTACATCTCCAACTCACAACTTCGACCCTGGTTTGAAGGGGGAAGTATTGGCTTTTCATTGCATCCTTTTGGGCTTGATTTCATGGTCTATTCTCTTAGTTCTCCTCCTCTCAAAATCACAAATCATCACAGTTTTCTGCACTTTCTGCTACACTTGTATTTTTGCACGTTTTGCATCATCGTTTTCTCTCTATTCTCTTCATCAAATCTCGTGATTTCAAATCCTATGTATGCACAACACATACACATATCTTTTCCACCCTTCCACAGGGGTTAAAAATCTCCCCCTAGTGAGTTTGCCCTCAATTTCTAACCCTATTTTATCACTGCGGGATTGATGCTACACTTCATGATCTAATGGGTTTTTCTCTTGTGTTTTGGCTTTGTTTTGCAAGAGAGCATGATATGAACGTGAGGCCCTCTTCTTCTAGCTGGCTAGAGGATGAGGAGGTTTGAATCTACAATGCTCCCACACCCCATTTCAAGCGCGATCAACTCTTCAAGTTCCAAGGTACACGGTGCCGTCCTTTGATCTCTTCATCCTTTTGGCGTTGTTGGAACCTTGGTGGCGATCACGGTATGTCTTTCTCATCCTTTCATCACCCTTTTCTTTGACTCACATGTTTATGCATGTTTTAGTTTAAAGGGGGTGGGGTAGATTAATCTATCTACATCCTAGTTTTTGACGATCACGGTGGGACCCCAATGCCCATCACATTTGTTTTCATGCTCTTTTGTAAGTTGGGTGTGTGCATGTTCATGTTTAGGTAGTATTTCTTCCATTCTCCCACTGTTTTGGGTGTTTTAAGGGCTCTGGTGGCCTAGCGGTCTTCTGGTAGACCGCAAGGGGGAAAGAAGCGGTCATCTGGTAGACCGTTTACGGATTTTGGCAGTTCTGCGCACATGCTCACAGGGCCCTATTTGTCAAGGCATAACTTTTGATCCCGGAGTCCGATTGTGCTGATTTTTCTCCCGTTGGATAGCCCTTTGTATTATCTTTCCATCCATATCTTATTTGTACAATTTAGGTCACGTTTGCATAGTGTAATATTGTCATACTTTTTGAGTTTTTAACATACGGTATGTAGGCAGGCTCAGGGACAGGTTCATAGGTACGACTTTGATTGATGATTTGATTGCCTTCCCGATGTCTGATTGTCTGATTTTTATTCCATTGGATAGCCCTTTGTATTATCTCTCCATCCATATACTATTTGCATCATATGGGTCACATTTGCATAGTTAAATATTGTCATCATTTTAACATTTTGTGCATGAAATCTGCATACAGACCCAACGACAGGTTCACGGGGGCAACTTTCTTGGATGATTTGACTGACCTCCCGGGGTAGGATTGCTCTGTTCTTTGGCTCGTTGGATAGACCTTTGTATTATCTTCCATCCATATCTCATTTGCATCATTTGGGTCACGTTTGCATACCTAAAAATTGTCGTCAATATTGCATTTTTTGCATAAAATCTGCATACAGGTCGGAGGGCAGATGCAAAGGTACATCGCTTATTCATGAGTTTTTATATCTTTTAGTGCCTGATTGTGCATATTTTTGGCCTTGCATTATTGTCCTTCATATTGTCTTGGATGTACCACTTTCTTTGCATTCATATCATGGTGTGTGCATAATTATATCTTGCCTTCATTTTCACTTTTATGCTAGATTTTTGCATGCACTCCGATGCACATAGGGCCATGCATTGCATATTATAGTTATATTTCTACCTTGGTAAGTGATCCTCTCGCCTCCATATTCCTTGGGGTCGACTAGGTGATCTTATTCGGGACATCCATAAGTTCCCGTGAGCCGTGGATTCCCACACGGACGCCGAGACGGTTGTACCTTTTCTTCCCCTTAGGCTTACATTTGCATACATGTGAGAGAATTAACCTTAGTCAACCCAAAGTTTAGACCTTATTCGCATAGGATTCCTATCTTGAGAGAATTATTCTTAATTCAAATCATTAAAAGGTCGATTAAAACTTCTAAAAATTTCCCATCATATCAACTTGTTTGACTTGGGTGAAAACTCTCACATTGCATTGTTTGTGTTATTTGGGCTTGTCCAAGCCCATTAGTGGTGTTTGTATTGCATTTCCATCAACATCCACATGTTTTGTTATTTGTAGGCCCATTTAGGTTAGCCCATTTTGTGTGTCCTTTATCTAGTCCATTGTCCAGTCCTGTTGTCCATTGGTCTTTGCATTAGTTGGTCAACCCCCCTTACTGTCAAGCCCATTAAGCCCATACTTCTCCACTTATATTCTTCTTGATATCTTTGTATTAAGTCTCCATTTGCCCTCATGGAGCATCTTTCCAACCCCTTGTATCATCCTTCTCCCCAATTTTCTTCTAATTCCCGCGTGAAATCCCCCTCCCACGCGGGCCCATCTTCCCGTGGTCCTTCTGATCTATCCGAGGAACATGCTAATTTTATGGCCCGTCTCTTAAGCCTTGTTCGCCAAATGGGCCCGGCCCAGGCCCAACGTCTCATTGCATCTCATCTTCATGGGCCTCCTTCTCTTAACGGGCCTCCTTCTCTCATTAACGGGCCTCATTTTTCTAATGAGCCTCATTCTTCTTCTGTTTATGCTGCTGGTCCAATGGGTCCTTATGCTTATGTTCCTTCCAGGCCCGCATATTCTTCCATTTTCGAAACGGGCCCTTATTCTTCTCAGCCCGGATCTTTTTATCCGGCCCAATACTATGCTCCTGGTCCAAATTCACAGCCTCTTGCTGAAGTCGGCCCGCATTACTCTCGATCTCTCCCTACTCAGGAGATGATCATTCAAACCCAACGCCAGCTTGATGAACTCCAACGCCGAATCGATCCCAAATCCTCCTTGAGTATTCTATTCGTATTTCAAGGTCTTCAGCTTCCGCCATCTTCTCAAATTCCCGCATATCGCCGTTATGGTGGAGTCGGTGACCCGTATGTGCACATTAAGGAGTTTCTTTATGAGTCGGCCCAATTTCGACATGACCAATGTTTGATGGCCTGTCTATTCGCTCTGTCTTTGGAAGGCCCGGCTCAGGATTGGTTCTTTTCTCTTCCGCAAGAGCAGATTGTGAATTTCCAAGTCGTGCAAGAGAAGTTCATTCAGCAATTTCACGACCAGGTTTGGCCCAAGTATTCCATGGTGGATCTGGCCCATGAGAAGATGAAGCCCAATGAGGATTTCTGCACCTTTGCTGACCACTGGCGTCGCCTCGTCGCATAAGTCCCGAGGCACATTCCGGAGCAGGAGCTGATCAAGATGCTTATTTCTAATGCAACGCCCGAGTACCGCTTCATCCTAGCCCTCAATGACATCACCTCCTGGCAACAACTTTATAGCCGAGCTCGCTTCATTCGCCAACAAATCCAAGATTCCCTTTACCCCGAGTCTTCTCCGCCTTCCGCATCTCCACACACCCCGCCATCTACATCTACTTCCACCTCCACATATCAACCTTCACCCTTCGCATATCGAACCTCCACATATCAAATCTCCACGAGTCATCCTTCCACGAGTCTACCTTCCACTTCTACATACCCATACACCTCCACATGTCAACCCTCCATGAGTCAGCCGTCTGCATATCCATACCCTCATGTGTCTCCGCCTGTGTCTCCACCTCCGGTCAAGGGAGCACCACACCCCGAGCAAGTAGATGTCGTCTACATACCCCCTCATCCCGCTCCACATATGCCATCACCAAAGCCCTCCACCACTAGCCAAGCACTCTTGCCTATGCAACTTTCACTTCCGTCTCCATAACCTTCTCACCATTACATATGCCTCGACATCCACCTTGCCCAAAGCAGGCTCCTCATCCTCCGTTGCCGGAGTGTTTCACCGATATCTCTCGGGCTTTGATGGCCACTCACGTGTTGCCACTCTCTCCAGTTGTACCTTGCCGACCCGCGGTCGGGAATATGCTTCAGTTCTGTGATTTCCATCGCCAGCAGGGGCATTTGGTGGAAGATTACCCCGAGTTCCGAGAGTTTGTTTACGGCTTGGAAGATCAAAAAAGGATTGATTGGGTCGCTATTCACAAAGGCATTCTACATCTTCACAGCAAGCAGCACCAACAAGAAGTGCCGCCCAGGCAGCCGTCTCCATTACTTCAAGACCAGGGGGACCCCTGTGATTCCTCGTCTAGTGCTGGACTTGCTTCGTCACCTACCCCGTTACCTTAGCCATCTCCTATCCAATCTCCGCAACCTCCACAAACCCAAGCTCTTGCTCAGGCCGGTACCACCGCTTCCACCACTTCCCCCCACATTACTCCTACCCCCAATGCCGTTCGTCGCGTGGTGCCAATACGTCAAAGGTGGGCACCACAACCTCCCTCTTCACCCTCTCCATCTCCATCTCCACTACCCCCATTGCCCGCATTGCCTAACCCGTTACCACCAGTGCCTCCATCACCTCCACCGTCTCCACTGCCTTTGCCGTCCCCTTCCCCACGTTGCCTGAACCTGAGCAAGCCACGCCGTTACCTTTGCCTTCGCCACCACCTGAGCCTGTCATCACCTCTAACCCTCAGCCCTCCACGCCATTTGAACCTATTCCCTCCTCTTCTACTTCCACCCCACGGAGCGGGTGTACATTGCCATTGGTGCCCTTTGGGTCTGGTACCCAGGGAGACGATGAGCTGAGCCTGGACGATTCATTGCCGGTTGTTCATTTCAAGGTTCAAGATTTCATATGCCGCATGCCAATCCGAGTCCCGGTCTCTGGCTACTTTGGGGCCAATGAACCTATGTTTCAAGGAGCAGTTGTCAAGAAGAGCCCCTCCGCATTGTTGCCAGTTTCTTCCCGAGCGAGGCCGGTGGCAATCTCTTTGCCCACCAGAGAGTTCACCGTTGAAGCTATTATTTCTCCTCGCTCTGTTGCCAATCAGATGACAGGCCAAGAAGGGCTCTCTATCCGAATTGTGTTAACTCATATGACCGCCAAGCAGATTATGCACTCTATGGTCAAGGGGCAGTTTGTCGTATTATCTGCACTTTTGAAGGACATTATGCACAATATATGCAACCTCTCTCAGTTTATCAATACACCGGCCACGTCAACACCGTGTATTACCCTCCCTCAGTTTTATCCTTCTCCATTAGCAAGGGAGTTATGCTTCAAGTCTGATTGCCGAGTGGAGCTGCCAAATCTCATGCTACTTGTGCCAAGTGATAAAACTCCATGGTTTTCTAATATTCATTCATTTGAGGGGTCAGCTGTTCAAGAATGTCTGCATATGGTTAGTACCGGGTGTCTAGGGGTAACCGCCCTAAGGAGGATGCATGTTCATAATCGCTCCAAGCAGTCTGCTAGATGGGCCCATACTTTGAGAAGATATTTCAAGTCGAGAGGTCCAAAGGTCCAAGTCCGCACCAGGCGGGTCCATTACAAGCTAGTTTCAGCTAAGAAGAGGCGGCGACGCCGGTTCAAGGGCCATCGATTGTGCACTCAGGGGTCCACTCCCTCTTCCCCATCAGTTCACTCATCTTTCCTTCTACTCAGCTCCCACCCTTGGGTGGTGTACCTTCCTTATTCTAATCCCACGTCCATGATATTCTCTTCTCTTCCCGGGGCCGCAAACCCCCACTCTTCTCATCCGATTTCTTCTTATTCTCACTGTCTTAGGTCTCGGCCCATGTCATCCTTTCATCCCGATCTAGGGATTTCTTCTTCTGATCCTTCTCCTCCGGTATCTCCGGGTTTCATCTCTAATTCTCCTTCCCTGACTCTGTCAGGTGATTTTCATTCTCCTTCCCCGACTCCATCGGGTGATTTTCATTCCCCTTCCCCAACTTTGTCGGGTGATTCTCCTTCTTATTCCCCGACCTTGTCGGGTGTCCATGATTCTCTTTCCCCGACTCTATCGGGTGATTCTCGTTATTCTTCCCCAACCTTGTTAGGTGTCTATGATTCCCATTCCCCTTCTCCGACTGTGTCAGATGATTCTTCTTCTCATCTTTCTACTCATTCTTCTTCACCCTTTCGGGGGCGTTGCCCTTTTTCTTGCTATTTTCGAGGCTTTAGCCCGCCTTGATCCCAGCGGATCTCTGCTTATTATGTATCTGGTTCCTTGTAATCAGGGTCTCTGCACCTTAACGAGAGAGTTCTAGCCCTCGTCTCTCTTTCTTTTATCTTTCTTCGTCCAATGTCGTGTCTGCCGCTCCTCCATATAGGGGAATCTTTGATCCTTTGCCATCCTCTCCCTTTCGTCCTGTCAAGCAAGGAATACAAAGCCCGTGCTGTACGAAGCTTGATGATCAAGATCGCGTCAGGATGCTGTTACCACACTGTGGATATGCAAGGTATCGTTATTTTGTGCAAGAAAATGTTATCATCGCTATTATCTCTCTTACTCCTGCACAAGCTTATAATAATTTTATTCCTCAACATCTTTGAGTGGCTTTTAGAAATTTGCTTAGTTAAGCTCAGTCAAAATGAGTTCGCTTCTGCAGCATCCTTAGGCTGGTGATAGCTTCACACTGGGAGTCTAGTTCTTTCCCTGATTGTTGAGGGTGACCATTTGCATGGGTTTTCACACACTACACGGCGAGCCATAGCCGATCTCTCTGAGTAACACCGTTGCTGCTTTGGCCATACCAAGGGTATGCACAAAGGTCTTCTCTTTTCTCTGCTCGGCCAAATGCAAGGGCGAGAGATGGATGGATGAGATGACCAACCTAGGCACTCCCTAATACGAGAGAGGTCTCAAATAGGGGCAGTCTTGACTCATAAAGTGAGATTTCATGCTAAATCTAGCCAATAAGGGCTGTCAAAAAATAAATCAATGAATCAATAGCAAAATTATGAATCAAAGGCATGGCAAGAGTGGCAGTACAGTTCCCCGTGGGACGTTATGAGCCCGGTCCCATGCATGCCTAAAAAATATGGGTCCGAAAATCAAAGACACATAGCCCCGGCGCAACAGACTGTATCTTTGAAGGGTAGTGTCCTGGAAGGAATTCAAGTCCTGATGTTTCTCATCCTGTATAAAGCTTGTCTCCAATTGTTCTTCTATTTCTCCCTCTTAGACTGGGTTGTATCCCGGGTATGGCTTTAGTAGGGGCACCGTTCTTTAGAGGCGGTTGGTTGTGGTGAGCCACCCTCACATGCACGCCCTACTTAAGGGAAGCCTTTAATGAGAAGAGTAGGAACGACGACCCCTAGTCAATAGTTTAAGCCCGTCTCTGGGTGCTACAGATATCTTTGTTCAAAATTCCAAAAAAAATCGGATATACCAAAATTCCAAAAAATTTTAATACTTCAAAATTCCAAAAAAATGAGATATTGTCAAAAATCTAAAAAAATCAAATATTTTAAAAATCCAGAAAAAAATTAGATATTGTTGAAAAAAATTTGCAAAAATCAAAAATATTTGTCTTTCGTTCCTTTCTTCATGTGTTTTCTATCTATTTGTCTGAGAGCAGATACGTGACCTATTTTGTTAAGTGTGCAGGTTGCAGATACTCAAGCTTTCCTTGCTCCATATTTTACTCTATCTGTCTCCTGTTCATGACTCCTGATCTGTTCTCTCTTCTTCAATCTATATCTCTCGATCTGTTCTGAAGCTCGTGTCCTTCTCAGCTGTCGCTTCGCTTCATCATATCTTTACGAGAAGGCATTACCTCACGACTATGAACCTGGTGATTCTGCTTCATTCTGATCTTGGGCTTTGATTAAAGAGCGTATTTATCATGTCTTTCATCCCGTCGTGTCCTTGTCACATGTTTATGTCCCTCCGTGTCATCCCACACACGTTATTTTGTCTCTCACTGCATGTTGTTAGTTGTCTTGCATATGTTGTTAGTCGTCTCTCTATGTCCCGTGTGTTGTCCCAACCGTGTGGTCATCCTTCATATTCTTGTCCCAACCGTGTGTTGTCCCACCGCATTGTTATCTTATCCCACCATGTTCATCGTGCATACATGTGGTTTGTTCATGCCATTGCATATGTGTGCTTGTTTGTCTTTATTATGTTATGTTGCATTGTTTTCCATTCATTTGATCATTATGTTATGTTGTGTTGTCTGTTGTTTAGTTGATGGTTATGTTGTCTTCATTATGTTTATGCTTACTTATTTGTCATGTCTATCTTATTGGAAAATTCATAAAAATCGCATAAAATGCAAAAATCTAAAAAAAAATGACGTTTCACTTGGCAGGTAAGTCAGGTATGGCTCTCTATCCCTTCTCTTTGTTGTATTACTATATGGTATATACATTATTATAACCTCTCAAGGACCGACTGGTTGGCCGTGTATTCTTGGATCTGATGTTCCCCTTTAACAAAAATGATGATGATCTAGGAACATACGGTTAATCGTTGGATATGCCGCTCAGTTGAGTCGGGTGGGGGACGATGGACTCTGTCTCACACGCCGTGGTTGCGGACAACTCTTGACCCCATCTTGACTTGGTCTAGCAATAATATCCTTGAGTACTTTCTATTTTATGTTTTCTTTGCATTCATTTTGATGATTTCTTTATTTTAGCCCAGCATGCATCATGTCATTTTGAGCATTCACGCCTCGAAACTCTCTCAAGGTTTCTCCTCAACAATGGTTAATTACACTTCAGCACTCTTGGATAAGAGATTCCTCATTCCACTCCGAATTTTAATGATTTCTCTGATTTGCCGACTTGGTCTGGTTGACCGGCGTGATTCCTGTCTGGATTTTATCTCAGTCTTATTCTCCTTTCCAGCTCTTATGCTGTGTTCCTTCCGACCCACTCATTGTCCGTGGATTGTGTCCCTGATGAGGTTGGTCGTGTTTTCTTTCCCTTAGTTTAGTTCTCCAGGCATGTCTCATCCGCGTCAATCATTCCTTGTGGTTAGTTCGGCGTTTTCGGAAGAATTCCTGTCGCTTGTTGGTTATGACGGGTGTCTTTTGCCTTGATGCCCGATTTTCAGTTCTCTCCGCTTCATCTCTACTTCATCTCCATTTCACGTCTGGAGAGGGAGATTTCTGTAGCCCATCTAAGAGCGGCCAAACTAGGTCCAGCAAGACCAAACGAGGTCTAGCTCATCTAAGTGACCACTCCGTAGGGCCCACTTAACATAAAAGCCCAATAAGTTTACTCGGGATCAAGCACTTCCTCGGCGGCCATTAGGCTCGGAAGGCCTGAGCGTCGGTCTGATCGGAGGAAGACCCACGCCCGACTCATACCCCTCACCGGGATAAGGGCTGGCACCCCGCGCCCACTCCGACCGAGCCTCACCCGAGCTATGCCCCTCGCCCGGACAGGGCTGGCACTCTTCATGCTTGGGTCGACCGATGATTGCTTATCCAAGTAGGATTTTACGAGGATACGGGGGCCCACGACTCCTCAAGGCTATAAAGATCCCATGATAAGGACGTAAAGAGCCCACGTCGAGGACGTAACCCCCGCCTGAAACTCCTCAGCTTACGGGACTCATGTGGCTGGTGCACTATTTAAACCTGGGACTCCCTCCAACGAAAGGTAAGGCCAACACACGCCTAAAACTACCTGAGCAGGAACCACCTCACCACCTTGGTGGAGAGGGATCTCGTGCATCTCCTTCCTCCTCCCTTCATAGCTTCCACCACTGCTCTACTGACTTAGGCATCGGAGGGTTTTCCCCAGGGAATCATCCCTGGGCCCCCTGATCCGTTTCCTTTCCTTGCAGTTCACTGTTAGGTGATCATCTTCTCCAGCTCAGGACCAGCGCGAGATCGCCCCTCTTCATCTGGCACCGTCTGTGGGAAGTGCCTAAAAAAGCCAGTATGGTGTGAAGGAGTTCTGGGAGGAGATCCACCCACGATAGGGGGAAAGCCATGGTGGTGGGGGGCGAGGGCCCCTCTCAGGCCACACAGAACCCCCCCTCCATCGCCAACACCCCAGCCGACGACCCGCCTCCGCCTGCGGAAGTGGAGCTACCATCCAACGAGGAGTTCCACGACCTGCCTTCGCCCCCAGATCCATCCGAGATTTCAAGCAGTTCGGGCGAGTATTCAAGGAGAGTTTCACCGGCAGCGGCCTCCCAAGGTACGTAGTAGGACTGTTGGCTCTAAAACAGGCGCAGGGGGAGAAACTCTAGGCTTATATCAACCGATTCAAGTCGGAAGCTCTGAGAATCCCCTGCCTGGATGTAGCCTAGTCCATAACCGCACTGACCAGAGGCACCCGAGATGACAACCTCCGCCACGAACTTGTCCTCCACCTTCCCTCGACCCTTGCCGAGCTAGTGACTCTAGGTTTGCCCCATGCTGAGTGCGAAGAAGTACTCAGTGCATGCCGAGGCGCAACAGGCTCGGGTCGGGAGGGGGACAAGAAGCGAGCACCCGAGTCAAGCTCGGGCCAAAGAAAAAGGCGGAACCGAGACGGGGAGCACAAAGAACCGTCTTGAAAGTACGAGCGGTACACTCCCTTAACCGCTCCGGTGTACGAGATCTATGAAGACATCAAAGGCTCAGGCCTCCTCCGCCAACCTGAGCCAATGAGGTCGAAGAGCCACAATCGCAGTAAGCACTGCCTGTTTCACAGCGACCACGGGCATCATACCGACGATTGCCACCAGCTCCAGGATGAGATCGAGCGCCTCGTTTGACAAGGACACCTCTCCCGGTTCGTTGCCGGGCATAAGGAAGACCGAGGCACCCCGGAGGAGATCGACAATGCCCCTCGCGGGGTCCACATCAATGTCATCACTGGAGGAGCTGCATCAGGAGGAGACAGTGGCTGAGGAAGGAAGCGTCATGCTGAGCGGGTGAGCCAAGCCATCGAGCCTCCTAAGGCCCTGCCAAGTGAGCCCCAGGTCATAGTCTTCTCCGACCAAGACTTGGAAGGGCTGACCACCCCGCATGACAACGCCCTAGTTATATCGGCTACGATAAACCATTGTAACGTAGATAGGATTCTAGTTGACAATGGAAGTGCCCATGTTGTATTGTCTTATGAGTGTTTTCTTAAGATGGGGGAGAATCCGTCTAAACTCCACTCGATACGAACCCCCCTTTGCGGGTTCAATGGCCAGGCCACTTATCGCGAGGGAGCCCTAAGCCTGCCAGTTACTCTCGGCACCTCACCCAAAACTGTTACGGTTATGGTGGACTTCATAGTGATCAAAGGTATGATAGCATACAACGCAATCTTCGGTCGGGGGATCCTCAGCCGAACGAAAGCGGTGCCCTCTACCTATCACCAAAAGATGAAGTTCCCCACTAAACATGGGGTGGCGGAAGTCCGGGGCAACCAGGCGATGGCCAGAAGGTGCTATAATATCTCAGTCGAAGCCACAAGGTCAGACGAGAAGAATAAGGGCCCCCGGGAAGTCGAGGAAAAACTCGCAACATCCGAGCCTGGAGGCGAGTTGCTAACGGTTTTCCTAAACGATGACCCAACCCTAGAAGTAAAGATTAGAGCCGGCCTACCATCCGAGGTTCAATAGCAATATAAAGAATTCCTTTTCGGGTACATCCGAGTCTTTGCATGGTTTGATGATCAACTCCCAGGATATCGGAAGAGACAGTGATGCATAAGCTCAACCTTGACCCGACCGTGAAGCCTGTACAACAACGCAGAAGGAAGCACGCGCCAGAGAAGTAGATGGTCATCAAGGAGCAAGTCACCAAGGGGCAAAATTTTAGATCAGTCTGGTACCCGACGTGGCTGGCTAACATCGTCCTGGTGCCAAAAGCTTCGGGAAAGTGGCGAATGTGCGTAGACTTCACCAAC
This sequence comes from Amorphophallus konjac, assembly GCA_022559845.1. NCBI lineage: Eukaryota > Viridiplantae > Streptophyta > Magnoliopsida > Alismatales > Araceae > Amorphophallus > Amorphophallus konjac. Next base: position 236,692 of record JAHNEJ010001440.1, read on the forward strand.
TTGAACAAAGCCACACCTAAAGACTGCTATCCGTTGCCGATCATCGACGAACTGGTTGATTCAACCTCAAGCAACGAGATACTCAGCTTCCTGGATGCCTATCAGGCTACCACCAGATCAGCATGGATCCAGAAGATATCGAGAAAACTGCCTTCATCACCGACTTCAACGTGCACTGCTACACCCGGATGCCCTTAGGGTTGAAAAACGCTGGAGCCACGTACCAAAGGCTGGTCAACCATATGTTCGAGGGATAGCTCAGCTGGAACATCGAGCCTATATTGATGACATGCTCGTCAAGACCCCCAAGGCTGAGGACCACTTCGCTGACCTAGCAGAGACCTTCGACACTCTCCTGAGGTACAATATGAAGCTCAACCCTACCAAATGTGCCTTCGAAGTAAGGTCTGTCAAATTCCTGGGCTTCTTAGTCACCCAGCGTGGGATCGAGGCCAACCCCGATATGGTCCAGGCCATCCTGGACATGCGGCCACCACTTGCACCAAGGACGTCCAACGCCTTACCGGGCGAATTGCTGCGCTCAGCCGATTCCTGTCCCGTGCGGCCGAACGATGCTTACCCTTCTTCAAACTGTTGAGGGGGCCCAAAATGGCATCTGCTACGTTCACATGGGACGAGGAATGCCAAAACGCATTTGCTGAGCTTAAGGAGTTCCTGGCTTCGCCTCCGGTGCTGTCCAAGCCCGTTCCAGGTGAAGCCTTACATCTCTACCTTTCGGTGACTCCATCCACAGTTAGCTCGGTCGTGATCAGAAATGACTCGGGAGTCAAAAAATCGGTCTACTACACCAGCAAGGTGCTCAACGAGACTGAAATAAGGTACCCTACAACCGAGAAACTCGTGCTAGCGTTGGTTACCTCGGCCAAGCGCCTTCGACCCAATTTCCAAGGGCACTCCATCATTGTGTTGACCGGTGAACCACTGAAGAGGGTCCACGCTCACCCTGAAGCCTCGGGACGCCTAGTCAAGTGGGCCATTATGCTTAGGGCCTACGATTTATCGTATCAGCCCCGCTCGGCTATCAAAGGACAAGTGCTCACCAACTTCATCGCTGAGAGCACCATCCCGACCGAAGAAAAATCTCCGCCCGCGCCTGGGCCAACCTGGGAATTCTTCGTCGACGGATCCTCCAACTCGACTGGGAGCAGCGCCAATATCCTCCTGAAGTCCCCCGAAGGAGTAGAGCTACAATACGCCTTGAAGTTCAACTTCCAGGCATCCAACAACGTCTCTGAGTACGAAGCCCTTATCTCGGGAGCCCGCATGGCCCGACGGTTGGGGGCTGAGCGAGTCAGAATCCACACTGAATCCCAACTGGTCGCTAGCCAGGTCAACGATAATTATGAAGCTCGGGAAGAACCGATGGTCAAATACCTCCAGCTAGTCAAGACCGTGGCATAACAGTTCGAGAGTTTTGAGGTAGTCTGAATAGCTCGGGAGGAAAACTCTCGGGCAGACGCCCTCTCTCGGCTGGCCTCCTCTCTTGACCCAGAGAGTACTCGATCGGTCCTTCTCGAAGAGCTAGAGCGACCGAGCATTGATTCGGAGCTCATGGTTGTTGACTCGGCCTGCTCAAGTGACTGGTGTACCCCCTATCTGTCGTGGCTCCAAGACTCCCAAGAGCCTCCCGACCCTCGGGAAGCCCGGAGATTGAAGTACCAAGCTCAGCGATTCGTCATTCTGGACGGCACTTTATACCGTAGATCCTTCTCCGGTCCCCTTCTAAAGTGCATCCGTACTGACGAAGCTATCCGAGCGATTCAAGAAGTTCACGAAGGCCTATGTAGAGCGCATCAAGGAGGAAGGTCACTCGCCAGGATCTTACTTCGGCAGGGTTATTGGTGGCCCACTCTGTAGCACGATTGCTCGACCTACGTGCAACAGTGTGACCGATGCCAATGATTTGACCACTTGGTCCATCAGCTGACAACGGAGCTCGTCACCCTTGCCGAGCCTTATCCTTTCGCTCGGTGGGGGATCGACATCCTTGGGCCATTCCCTATGGCTCAGGCCTAGAAGAAGTTCATCATCGTCGCCATCGACTACTTCACCAAGTGGATCGAGGCTGAAGCCACATCTAGGATCACCGAGACAATCGTCTGGAGTTTCGTCTGAAAATCGATCATCTGTCGCTACGGCATCCCCCGGGTGATAGTGAGCGATAATGGCCTACAATTTGATTCTCGTTATTTCTGAGACAGAAGTGCCGACCTGAACATTCACAATCAGCTCACTTCGGTCGCCCACCCTCAGGCTAACGGGTTAGTCAAAAATGCTAATAAGACTATCTTAAAAGGCATTAAGACTAGACTCGGCAAAGCCAAGGGCAACTGGCTCGAGGAATTGCCGAACATACTTTGGTCACACAGAATGACTCCCAGAACGGCAACCGGTGAGAGTCCTTTTTAGCTGGTGTATGGCACTGAGGCCGTGATCCCGTTGGAGATTGTCAATCCGTCCCTCCGAGTCATCTGCTTCTCGCCTGAGGCAAATGACCAGAAACTGCTCAAAAACCTCGACCTAGCAGATGAAGTCCGAGAGATTGCCAGTGTCCGAGCAATGGAATATCAACGTCGCCTCACTCGATACTACAACGCCAAAGTTCGGGATAGACACTTCCAGCCGGGAGACTTCGTTCTCAGGAAAGCTGAAGCCTCTCGACCACTTGAGGCGGCGGGCAAGTTATCCCCTAATTGGGAAGGCCCCTACCGAGTGGTCGAGACGCTCGGGAAAGGAGCGTACCGGTTATCTACTATGGAAGGAGAACTCATCCCTCAGATGTGGAACATGACTACACTACGCAAGTTCTATTTTTAAACATTTGGCAAGCATACACATGTAAGCAAAATAGAATAAATGCCATTCTTCTCTTCTTATTAAACTATGATGTACATCAAGTTGGCCATAGCCGATACAATATGCATGCACAGAAAAGAAAAAAAATCACATCCCCTGATGCGAGCAAAACGCTCGGCCGACCCAGTAGGCGCTCCCACGTTCAGCCATTGACTTTGCCTCGTGCAGAAACTGGCTCGGATAAGGGACCACCGGCTTCGTTGGTTTGATAAAGCTAAGAAGAAAAAAGAAAAGAGAAGAAACATCAAGAAGAAGAGGAAGGGATACAAGAGACGGCCTCCTCTCTGCCAACTCTTTAGATGGCAGAGAGTGCAGGCACCCCCCAAAAGAGTAAAAGAGAATAAGAAACCAACAGAGCTGGACCAGGAGGCAGGGGAAGGCCCGGAAAGGAGGGAGCTTAATCGGCTTCTTCCTCACCCCGGGATGGAGTCAGCGAGTCAGGGATAGGAGTTCGACATGCCCCAGCATGTCGAACCTTCTACCCGAGTAACCTCCCCGCAAGCGCCGCCGGAACTGATAAAAGAAGGTGACATGCTACCACACGTCGAACCCCCTTCTAACTTGTCCGCCGACCGTCGAACTCCCTTCAAACCCGAAGCAAAAAAGATTCTCTGCCCTCCGTCATCGGCATCTTCGTCTTCCAGAGCGTCTTCCATGCTTCAAATTTCATAGCACAACGCTTCGTGAAGAAGGAGGGAGGAAAGACTGCCGGAGAAGACCCTAAGCGATGGAGAGGAAGAGACGCCCTTCAGACCTTTTATAGGCGAAGGGAGGCTACTTGCCTTAAATGATTCTCCCCTCGAAAACACACGAACGGTCACCTCAGACTCCTCGGCTCCGCCACAGCAGGGCACACGAAGCGGCTAAGCATTTAAAGCATGAGAAAATGGAAAGACACCCTGTCAGACGCTCGCCCAACTATCATGCGAGATCCACGCAGAAAGTATCGGCACTTTCCAACTACTACGGATACGCTGGTCAAACCACTGCAACGGCGGTACGAAATAGTTAAGCTTTTATCATAGCGCTACTGCCTTACGTTTTTGACCTTCCTTTACACAAAAAAGGGGGAGTTTTTCTTCAAAAAAGGCAAAACGTACAAGGAAAAAAGAAAAGGAGTTACTACATTAGGCCTCTGGCCCATCCTGAGGCTCGGAAGTTGAAGGCTCAGACGGTCTGCCCCCGGTGTCCTCGGCGACGGCTGACCCTGGCACTGACCCCACCGGCGTGAGAACTACCTCGGTTGTGCGCCCTCCTGAGGCATCCGGAGTTGGCGACCCCTCGGACGAAGAGTCTCCCTCATCTCCTTCTTCCGACGATGCCGAACCAGAGGAATCGGAGGATGACAAATCTAAGTCATAGCATTGCCCGGACGGGAACTTGATGGTCTCGGACACCTCCCCCTCCGCGAAAGAGACGACCCGGTCGTAGCCTTGCTTGAATCCCTTGTGGATGCCCCAGTGAAGTGCTGACTCGTAGTAGGGGAGGGCAGCCTCCTTAAGGTCGACCCGGTAGGCCTCCGAGCATTTGTACTGTTCAAGTGCCTCCGCACCGGTCGATCCCACCCTACCTTCGAGCTCGGACTTCTCCCACTCCGTCTCAGCTAACCTCCGCTCGGCCTCAGCCATCTGCTTCTCCGCCTCGGCCCGATCAGCCTCGGTATCCATTCGAAGACGTGCGGCTTCCTCCGCCCGGTCCACCAGCTCGACACGCTCAGCCTCCCACCGGCCATCTAGCTCGACGCGGGCCAAGCGCTCCTCCTCCTGAAGCTTGTTCTTCCTCTCGAGCGACTCGCAGGTCCGAGCCAGTTGTTTGGACAGTGTCCAGACCTCCACCTGGCTCACCCTCGCCAGCTCTCTAGCCAAGGAGAGCTCCCGCCGAAGCTCGTCACGCTCCTTGGTAAGCCGAGCTACCTTCCTATCGGACGCTCCCAGGGCCCAAGCAAGGTCCCCCCGTTCTGACTCCGATCGAGCGTAAGCCTCAGCCAGAGAGGCCCCCATCTGGGCCAGGACCAAGCCACCCTCCATCACCAGCTCGAGGGCCGTGGGCGGGGAGAGCTGCCTGTCTCCTCCCTTCACCACTTTCGTAGCTATGCCGCGACATCTCCGGTACAGAGGGACCTGGATGCCCAGCCTTTCCAGGGCCGCTGGAATAGGGGCCTCCCCTCCGAGCGGCATCCCCTCGGGAGCCCCGCTGGCCGGCCCGGATCGAGCCGCTACTTTATCCGCCCCTCTTGCCTCGGTCGGTTGGGGCTACGTCGCCGCTCCTCACGACCCCCCGGCCTCAACCGGCTCGGCCCCGACGTCACCACCTGGAGCGCCACCTACCTCGATCGATGCTCCAGTCTCGGCCGTGGCCCTGGAGTGGCCCGCTTCAGCCCCGGCCCCCTCGGCTCCTGCAGAGGGGAGAGCCGGGCCATCGCCACCGCCAACCACAGAAGCGGCCCTGGCCTCTTCGGCCCCCTCTTGCTCGGCGAATGGGAGAGTAGGCCCAATAGGGTCGGCCCTATTACGCTCGGTAGAGGGGTGAGCCGAGCCAGAGCCACCTTTGACTACGGGGTCAGCCCCGGCCTTCTTGGCCCGCTTCTTGGCCTTCACGGCATCCGGTATCATGCCCTCCATGAGATCCTTGCGCTTGGGCCCCCGTGGCTTAGAAGATCCTCCCCGGGTCACCGCGTTGCCCTTATCTCAGGCTCGGGAATGACCCTCGGGCGCTCGCGACTCATTGGCAGTCGAATCGTCACCCATATCCATCACCTCCTACTCGATCGCAAGTTCCTCCTCTACAGTCGGCTGCCTGACGTCTGCACGAAGATGATATGATCAAGAGAAGGAGAAAGGTGGCTTCATCAACCGGCGAGAAGGTGGATTCACGGTGCCCGTACCTGTCGGCCGTAGCCGCTGAAGAAGCCACCGCTCGATGTTCTCCGGGGTCACCAGCTCCTCCGTAGACTGACGACGCTTTAGAAGTATGGCCGCATACTCTTCCACATCCGAAGAGAACTCGTCCTGCCTCGGAGGGATGTTCGGGTGAAAATTGGGGATTACGCGGCACCTCCAAGACTCCTCCATCGAAAAAATCCCCACCCAGAAGAACTGAGTCTCCCACCCCTTGTGGGAAGAGTCCTTCATAGCCAAGGAGACACATCTCCTATTCCGCCTCACCTGGATAAAATAGAAGCCCTTCCTGGTAGAAGAATGCACCTTCAACTCGAAAAAGTAATGAAAGAGCTCCAAGGAAGGAGGGACCCCGCACTGAAGGCAGAGGATGCGGAAGGCGGAGAGAAGAAGATAGGAGTTGGCCACCAACTGTATGGGAGCCAACCGGAAAAAATCGAGAAGCTTAAGAACAAAAGAGTCGAAGGGAAGGCGGAACCCCCCCTTCCACGACAGAAGGAAAGAACAGAAATGACCCGTACGAGAATCCAAGCTCATCTCGCTCGGGGTGGCCGCGGCAAAGTAATACTGATAAGGCAGGTGAAACTGGTGCTCTAGCCGCTTCACATCCGCCTCCCCTAGTTCGCTGCAGTTCGGAGCCGGCGGTATCACCATCGCCCTCGTCTCAGGCTCGCCCTCAAACTCTTCGATCTCCGAACGAAGGTTTGCCATGAAATCCGAAGGGAAACTTGTAGAAGAAGGCACCTCAGACTCCGAAGACTCTGGAGGAAGGGGAAGCTGCCGGACCGCCTCCGCGGTTATCTCCGCCAACTCTGCAAACGCCGATGCAAGCCTCTCCTCTTTCGCGGTATCTCCGCGGTGCATCAGAGAGCCTCGAAAGCAAGCACAAAGGAGAGCAAAACCCTAAAACAGAGGGAGTCTGGAGCGACAACATGCGCGCAACGCCTATATCCCCACGCGGAAGGCGACGCGTCGTTCCGACCTCCGAGAAAGGGGGGGGCCTTCCGTTCAAATCCGCCAGGATTATCATCATTACGGGCATAGGTGACCACGACATGTGCTTCATAACACTGCCAGATCTCCACCCACCTGAGCCACGCTGGTCCAAAACCCTAACGGCTACTCTTCCGAGCCTACCAAGGCTCGGGAGTAGGAGGGGGAAAAGTGGAGAGGGGGATTTCTGTAGCCCATCTAAGAGCGGCCAAACCAGGTCCAACAAGACCAAACGAGGTCTAGCTCAGCTAACTGACTGCCCCGTAGGGCCCACTTAACTTAAAAGCCCAATAAGTTTACTCGGGATCAAGCACTTCCTCGGCGGGCATTAGGCTCGGAAGGCCCGAGCGTCGGTCCGATTGGAGGAAGACCCACGCCCAACTCATACCCCTCACCGGGATAAGGGCTGGCGCCCCGCGCCAACTCCGACCGAGCCTCACCCGAGCTATTCCCCTCGCCCGGACAGGGCTGGCACTCTTCATGCTTGGGTCGACCGATGATTGCTTATCCAAGCTGCCACCGAGAGCCCTTTCTGAGCAGGAGTTTACGAGGATAAGGGGGCCCATGACTCCTCAAGGCTATAAAGAGCCCATGATAAGGACGTAAAGAGCCCACGTCGAGGACGTAACCCCGCCTGAAACTCCTCAGCTTATGGGACTCATGAGGCTGGTGCACTATTTAAACCTGGGACTCCCTCCAACGAAAGGTAAGGCCAACACACGCCTAAAACTACCTGAGCAAGAACCACCTCACCACCTTGGTGGAGAGGCATCTCGTGCATCTCCTTCCTCCTCCCTTCATAGCTTCCACCACTGCTCTACTGACTTAGGCATCGGAGGGTTTTTCTTAGGGAATCATCCCTGGGCCCCCTGATCCGTTTCCCTTCCTTGCAGTTCACTGTTAGGTGATCATCTTCTCCAGCTCAGGACCAGCGTGAGATCGCCCCTCTTCAACGTCGCTATCACTTTCGCTCCATCTCCTTTCCATTTCACCTCTGTGTCACTTTCGCTTGTTTCCTTGCAAAATGGACATCAAGGAGGGGCATCTGTTGACACCCATTTTTAGCCCGCAAGTTACGCCATTTCTCTTATTCATCATTTTTGTTGTCCCGAATTATCCATTATTTTGGAGCCTTCCTTGGATAGATTTCGAGCCCATTTCATTGTTCCTTAGCTTTGGAGCCTTAGATATCATGATTTCTTAGAGCCCTGGAGCTTATTCTATCAACTTCCGACTTTCCAAGTTGACTTATGGCCCATTTAGGTCGACCTTCCATCAAGCATTCGGCTACTTTCGCTGCATAGCCTTGAAAATGGTCATTTTTTATTCCATTATGTTCCTCGATTCAAAAAGTGCCATTCACCAAAGTTGTTTGTCTTTCAATGCTCTAAAATTTCTTCTCCTACGCCATTGGCCAGTTCTACACCGATTTCAAGTTATTTTCATTTTACCGACGTACTATGATGTTCACCTGCATTCGAGAATTCTTTCTCTCGGTTCCTGTCCCATTTTCTCCCCCTTCCTTCGTTTTCGTATCTTACTCTCTTCATGAAAGTTGTTCATCCTTTTGTTTTCTACAATTTCTTCTTCTATCACTTTCACAAATTCTACACCATTTTTGAGATATGATCTGATTTCTAAAGTTGCACAAAGTCTACCCAGAAATTTTCCTCCAACAGCCTAGCGGTCATTTGCTAGACCGCTAGGCCTTCAAAAATGGTCATTCACTAGACCGTTTTCCAGAAACTTGTTTGAAATAATCCCGTTTCACCCCTGGAGCCTTGCGGTCACCCCCTAGACCGTTTGCCATGTCACGCCACGACGTGGAAAATCAGAACGTAGTAGTTTATATCATTCATGCCAATCAGAGCATACATTGCCACAAGAGACTAAACCATCAAGCTAATCATAAAGAAAGACAATTAACCCATCTTTATTGATAATAATACGAGAAAGTATTTAATTACACCCGACTCCTTGTGCACTTCTAACTTATTAACGGAAAACGCATCAACTCTAGATAACAACTCAACAACTAATCTAAACTTGACTTGAACATCATTCTAAATGGCTCGCTCCTGGAATCACTCGTTCCCATCCCCATCGGAGCTCACGTCCTCATCCGAACTACCTGAAAAGGATTGGAAAGTATGGGTGAGCAAAGCTCAGTAGGATTTTATATCTCTATCATCATGCATAATTAAAGTAATTAACCATTCAATTAGGAATAACGTTGCAACAAAAATAATGATAAATAATGACAAAAGATAGATAGAAAAAGAATGTGAACTTTCAAGTAAAGAGTATAGCAAGTATAGCAAGAACTATTCATGAAAATTGCACGAAAACGATATATGGAATTGGCCATAACAAGCATGCATGTCACGCAAGAATTTCAAGTAAATGAGTAAAAGTGAAATGTCTCAGACCAATCATGCTAGTCATGCACTTCGGTGCAATGCCACACCTTGTCATTACAAACTCCCCGGGGCACAAGTTCTTTCGGACGCTCCTCCCAGGACCAGACCGGGCCCTTTATGATGCGTTGGCATTGAAGGGGTGGATCATAGATCCTAGTCTAGACATTCATCACCTTAAATGGCCAAGAGTTCCAAGGTTTAAGCTCACGAACTTACTTCTAAGATTAAGAGAAATTCCAACATCGTTGGGATGAACATTAGGTAGAAGACAAGGATGCAACAAGGATCACGCACAATTTCACAGTTCAAGGCCAACCTTGACGACTGCTTCACGATAATAAAACAAGGAAACGTATGAAATATCTTACCTATGGCCGTCGATAACTAGGCCGCTACAGGAACGTGACGGTCTAACCTTAGTCCGTTACGGTGACGTGACGGTCCAACCTTGGGCCGTTACAGTTCACAGATCAGTCTAGTTTGGACTGGCCCAATATACAATTCAAACCACGTTCATGGGTTCAGGTCTTTGGAGTACAACCTGCTCGGCGTCCTGGTGGGAATCCCAGGCTCACGGGGTCTTACGGAGGTCTTATAATAGTGGTCCTAGTCCGACGGAAGGAATATCCGGTGGAGAGTCCCATCTATTACAAGAATTGAGGCTTAAACAATACGGAAAACCAAGATGGTGCGGTCAGTCAACCCCACCGGAGTAGAATGACTGTAAAACAAACATGCCCATACCAATATACATCTAGCATGGATCAGAATTTATACAAGTATTAAGGTTTTTATCAAATTCCATATGATCATTCATCTTAGGATTATCTAACATCTTTCATGTAGAGAATAAAAAAAATAATGTTTATGATCATGATACTAGATTATCATCATGTTATGCATTGTTACAGATCAAGATGTTATACAAAAACGTAGCAAGTTCCTGGCTCAAAACGCATGAATTAGAGTTTAAAACACCCTGCCAGATGAACGTGACGGTCCATATAAGGGGCGTTACAAGCATGTAACGATCTATAGTAGGTGCGTTACGTATCAGAAAATAATTAGATAAAAATCTTAAAATTTTAAAATACAAGGGCATGTGACGGTCTGTCGTGAGGCCGTCAGGCTTAGGTGACGGTTTATCGTGCGGCCGTCACGGTTGTAACGGTCTCTGGAAGGCGCGTCACCTCGACCTGGAACCCGCAAATGATGAACTTCGACATGCTATGCTCAAAACCTCGATTTCTCGTGATAGAGTGAACAAAAATTAGGGAAAATACTACCATTCGAAAGAGCATTAAATTTTGCACAAGATATCATGCTTTGATTAAAAAAAACCGATTAAATTCAACTTTAGACTAGTTAACATGAAAGTTACCCTTTTATATACCTCGGAGTAAAACATGAAATTAGAACAGCATGGTGTACGAAAATTAGGCAATTAGGTATCAAAAGAAAGAGCTCAAGAAGATGAACAAGATGGTATCATTAGATTTTCGTTTGGCCTGAGAGACACCTACCTTAGCTTGAAGGAAAGAAAGACGAAAGGAAGGGTCGCCGGAACCCTAGGTACCGCTCCTAGAACGCCCAAATTCCCTCACGTCCGGTCACGATCAGCTACGCCACCCGCCGCTGGTGCAAATAGGGTTCTAGAGCGTCGAAAGCCCTCAATAAATAGGACCTATAGGGACTCCTAGGAATTGAATTGGTTGAAGAGTCCAATGAAGAAACTCTGGCGAAAATCTCGGATGGGGTTCTAATCCACTGCCGCCGCCGCCAATAGAAGCATCTAGACTTAGGGTTTTCGAAGAGAAAACAAGGACCTATCAATGGGCTAGGGTTTGGCTCGAATTGGGGCACAAATGGGCTTAAATTGGACCCAAATTGCGATGGTTAAACTAGGTCTACTAAACCCACGAAAAATGCTAAAACATGAAATTGGGTCTACACGAATTTATTTTGGGCTCTTACCTGAAGACAAAGTTATTACAAATTCAAATTTATACTAGATACATATTTTTCTAGATTTTTAATAATTTCATTAGAAGTTGAGCCAATAAATAATTAACGCATATGGAATTATTATAATAAAAATGCAGGATGCTACACCCTCTCCCTCTTTAAGGAATTTGGTCCCCAAATTCACCGAATCTGATAACAACCAACCTTAAAACAATTTGAGATATAACTTCCTGATTGCATCCTCGGACTCCCATGTTGCTTCCTCTGCTCTACGCCGACTCTACTGGACCTTGACCATCGGAATAGATTGATTCCTGAGTTGCTGTTGCTTGAAGTCCAATATCTTGATAGGCTTTTCTTCATAAGATAAGTCTTTCTTCAATTCCAAATCACTATACTGGATAATGTGCGAAGGGTCATACACATACTTCCGAAGCATGGATACATGAAACACATTGTGAATGCCTGCTAACTGTGGTGGTAAGGCCAATCTATAGGCAACTTCGCCTACCCTCTCTAAAACTTCAAATGGGCCAACGAACCTTGGGCTTAACTTGCCTCGAATTCCAATCTTATAATTCCTCTTGATAGTGAAACTTTCAAAAATACGTGTTCCCCAATCTGAAATTCTAACTCCCTTCTTCTATTATCTGCATAGCTCTTTTGTCTGGACTGGGCGACCTTCAAACGGTCTCTGACAACTTGAATGTTCTTGGATGATTTTGAGATAAGATCTGGCCCGAGCCATTACTTTTCACCACTTCTTCCCAACAAAGAGGAGATCTACAACTCCTGCCATACAAAGTTTCAAACAGTGCCATCTGAATGCTGGATTGGTAACTATTATTGTATGCAAACTCAATCAAAGGTAAGTGTTCATGCCAACTACCTCCAAAATCAATTACGCAGGCTCTCAACATGTCTTCAACAATCTGGTTCGCTCTCTCAGTCTGCCCGTCAGTCTGAGGGTGAAAAGCTGTGATGAAGTTCAAACGGGTTCCTAATGATGCTTGTAGTCCTTTCCAAAAGTGAGATGTAAATATGGGATCTCTGTCAGATATGATGGATACAGGCACTCCATGTAATCTTATTATTTCTTTCACATACAGGGCAGCCAAAACATCCACAGTCCACTTTGACTTAATAGGCAAAAAGTGTGCGTACTTTATTAGTCGGTCAATGATCACCCAAATTTTATCAAGGCCTCCTCGTGTTCGGGGTAAACCCATAATAAAATCCATACCGACACTTTCCCACTTCCATTGTGGTATTTCAAGAGACTTTAATTTCCAAGCAGGCCTGAAATGCTCTACTTTTACTTGTTGACATACTAAACACCTGCTCACAAAATCGGCCACTTCTCTTTTCATGTTCGGCTACTAAAAAGTTCTCTTCAAATCTCTATACATCTTTGTAGCTCCTGGATGTATAGTAGACTTAGATCTGTGCACTTCTTCAAGAATCTTCTTTTTTATCTCCGTGGAATCAGGGACACATGTTCTCCCTCGAAACAACAATCTCCCATCAACAGCTAACATAAAATCTGGTCGATTATCCATCTGTTCTTTAATTTCAACGAGCACTGGATCATTATCCTGCAACTGCTTAATTTCTGCTAGCAATTCTGAACGAAGCTGGACATGAGCTACCAAGATTCGATCTTCCTTTTCTATAATATCTAGACTGGAAAACTGTTCTAACAACCACTCTTGAAGCATCAAACTGGCTAATCTAGCTGTCGGCTTCCTGCTCAAGCGTCTGCTACAACATTCCCTTTTCCGGGATGATATTCAATGGAGAAGTCAAAATCCTTTAAGTACTCTAGCCACCTTCTCTGTCTCATATTCAATTCCTTTTGAGAAAATAGATATTTTAAGCTCTTATGGTCTGAGTACACTGTGAAAGTTTCTCCATAAAGATAATGCCTCCATATTTTAAGAGCAAAAATAACAGCTGCTAACTCTAAATCATGAACATGGTAATTCTCTTCATGTTTTCTCAATTGTCTGGAGGAATAGGCTATCACTCTCCCTCGCTGCATCAATACGCAACCCAAACCGATTCCGGAAGCATCGGTGTAAACTTTAAAACCTCCTTCAAAGTCAAAGCTGGGGCAGTGGTCAAACACCCCTTCAAAGTCTGAAAACTCTTCTCACAATCATCAGTCCATTCAAAACAATTCTCCTTACGAGTTAGCCTAGTCAAAGGCAAAGTAATCTTGGAGAAATCTTTAATGAACCTTCGATAATAGCCTGCTAAGCCTAAGAAACTTCTGATCTCATTTACATTTGCAGGTCTTTCCCAATTACGTACAGCCTCAACTTTGGAAGGGTCTACTCCGATTCCCTCTTTAGAAATAACGTGCCATAGAAAAGATACTTCTTATAACCAGAACTCACATTTACTAAAATTGGCGTATAGCTGATGATCCTTTGATGCGGGACGGACACGCGACCTGGGACTCTAGCTCGCGGCTTTCCCTAGCGAGGGATGCGTGGGACCATGCGCGATTGAGAAACCGGCAATGAGTCGGGTAGTCGGCTCTTCCGTGCCCGGATCGAGTCACGGGACGGCTCTCGCTCTCTCTCTCGCAACGGTGATAAAATAGATATCGAGCTAAAATAACCTATCACATGCTCTCTAGCAGCGACATACGGAAATATACGAAATAAAGCAAATGCCGTGAGAGGAGTGGACATGACACCTCCACGCTCCGGGCGTGGGGAAGGCGATCCCGGTCAAGTACGGTAACTCCCGGTAACAAAATATTACAATAATTATAGCAGTGAATTATTGCCCACTCCACGCAGGGAGGTAAAGGGCTACAATGTGGGCCCGGGAGGACAGATCTTGGATTGACGAGCAGCAAGTCGGAAGGGCTCTCGGGGCGAACTCGGCCTATTGGTCCGACTCGGTACTGCACCGACTCGGTGCTGTGCCGACTCGGTTCTGACTCGCTAGACAGCAAGCCTTGGCCTCCAAAGGAACGTCGCCTTCCTAAGATCTTCTGAAGGCGCCGCTTGATTTGGACAATGGCAGGACGTCCCTGAACGACTCCCTGAAGGGACGGTTCCAGAAGTTGGCTTTTGGTATTTGTTTGTGAATTTCTCCCGAACTACTATTTCAGACCTGCACAAGGAACATATTTGCGCACCTCGGTGGAATGAACTAATTCTCTCAGATCCGGAATCAGATCAAGGTGAGATTAGTGGCGTTGGAAAGAGGACTCCCAGATATACAACATATAATTTTTGTAGGCCGATCCAACGAAGGGATGAGAAATGGGAGGCTCTGCAACACTGTGTTGTCTCTGTGGATCTGATTACTGACACTCAGGATAGAAATGAATTTTCTTGAAGATAATATTTGACCGGTGGGTAGGGGAATTTTGTGGGTACTGCGAAAATTATTGGTGGAAGGGGTGGATGTTAGGAACACTTGATAATTTTTATGGATTTTCTGAAAATTGATAAGGGGGTGGGAAAAATACGAAAAGGGAACATTGTCCCGCAGATCTGCAAAATGGCAGATTACTTAAGGGAAGAACAAAAATATAGGAAAAATACCAAACGACGGCCAAATGGCACGAAATTTGAACTTGAGATTAGGGGTGATAGGGAGAACGAACCCTCAAAGTTTGGGGTCGATCAGATAACAATAGTAAAAAATAAAATTACGGGATAGAGATTCTGTTCTGATTTGGACAAAACTCCGGCGAGTGGCGGTGGCGGCGCGATGGCGGCTCGATGGTGGCGGCGGCGCTGAGCTTCACACTCATGAAGGGGGAGGGGGAGGAGGCTTCACACTTCAGAAATTCGCAGGTTTCACAGCAGCTAGGGGTTGGGAGAGAGAGAGGGGTGCCCTTGGACTCTTGGAGGCAAATTCTGATTTTCTACTCATTAATTCTAGTAAAATGGGAATTACATGGTATTTGTATGAAATACAAAATGACCTAAACTAACCTCAGATCTAGGTTAGGGGAGTGGCACTTAGGGGATAGAACATATTTAATTCCCCATGTGGTTTGGAACAAAATAGAAAAATATTAAGAGGGGCCTTTGAAAAATGGGGATGGCATCTTGGACATTTTAAGCCCATTGTCCCCTTTGAATGGTCAAGCTTCTAGAAGCCCACCTTGGACCTTTTACTGGCCCCACATGGGCCGTAAGGCTTAGGTGGACCAATAGAGAAGGAGATGGGGGCCCCTTGCTGATCCTACTGGACTTTTACATAAAAACTCAAAGATCCTTAAGGAATGACAAATTGGCTTATAAAGCCTTACAATTGCATACATATTTTCCTAATGATATAAATACAAACTAAAAGGACACAAATATAAAATAAAAAGTTAGTGCCCGGTGTTGATTCCCATCAATTCTCCCCGGGTGGGAAGAACTCGACCCCGTCGAGTAAGGGGTGCGGCTGCCCGTGGGCTCCTCCGGCGGATCCATCACCGAACCTGGAAGCGCGGAGTACGCTCCACTCCAAGTAATCGTCACCTGCTCATCCCGTATAAATTCGATATGCTCACGCTGTTGTGGGATGGAGGCTAGAGGTGGACACTCCGGGGTGGGGTCACTTTCAAAGGAGGGAGGCGGCTCAAAGATTCACTAGGAATCACCGCTTGGTCCCTTTATGTGACTTGATCTGATATGTTGTGGTAGAGCCGATCCCAAAGTCCGACAGGTCTCGCACTCGAAAGGGACTGACAACGCGAGCGTACAAAAGATCGACTCGACTCGACACATGCATGTACAGACACATGAGACCCTAGACAAACCTATTGTTAGTCTGACCCATACACATGCAAAGGTGGACCAGGACACCCGAATGTGTGCCATGCATGCATGTTATGTACCCGGAGGTTGGTGGCATGGGAAACATTTAGATGTCCAAGTATGACCCAATCATGCATTGTCCTCCTATAGGATTTGGGTTGGCTAGGAGAGCCAAAGTTGTCTTTACCCCCATTGGATGGTTCGGACCTATTGCCATGTGAAGGTTGCCAGGCGCGAGTGGGAGGGGTGTGGTAGAGGACTCCCTCGGCAAGGTAGAAGTGGAGTGGATATGGTAGCTCGGGAGGTTCACTAGTGAAGGGGTCAAAAGGGTCAAAGAAGGTATGACCCCATGAGATGGGCTCCCATGTGATACGGTCCCAATTGTGAAATTCTTGATGGTGTGGGTGGTCACCTTCATCCATCGTGGTGGACGGGACAGTATATAGAAGATATGGTTCCTCCCTCGGGATAAAAGGAATGTAGGTAGGCTCAGCCGGCAAAGGGAGGAATAAGAGAATCTCCGTGGTGACACAACCCACGGTGCACACGGAGGTAATGGACCCGAAGGCCGGATGGGTGAAGCTACGACTAGTGGGTTGCTCGAAGTCTCGGGCCAATAAGTGCGTCAACGTCCATTGCCGGTGTAGACGCATAATAAGGTCACCCAAGGTACCAACGTGGTGACTAGATCAGAATGTCGTGTGGTAGGAGTTGACGGGCACTATAGGTAAGGTGGGGTCCATGGGTGGATAGCAAGGTGGGGTAGGGACCAAGCCATCCTTGAGCCAGCTAAGAAGCAGCTCAGCTATGAAAAGTGTTCCCGTTAGAAACACAGGCGGCTCGGGATGAGGTGGGTCCAAATGAGATCGCTCTAAATAAAGATGTATGGGTGGCGGCAAAGGAGCTCTCATGGGCGAGGAAGGCATGTCCTCCCAGAGGGGAAGTGGTCCTTGGGACCCCGTAGGTGGGGCCGGGTTGGGGCTATGTGCTATGGCCTCCCTAGGCTCGAGTATGGCTACCTCCTACCTTGGAGGTGGGCAAGGGGAGACCAACGACTCAAAATAAGCGCATCTCCTATGCACCCGTTCCGAAATCATTTGCACAAGTTCGGCAATTGTATGGGTTGGAGTAGGGGTATCGCGGTGGACTCGCCCGTAATCAACCGGCCTAGGCTTGGGTCGGGGCTCATCTAAGTGCGGGGCTCCTTGCCTCCGATTATGACCCACTTGGTTGGAAGTGAGTTGGTGGGGTCAGCTGGAGGTGTGACCCAAAGGGTTGGAAGTAAATGGGTGGGACAGGTTGGAAGGGACCGGATGGGGAAGGTAGACCCTCCTAAGCTCTCTCTTCATGTCCCACCATGATTCGATGGGCCATTGCCTCCTAACCTCTCTCAAGCCTTCGATGTCTCTCCACTTTTCGGCCGCCTCATGGAGGAGCCTCTCCTTGGTAAAATAGAATTGCCCGGCTTCGGACATGGTATAACAATCAAAGTATGTGTCCATGGCGGCCTCCCACTTGAGGTAGTCGCCCGGGTCATTGGAGCCATAAAAATCCGAGGCTTCGGGCCTACGGAAGTGGAGAGGATGGTTGCCAAGCCCATGGGTGGGCCAACGGTCATATCACCTGGGCGACTGGGAATCCATTGGAAATGGAGAACTACAAGACCGACATATTGGCACTTGGACAAGACACTAGACACGACTATGCAAGGTTGGAATGCACTAACTAATGCACACTAAGGATCCTAGACTTAAACCAAGATCTGGTACGTTGGCGTAGTTACGGGATCTGAAGATCCTCTCGCCCAAGTGTGCGGTCTTCCCGATAGGCGTAGCCTAACGTTCGGACAACACGCTTTAATATACCGAATAAAGGTATGCGATGCAACCATGGACTGACTTAAACTTAGACTCGACTTAAATGACTCTTTTTTTTGTATTTTGTTAAGCAATGACGAATGACTACCCTAGACTCAACTGGCGCTCTGATACCAAATTGATGTGGGACGGACACGCGACCTGGGACTCTAGCTCGCGGGTGTCCGTAGCGAGGGATGCGTGGGACCGTGCGTGGTTGAGAAACTGGCAATGAGTCGGGTAGTCGGCTCTTCCGTTCTCGGATCGAGTCACGGGACGGCTCTCGCTCTCTCTCTCTCGCAGCGGTGATAAAATAGATATCGGGCTAAACTAACCTATCACATGCTCTCTAGCAGCGGCATACGGAAATATACGAAATAAAGCAAATGCCGAGAGAGGAGTGGACATGATACCTCCACGCTCCGGGCATGGGGAAGGCGATCCCAGCCAAGTACGGTAACTCCCGGTAACAAAATATTACAATAATTATAGTAGTGAATTATCGCCCACTCCACGCAGGGAGGTAAAGGGCTACAATGTGGGCCCGGGAGGACCGATCTTGGGTTGACAGACAGCAAGCCGGAAGGGCTCTCGGGGTGAACTCGGCCTACTGGTCCGACTCGGTACTGTGCCGACTCGGTGCTGCGCCGACTCGATTCTGACTCGCTAGATAGCAAGCCTTGGCCTCCAAAGGAACGTCGCCTTCCTGAGATCTTCTGAAGGCGCCACTTGACTGGGACGATGGCAGGACGTCCCTGAACGACTCCCTGAAGGGGCGGTTGCAGAAGTTGACTTTTGGTATTTGTTTGTGAATTTCTCCCAGACTGCTATTTCAGACCTGCACAGGGAACAGATTTGTGCACCTCGGTAGAATGAATTAATTCTCTTAGATCCGGAATCAGATCAAGGTGAGACTAGTGGCGTTGGAAAGAGGACTCCCAGATATACAACATATAATTTTTGTAGGCCGATCCAACAAAGGGATGAGAAATGGGAGGCTCTGCAACACTGTGTTGTTTTTGTGGATCTGATTACTGACACTCAGGATAGAAAGGGATTTGCCTGAAGATAATTTTTGACCAGTGGGTAGGGGAATTTTGTGGGTGCTGCGAAAGATATTGGTGGAAGGGGTGGATGTTAGGAACACCTGAGAAATTTTTATGGATTTTCTGAAAATTGATAAGGGGGTGAGAAAAATACGAAACGAAAACATTATCCCGCAGATCTGTAAAATGGCAGATTACTTAAGGGAAGAACAAAAATACGGGAAAAATACCAAACGACGGCCAAATGGCACGGAATTTGAACTTGAGATTAGCGGTTATAGGGAGAACGAACCCTCAAAGTTTGGGGTCGGTCAGATAACAATTGTAAAAAATAAAATTACGGGATTGAGGTTCTGTCCTGATTTGGACAGAACTCCGGCGAGTGGCGGTGGCGGCGCGATGGCGGCTCGATGGTGGCGGCGGCGGCGGCGCTGAGCTTCACACTGAGGAAGGGGGAGGGGGAGGGGGAGGAGGCTTCACACTTCAGAAATTCTTAGATTTCACAGTAGCTAGGGGTTGTGAGAGAGAGAGGGGTGCCCTTGGGCTCTTGGAGGCAAATTCTGATTTTATTCTCATTAATTCTAGTAAAATGGGAATTACATGGTATTTGTATGAAATACAAAATGACCTAAACTAACCTCAGATCTAGGTTAGGGGAGGGGCACTTAGGGGATAGAACATATTTAATTTCCCATGTGGTTTGGAACAAAATAAAAAAACATTAAGAGGGGGGGGCATTGAAAAATGGGGATGGCATCTTGGACATTTTAAGCCCATTGTCCCCTTTGAATGGTCAAGCTTCTAGAAGCCCACCTTGGACCTTTGACTGGCCCCACATGGGCCCTAAGGCTTATGTGGACCAATAGAGAAGGAGATGGGGGCCCCTTGCTTGTCCTACTGGACTTTTACCCAAAAACCCAAAGATCCTTAAGGAATGGCAAATTGGCTTATAAAGCCTTACAATTGCATACATGTTTTCCTAAGGATATAAATGCAAACTAAAAGGACATAAATATAAAATAAAAAGTTAGTGCCCGGTGTTGATTCCCATCATCCTTTAATATTTGTAACGCCATTCTCAAGTGCCTTTCATGCTCCTCCTTGCTCTTTGAATATATCAGAATATCTTTAATAAATACCACGACCCACTGATCCAAGTAGGGCCGAAACACACTATTCATTAGCTGCAAAAAAGCTGCAGGCGCATTAGTTAGTCCAAATGGCATTACCAAAAATTCAAAATGCCCATACCTGCTACGGAATGCCATCTTAAAAATATCTTCATCTTTTATCCTCAACTGATGATATCCAGATCTGGGATCGACCTTTGAGAAGTACTAGGCTCCAGATATCTGATCAAATAACTCATCGATCCTTGGTAATGGATACTTGTTCTTCACGGTGAGCTGATTCAACTGACGATAATCAATACACAGTCTCAAGGAACCATCTTTCTTCCTTACAAAAAGAACAAGAGCACCCCACGGGGGAAGTACTCGGACGAATGAACCCTCTCTCTAGCAAGTCTAACAACTGCACCTTCACTTCTCTTAACTCAGCAGGGGACATACGATAGGGGGCTCTCGAAACAGGCGAGGCGCCATGAATCAGATCGATAGAGAAAACCACCTCCCTTTCAGGGGGAAGATCTGGTAATTCATCTGGAAACACCTCCAGAAAATCTTGAATAACATGGATATCCTTCAACTTCACTTTCTCTTTATCAGTTAAAGAAATCAAAGCCAAGAATGTTGGACACCCCTTTCTTAACAACTTATCTGCCCGAAGTGCCGAAATGAGCGGCACGAACTTGGATAGCCTAGAGCCAGAGAAAGAAAGCTCAGGACGTCCTGGGAAAGACACTACTTCTGACATACAATGAACACTAGCACCATGCTTAGATAACCAATCAGCCCCTAAGATTACGTCATAATCTTTCATCTTCATGCATACTAGATCGATAGACAAATTACAACCATTAATCAAAACTTCACTGGAAGGATAATAATATTTAATCTTGATTCCCGAACCAATAGTGGTGGATATCATAAGATGAGAGTCCAATAACATCGGTTTGACAGATAAGGTCTTAGCAAATATCAGAGATATAAAAGAATGAGTGGCTCCCGTGTCGAAAAGTACGAATGCTAGCTTGGAAAGAATAGTAAGAGTACCTTCGACAATACCTCCTTCCTCGGTAGTTTGGTTCTCAGTCTCTACCTCCTGGAGGGCTTGGAGTCCGCCTTGCCGCTTGAAACCACCTTACGACTTATCATAAGCTGCCGATTCATTAATAAGGGGACATTCTAGAATTCGGTGGTCCCTGCTACCACACCTTAAACAAGCGCCTAACTTGCGCCAACATTCTTCCATCTTGTGACCTGGACGGTCACAATACTTACAAACTGCCTTAGATGGCACGGCTGGTCCAACCTTTTTCTCACCTTCTCTGGGTTTCTTGTTCTTAGAAAAACTCGGCCCGCCATTGGGCCTCTTCTGACCATTACCGGGTTTAAAGTTCCCGAAACTGGTAGTATGTTCCTTCTTCTTATCCCGACCTCTTATTCGGTCAGTCATCTCCATCGTGTCTTCCAAAACTTATGCTTTCCTTACTATCTCAGCGTAGATATAGATTTCCAAGGGTGCCAATTGATTGATATACTGAAGCTTCAAACCATTCAGAAATCTTTTAGCCTTCATTTTCTCAGTGGACACCAAGTGTGGGGCATACTTACACAATCTGGAAAATTGTGCTTCATACTCTGCAACTGACAAGTTTCTTTGTTTCAAAGCAGTGAACTCGGCCGCTTTCTTCTCCTGCACCCGATCTGAAAAATACTTGCTATTGAAAAACTCTTTGAACTCGTTACACGTGGCACACCTATTCCCAAGCGTGGCTTCCATGGCTTCCCACCAAGCACGAGCATCGCGTTCTAACTGGAAAGTCACTAACAGGACGCGATCCTGATCCCCACATTACATAACCCTGAAGATCCTCTCTGTCTCCTTCAGCCAGTTCTCGGCCTCATCTGGGTCCGAAGATCCACTAAAACGTGGGGGATTCAAGCCTTGAAAGTTCCGATGTAGATTGCTTGCTCCTTGTTGTCCGCCGCCTTGGGCTACTTGCTGTAAGGCCTGGGTAAGGCCCTACACTGTACGTTGCATGTCTCGCCATTGAGCACGTTCTACCGCCATCACGGGAAATTCCTACAACATAAAAGAAGTGATTTAGAACGTTCTATTGAATCTATCTTCTTATAGTTAATTAATTACTCTTAGCCCAAGTCTCTACCCACCTCACTGTGTCGGATTCTGACTTTACTAATGTTAAAGGTTCTATAACACTACCAGCAACCTAGGGTCTAAAGAAAACCTAGGCTCTGATATCACAAAAACTGTCACGCCTCGACGCGGAAAATTGGAACGTAGAAGTTTATATCATTCATGTCAATCAGAGCATACATTGCCACAAGAGACTAAACCACCAAGCTAATCATAAAGAAAGACAATTAACCCATCTTTATTGATAATAATACGAGAAGGTATTTAATTACACCCGACTCCTTGTGGACTTCTAACTTATTAACGAAAAACGCATCAACTCTAGATGGCTTGAACATCATTCTAAATGGCTCGCTCCCGAAATCACTCGTTCCCATCCCCATCAAAGCGCACGTCCTCATCCGAACTACCTGAAAAGGATTGGAAAGTAGGGGTGAGCAAAGCTCAGTAGGATTTTATATCTCCATCATCAGGCATAATTAAAGTAATTAACCATTCAATTAGGAATAACGTTGCAACGAAAGTAATGATAAATAATGACAAAAGATAGATAGAAAAAGAATGTGAACTTTCAAGTAAAGAGTATAGCAAGTATAGAAAGAACTATTCATGAAAATTGCACGAAAATGATATATGGAATTGGCCATAACAAGCATGCATGTCACGCAGGAATTTCCAGTAAATGAGTAAAAGTGGAATGTCTCAGACCAATCATGCTAGTCATGCACTTCGGTGCAATGCCACACCTTGTCATTACAAACTCCCTGGAACACAAGTACTTTCGAGCGCTCCTCTTAGGACCAGACCGAGCCCTTTATGATGCGTTGGCATTGAGGGGTTGGATCATAGATCCTAGTCTAGACATTCATCACCTTAAATTGCCAAGAGTTCCAAGGTTTAAGCTCACGAACTTACTTCTAAGATTGAGAGAAATTCCAACATCGTTGGGATGAACATTAGATAGAAGACAAGGATGCAACAAGAATCACGCACGATTTCACAGTTCAAGGCCAACCTTGATGATTGCTTCACGATAATAAAACAAGGAAACGTATGAAATATCTTACCTGTGGCGGTCGATAACTGGGCCGCTACAGGAACGTGATGGTCTAACCTTAGTCCGTTACGGTGACGTGACGGTCCAACCTTGGGCCATTAAAGTTCACATATCAGTCCAGTTTGGACTAGCCCAATATACGATTCAAACCACGTTCATGGGTTCAGGTCTTTGGGGTACAACCTGCCCGGCGTCCTGGTGGGAATCTCAGGCTCACGGGGTCTTACAGAGGTCTCATAATAGTGGTCCTAGTCTGACGGAAGGAATATCCGACGGAGAGTCCCATCTATTACAAGAATTGAGGCTTAAACAATACGGAAAACCAAGACGGTGCGATCAGTCAATCCCACCGGAGTGGAATGACTGTAAAACAAACATGCCCAGATCAATATACATCTAGCATGGATCAGAATTTATACAAGTATTAAGGTTTTTATCAAATTCCATATGATCATTCATCTTAGGATTATCTAACATTTTTCATGTAGAGAATAAACAAATTTTAATGTTTATGATCATGATACTAGATTATCATCATGTTCTGCGTTGTTACAGATCAAGATGTTATACAAAAACATAGCAAGTTCCTGGTTCAAAACGCATGAATTAGAGTTTAAAACACCCTGCCAGAAGAACACGACGGTCCATATAAGGGGCGTTACAAGCATGTAACGGTCTATCGTAGGTGCGTTACGTATCAGAAAATAATTAGATAAAAATCTTAAAATTTTAAAATACAAGGGCATGTGACGGTCTGTCGTGAGGCCGTCAGGCTCAGGTGACGATTTATCGTGCGGCCGTCACGGTTGTAACGGTCTCTGGAAGTCGCGTCACCTCGACCTGGAACCCGCCAACGATGAACTCCGACATGCTATGCTAAAAATCTCAATTTCTCGTGATTGAGTGAACAAAAATTAGGGAAAATAGTACCGTTCGAAAGAGCATCAAATTTCGCACAAGATAACATGCTTTGATTAAGACAAAAATGATTAAATTCAACTTTAGACTAGTTAACATGAAAGTTACCCTTTTATATACCTCGGAGTAAAACATGAAATTAGAATAGCATGGTGTACAAAAATTAGGCAATTAGGTATCAAAAGAAAGAGCTCAGGAAGACGAACAAGATGGTATCATTAGATTTTTGTTTGGCCTGAGAGACACCTACCTTAGCTTGAAGGAAAGAAATGTGTAAGGAAGGGTGACCGGATCCCTAGGTACCGCTCCTAGAACGCCCAAATTCTCTCCCGTCCTGTCACGATCAGCTACGCCACCCGCCGCTTATGCAAATAGGGTTCTAGAGCGTCGAAAGCCCTCAATAAATAAGACCTATAGGGACTCCTAGCGATCGAATTGGTTGAAGAGTCCAATGAAGAAACTCTGAAGAAAATCTCTGATGGGGTTCTAATCTGCCGCCGCCAGTAGAAGCATCTATACTTAGGGTTTTCGAAGAGAAAACAAGGACCTATCAATGGGCTAGGGTTTGGCTCGAAGTGGGGCGCAAATGGGCTTAAATTGGACCCAAATTATGATGGTTAAACTAGGTCTTCTAAACCACGAAAACTGCTAAAACATGAAATTGGATCTGCACGAATTTATTTTGGGCTCTTACCTAAAGACAAAGTTATTACAAATTCAATTTTATACAAGATACATATTTTTCTAGATTTTTAATAATTTCATTAGAAGTTGAGCCAATAAATAATTAACTTATATGAAATTATTATAATAGAAATGCAGGATGCTACATGCCATCCCCTTGCGGCCCTGCGATAGACCGCTAGGCCCGCCCAAGAGTCCAGCCTGCACTGGACTCTATCTCAAAATTCGTCCGTCGTGCCTATCTTCAAGCACCCATATCTTCTAGAATACAACTCCGAATTCACACCCATTTTTTCCTATCTCTTGCCCTTTGTATTATCTCGAGTTTGATCCAAAGAACTCAAATTTTCATTGGCTATATCTCTCAGAATCATGGTCGAAAGTTCAGGATTTATGTGTCTTAGTACAAGTCAAACTCTATTTTTCTATGCGATGGGCCTACCTTCCAAGAGCCATATCTTCTAGAATACTCCTCCAAATCGAGTCCCGTTTATTTCTATCTCTTTTCCTTAGTATTATCTCGAGTTTGATTCATAGAACTCGATTTATCTTGGACTATATCTTTGGGAATCGTGAGAAGAAGTTGGGACTTTTTCTGCAAACTCTATATAAACTGCCTAGTTCGCAGTGGCGACGGGGGGCTCTTCTTCAACTCGGGGTGAAGCCATGCTACATCTCCAACTCACAACTTCGACCTTCGTTTGAAGAGGGAAGTATTGACTTTCCATTGTATCCTTTTGGGCTTGATTTCATGATGGGGACATCGCTTACCACTTCCCACTTCTCCAAGGGTCTGGATGCTCGCCATTATGTTCAACTTGATTTTTTGAGTTTAGCTATGTAATTTTCATATCTTTCTTGAGTCATTTTGATGTAATTTCCCTTTTGTTTTGAGTCATGTCCCTAGGTTATCATGTTATTTACCTAAGTTTGTGTCTTCATATTGGGCTAGTATGTCTATTGGGCCCATTTAGAAGGGCCTGGCCCAGGGGCGCCCTTTTCCCTTTCCCCAGCTCTTTTGGTTATCTGTTATTAGTTCTTTTCTCAGGGACTTTTTGTAAAAGTTGGGATTCCTATAAATAGGACCCCAACTCCACTTGAGATGGTTAATGAATATTTGAGTAAAAACTTGCCACATGAATTGTGCCCCCCCTCTCTCTAGCTCTCTCTCTCTCTAGCTCTTTCTTCTCTCTCTCACTAACTGGGGGCGAACCCCTCTCTCTCTCCTCCCCTCTCTCTCCCTTGGGCGCACCTGCCCCTTCACCTTCTCCCTTGCCACCTCATCTACCACATCAGCCTCCCACCCCTTCACCTTCCCAAGGCCCTTAACTCCACTTCAATTTCCCCCACTTCCCAAGCAACCCTTTCCATTCCCCATATGCCCTTTCACATTCCCAAGGGAGACTCCATTCTCCTAGACACTCCTTCCTATCCCCAAAATAACCCATTCCTATTCCCTAGACCATCATTAAACCATCTCATTAACCCACCACCCAAATCAAGAGAAGCCCTCCCTATTCCCCAAGCTACTTGCGCCCCACCTCCCCACCACCTCCCCCCCCCTTGGCCATTTCTGCACCAACCCCTCCCCTGCTAGCTCCGCCCCTGGCCTCCACCTCACCACCCCTTCCCACCTCCCAAACCCCTCTACTCCACCAAGGCATCCATATCCCTTACCCCTCCACCAAAGAAACCACCCCTCCACCATTTCTCTCTTCCAATCTGTGTGCAGCTGGAAACCTACAGATTAACAGTCTGTTGCAACGCCATCCACGACCACATCCCGGAGTTCCTGGGGGTGTGGCCTACATCGACGAAAATCTCTGCCCGTCGTCTGCGCAGGAGAGGTGGAATCGCCACAATCCAAGGTCGGAGCTGCCCGGGAGAGCCATCCTTCGCCAACTACGTAGAATCAGTCCGGCCTGCAACCAGAAGCGACTTGCAGAGGCTACCATGGTCACACCCCTGAACTTCTGAAAGCACCACTTGGCTGAGAGCTGCTACTACAAGGCATCCACCATCACAAACAAGCGGCATCCCGTTCTGCGTCCGAAAAACCAGTTTCCAATTTTTCTCTCCCAGGTGCGTAGAACAGGCCGTCAGGGTCTTGTCCTGACACCCCCTAACTCAACGGGCCTCTCCTCACCACCCCGACATCGTATGTTGCCCATCTTGGTTGCTGCTCGGAGAAGACTCGTCCACGATCTTCCTCGACTTAATCCTTCCACGTTTGGACTTTGGGAGCTACCGTGGTGACTTCGTCCATCCGCTGCTGCCCCTGGGAACAGTCTGTATCTGCGCGCCAGGGACCTGTTCCAGAGCCCATCCCCGCCGGCGACGACTTCGGGACCACCCACAAAAAAAATCACCGCCGTACCTGCGTACGTCAGCGACATTTTGGCGCAAGTCTCATCAAGTTCTGAGTCCGGGAGAGCTCACAGTGGCGACTACATCGACCCCCTATCTTGCCCTCCCAGACCCGGGCAGATTCGGCCGGGTGCTCCGTCGGCGCGATCGAGCCTATCTCCCCTCCCCGCCTGGCCGGCTTAGCGCCCCTCCCTGCGTGGAGGTAGTGTTTGACTTGTAATACAAATATCCCCACCCCAAGTCCACCCTCCTGTGTGAGGTATAGTGATTGTAATTGTTAAACAGGGATCAAGCTTCATCGGCGCAGTGTGCGGGGAACCCACACTTCCCCGCTCGCCCTCGTCTTTGAACGGGGTTGGTTTCCTCAAACCAACCAGGGTAAGCTCTGAACTTTGCTCCATTAGTTGTATTTGTTCATCTAATATCCGTGGAATTGCTCCGTTGAGCAAGAGAGAGAGCGCCCGAACCCGTGTGTCCACTTACGAGCGGTCACCGTGGGCTGTGAGAGAGAGGGACCTAGTGCCCCAATTGGCACCGGCCAGCCCCTTAAGTGTGGGCCTCGTACCTTCGGGAGGGCAACCCTAGCCCTGCTGGCACTCTACCAGCAAGGACCTTGATCCATCACCTCCCCTTAGCATCACTTAGTCACCCCGGGCTCGTGTGTGTGCGACGGCGAATCGGCCCCAATATAGTACTTTGTTGCTATGTGATTGTGTTTGCGGAATAGGTCCTAAGGATCCATTTGTTTACTGCATACCCCCTTAGTGTGTCACATCAAATGGTATCAGAGTAAGTTCATAACTTGTCTCTCTACAAGTTGGTCCTAGGGCGCATTCGCATTTAGAGTCATTTTCGGGCCACCCAGTGCATCATCATGTACACTCCACATTGGTTAAGTCCCCTCAACACAGCCGTCCACAAGAGTCCGATTGACCCCCTCCTCATGGACATCATCCTAGAAGGAGACCTTAGTTTTGACGGATCCAGTCCTAATGCCTACCTAAAGTGGGAGGCTACCATGGATAAACACTTTGATAGGACTAGGGTCTATGGACATGCTAGGGTCCGCAGGGCCACAGGGTGGCTTCGGGGACAAGCCAAGAAGGAGTGGGAACGTATAGTGAGCTTAAGAAGGATTTGGAGGCAAGAACCCATAGGATCATGGGAAGAGATGAAGATTGAGCTTAGGAAGATCTACGCTCCCCGACCCTCCCACTCCTACCTTGAGCTTAGGAAGAACTACGCTCCCTGACCTTCCCACTCCTACCTTGAGAACCATAACCCGAGGAGCACTCCCACTCCCCCTTTCCCTCCCAGTCAACCCAAGACCTCCCTTAGGGCCCAATCTCCACCACCCCAAAAGATTCCAATCCCGATCACCACCACCATTCAAACCAAATTGGCCACCACCCAACCCAACATTCCCCATCAAACCCACACCCCACAAGCTTCCACAAATCCTCATCCCACCCATTTCCAAAAGGAACTTACGGAGGTGACCGAAGACTATGAGGCTCCCCTAGATTGGGAGGAAGAATATGAAGCCCAATGCCAAGGGTTGGGTCAAGAAGGCTCATCTTTATCCAAAGAGACCACAACGAGCCTAACTAGGAACATCATCCCCCTAGAGTTGCTAGATGACCAACCAAGTCCCCCCACCCCTCCCTCCATGAGAATTGTGATTTTAGGGGAACCCCTCATTGAGTGGCTAAAGCAAGACCTCCTCCTCCACATCATGCACCCCCCTATGGAAAATCATTACCCAATTGTGCCCACCTCTCCATTCCACACAACCTTCCAATCGTTCTCCTTTGTAGAAGCCATGAGTGACTTGGTTAGGAGTGTACTTTGGCAAATAGAGGTGACAAACATGTGGGCCTTAGAAGCAAGCAACATGGGGTACCTTAGTTTCTCACACCCCTCTATCGGGACCATCACCTCCATTTACACCAAGGGTCCTTGCATGAGTAAGCTCTTGTTGTTTCTACCCGAGCCTAATGAGTTTTACATCACCCCCTTGCCCTCCTACAAGGAGCCTTGCGTTGGGCCCCACCACGATCATGATTTCCACTTCCCTATGTGTGCTAGGGACCCTAGGGCGGTCACTTGGATTGAAATCCACCTCCATGTCACTCACCCCTTAACCCATCTTGATCTGTTTGGCCACTTCCAATGGGCTTCCAAGAACTCCTCACTCACCACCCACTCCCTCCTACCCTCACCCACCATGTCAGACCTAACTCACCCATTCCAAAATTCAGCCCACACTATGAGAATCAAGGACAAGGGTGACATCCACCTTGGAAATAAAGGAGTGACCCATCCCAAGTTGTCCCCCTCTTGGGACCACTTCGACCCCCATGAGTGGAAACCCCCAAATCTCAAAGATGGGACCATCTTGATAGGAATACATTTTTCACAACCTTTTGCATCATGTGGTCAGGCTAGTCACGTCATTTGTGTCACTCACACACTAGGACCGAGGCACGATAGGTTTACATCTGGGTGTCCAGGACCCCCTTTAGCAGTCAACCTTGTTAGGAAACCCTCACATGTCAGAATCCCATTTGGATGTCCAGGCCCCCCTAGGTCAATCAGTATGAAGTCAAAACATGAAGGAAGCATTCATGGATGTCCCGGACCCCCAAACACCCCTTTGCATGATGGTTTCATCTATGGATGCCCCGGCCCTCCTAGGACCATCAAAATCAACATGACACTCGATAAGGCTAAATATGGTTGTCCAGGCCCTCCCTTCATCACTAGAGGATCATTCACAACTCTGCATGGTAACATCCGCAAACACGTCAACAAAAGCAATGAGGCATATAAGAAATCGGCCGATCCCCACCGACGCCACCGAGAATTTCGTGTAGGTGACTTTGTGATGGTGAGAACCGAGAGACTATTCCCTGGGAATGTCTCCAAACTGAGGTCGCGTGGATCAGGTCCCTTCCAGGTTTCGAGGCGGATCGGCACAAATGCTTACGTGTTGGACCTCCCCGAGGAGTACGGAGTAAGTCCCACATTCAATGTGGCTGACTTGGTGCCATATAGGGATCCCACGGTGACACCTAGTAAGGAAATTGAGCTTGTTCCACCCCTTGAGAGAGCCACCACCCATGAGAGAGTTCCACCAACCCAGAGGGGCCAACGTGAGCAATTGGAGCGGATATTGTATGAACAGGTCACTGTCATCTGGAGCAAAGGGATGGGCACTACCTCGCTTGGTGGAAAGGACCAGCTACCTTTGGTTGACTTGAGAGCAACCTCGCTGTGGCTTCCTCCGCATACGATGGATCTTTACTCGATAGAGTCGAGTTCTCTGCACCCCGGGAGTATGATGGGGACATCGCTTACCACTTCCCACTTCTCCAAGGGTCCGGATGCTCGCCATTATGTTCAGCTTGATTTTCTGAGTTTAGCTATGTAATTTTCATATCTTTCTTGAGTCATTTTGATGTAATTTCCCCTTTGTTTTGAGTCATGTCCCTAGGTTATCATGTTATTTACCTAAGTTTGTGTCTTCAGATTGGGCTAGTATGTCTATTGGGCCCATTTAGAAGGGCCTGGCCCAGGGGCGCCCTTTTCCCTTTCCCCAGCTCTTTTGGTTATCTGTTATTAGTTCTTTTCTCAGGGACTTTTTGTAAAAGTTGGGATTCCTATAAATAGGACCCCAACTCCACTTGAGATGGTTAATGAATATTTGAGTAAAAACTTGCCACAAGAATTGTGCCCCCCTCTCTCTAGCTCTCTCTCTCTCTAGCTCTTTCTTCTCTCTCTCACTAACTAGGGGCGAACCCCTCTCTCTCTCCTCCCCTCTCTCTCCCTTGGGCGCACCTGCCCCTTCACCTTCTCCCTTGCCACCTCATCTGCCACATCAGCCTCCCACCCCTTCACCTTCCCAAGGCCCTTAACTCCACTTCAATTTCCCCCACTTCCCAAGCAACCCTTTCCATTCCCCATATGCCCTTTCACATTCCCAAGGGAGACTCCATTCTCCTAGACACTCCTTCCTATCCCCAAAACAACCCATTCCTATTCCCTAGACCATCATTAAACCATCTCATTAACCCACCACCCAAATCAAGAGAAGCCCTCCCTATTCCCCAAGCTACTTGCGCCCCACCTCCCCACCACCTCCCCCCCCCCCTTGGCCATTTCCACACCAACCCCTCCCCTGCTAGCTCCGCCCCTGGCCTCCACCTCACCACCCCTTCCCACCTCCCAAACCCCTCTACTCCACCAAGGCATCCATATCCCTTACCCCTCCACCAAAGAAACCACCCCTCCACCATTTCTCTCTTCCAATCTGTGTGCAGCTGGAAACCTGCAGATTAACAGTCTATTGCAACGCCATCCACGACCACATCCCGGAGTTCCTGGGGGCGTGGCCTACATCGACGAAAATCTCTGCCGGTCGTCTGCGCAGGAGAGGTGGAATCGCCACAATCCAAGGTCGGAGCTGCCCGGGAGAGCCATCCTTCGCCAACTACGCAGAATCAGTCCGGCCTGCAACCAGAAGCGACTTGCAGAGGCTACCATGGTCACACCCCTCAACTTCTGAAAGCACCACTTGGCTGAGAGCTGCTACTACAAGGCATCCACCATCACAAACAAGCGGCATCCCGTTCTGCGTCCGGAAAACCAGTTTCCAATTTTTCTCTCCCAGGTGCGCAGAACAGGCCGTCAGGGTCTTGTCCTGACACCCCCTCACTCAACGGGCCTCTCCTCGCCACCCCGACATCGTCTGTTGCCCATCTTGGTTGCTGCTCAGAGAAGACTCGTCCACGATCGTCCTCGACTTGGTCCTGCCACGTTTGGACTTCTGGAGCTTCCGTGGTGACTTCGTCCATCCGCTGCTGCCCCTGGGAATAGTCTGTATCTGCGCGCCAAGGACCTGTTCCAGAGCCCGTCCCCGCCGGCGATGACTTCGGGACCGCCCACAAAAAAAATCACCGTCGTACCTGGGTACGTCAGCGACATTTTGGCACAAGTCTCATCAAGTTCTGAGTCCGGGAGAGCTCACAGAGGTGACTACATCGACCCCCTATCTTGCTGTCCCAGACCCGGGCAGATTCGGCCGGGTGCTCCGTCGGCGCGATCGAGCTTATCTCCCCTCCCCGTCTGGCCGGCTTAACGCCCCTCCCTGCGTGGAGGTAGTGTTTGACTTGTAATACAAATATCCCCACCCCAAGTCCACCCTCCTGTGTGAGGTGTAGTGATTGTAATTGTTAAACAGGGATCAAGCTTCATCGGCACAGTGTGCGGGGAACCCACACTTCCCCGCTCGCCCTCGTCTTCGAACGGGGTTGGTTTCCTCAAACCAACCAGGGTAAGCTCTGAACTTTTCTCCATTAGTTGTATTTGTTCATCTAATATTCGTGGAATTGCTCCATTGAGCAAGAGAGAGAGCGCCCGACCCCGTGTGTCCACTTACGAGCGGTCACCGTGGGCTGTGAGAGAGAGGGACCTAGTGCCCCAATTGGCACCGGCCAGCCCCTTAAGTGTGGGCCTCGTACCTTCGGGAGGGCAACCCTAGCCCTGCTGGCACTCTACCAGCAAGGGTCTTGATCCATCACCTCCCCTTAGCATCACTTAGTCACCCCGGGCTCGTGTGTGTGCGACGGTGAATCGGCCCCAATCTAGGACTTTGTTGCTATGTGATTGTGTTTGCGGAATAGGTCCTAAGGATCCGTTTGTTTGCTGCATACCCCCTTAGTGTGTCACATCATTTCATGGTCTATTCTCTTAGATCTCCTCCTCTCAAAATCACAAATCATCGCAGTTTTCTGCAGTTTCTGCTACACTTGCATTTTTGCACGTTTTGCATCATCGTTTCCTCTCTATTCTCTTCATCAAATCTCGTGATTTCAAATCCTATGTATACACAACACATACACCTATCTTTTCCACCCTTCCACAGGGGTTAAAAACCTCCCCCAGTGAGTTTGCCCTCAATTTCTAACCCTATTTTATCACTGCGAGATTCATGCTACACTTCATCATCTAATGGGTTTTTCTCTTGTGTTTTGGCTTTATTTTTCAGGAGAGCATGATATGAACGTGAGGCCCTCTTCTTCTAGCCGGCTGGAGGATGAGAAGGTTTGAATCTACATAGCTCCCACACCCCATTTCAAGCGCGATCAACTCTTCAAGTTCCAAGGTACACGGCATCGTCCTTTGATGTCTTCATCCTTTCGGCGTTGTTGGAACCTTGGTGGCGATCACGGTATGTCTTTGTCATCCTTTCATCGCCCTTTTCTTTGATTCCCATGTTTATGCATGTTTTAGTTTAAAGGGGGCGGGGTATATTAATCTATCTACAAAATCGAACTCACTCACTAAAAAGATAAAAAATCTAAGTAGAGTGGTAAGTACGGGTCGATTCCACGGGGAGGAAATATTTATTTTAAACAAGTTGGGAAAATTCTTGTGTTTTGAGAATCAAGTCTTTGAGTGAGTTTAAGGTAATGAAAAATGAATTACATGAACTAAAGACTAGAAATAAATTTAACCAAAGAATATGAGAGGGTTGAGAATAGAATTTTAAAGGAGATGGAAAGAGAAAATAAAGAACAATTGCACAAAATCAAATTTTATTACTAATGAAGAGTACAACTCTATGAAAAACTAAAAATACAACTTGGCGTAAACTAATGAAAAAGAGAAAAGTAGAAGTCAAGATAGTGAATGGCGTCGTCAAATCGTCATGCTGAGCCTTTTAGGAGATCGCCCCACCGTGGAGATAGACACCGCCCTTAGAGCATCAGAGGAAGAAGATCCGCCTTGGAGATATTTAGATAAAAATAGAGCTGGGGGAAGAGATAGATAGATGAAGAAGAGAGTTTAAAAATCAGTGAAACAGAAATAATGAAAATAGGACGATATTAGAAGTGAAATTGCTTTAAAACCAAAGAGAATTAGAAGAAGTAATAAAAATAAAAGTTGAAGATTAGAGGAATGGGAAAAAGTTTTGTGAAAAGTGCAGAGGGAGAAAAGGATCAGAAGATGGTGAAAACTTGAGAAGAATAAAAGTGATCTGCACGGATGAGTAGTAACTGTGTAAAAAAAATTAAACTATAGAAAAATATAAATAACTTAAACACGAAGAGGAATTAGAGTAAGCAGTAGAAGAATAAAATCTAGATATTCAAGAGGTGAAGAACTTTCATGAAGAGTGCAGAGGGAAAAGAAAGCATAAGGGTATGAAAACGGAGGAAGAACAGAAGGTAGAACCTCAGATGAATAGTAAAAGCACAAGATAGTAACTTGAAAACCTGATTTCAACTTGAGACCGGGAGAGAATTATAGGAAGAGGTAGAAGACGGAAATCTAGATCTTCAAGAGGGGCAGAACGTTCATGAAGCGTTTAGAGGGAAACGAAGAGCAGAAGAGTATGAAAACGGAGGAAGAACAGAAGGTGAAACCTCAGATGAACAGTAAAATCACAGGACAATAACTTGAAAAACTGATTATAACTTGAAAACGGGAGAGAATTAGAGGAAGAAGTTGAAGAAGAAAATCTAGATCCTCAAGAGAGGAAGAACTTTTATGAAGAGTATAGAGAGAAAAGAAGAGCAGAAGGTTATGAAAACAGAGGAAGAACAGAATGTAGAACCTCAGATGAACAGTAAAATCACAGGACAACAACTTAAAAATTTATTATAACTTAAAAACAGGAGAGAATTAGAGGAAGAGGTTGAAGAAGAAAATCTAGATCCTCAAGAGAGGAAAACTTTTATGAAGAGTATATAGAAAGAAGAAGTGCAGAAGCGCATGAAAACAGAGGAAGAACAGAAGGTAGAACTTCGGATAAACAGTAAAATCATAGGGTATCAACTTGAAAAACTGATTATAACTTGAAAACGGGAGAGAATAAGAGGAAGGGGTAGAAGAAGAAATTAAAAAACACTTAATAACGAACAAGTTTGCAGAAAAAAGTAGATTGAAAGGAAGAACATAAAAGTAAATAAAAAACAAAGAAAGACTAAACTCTCAAAAACTTATAATAACAACAACATAAACTTACAAACCAAAACTCTCAAAAGAAAACCTACGTGTGTGTGTTTTTTGTAGAGAGAAAAGAAGAGAGATATGGCTAGAGAGAGATGGCTTGAAGAGGGGGATGAGGGTGTGGTTTTATAGGGGTGAAGGGATGGCCTAGCCTTATCTTTCTCCTTCTATAATTCCTTCTATTATTCTTGGTCCACCTCCATTCACATGCCCTTCCATAATTCCTTCTATTATTCTTGGTCCACCTCCATTAATCCCATGCCCATGTCATTGTCACATCGAAAGTGTTGCCAGTGATATAATTCCTTCCATTGTAGCCTCCTGTACACAAGGTAAAAACATGCAAAAATATTGTACTTAGGCCCCTGAAAAATATAAATAATAAGTTTATATCTAGCCTCTTCAAAAATAATCATCACACAATAATTTTATCAAAATTTAATTATATATATATTTTTTTTTATTTAACCATTTCTCAAGTCTCATTAATTACAAAAACAATTTTTATTTTATGTGAGACCGAGATTATCACGTGCAAATTGTATAATTACCTTCGTTAAAGTTAAAAAAAAATGATGTGTGTGATATAAGTATAAACAAATAGATGCTTATTAGGCTAAAATAAAAGATAAACATCAAAACAAATGCAAAGAAACCAAAAAATTGAAAATACCCGAGAATAGTATTGCTAGACCGGAATAATCAGGGTCAAGACACTATATTGCAACCACGGCGTGTAAGATAGAACCATCGTCCCCCAATTTCTCTAACCTAACGGCCCATCCAATGATTAAACATGTTCACCTAGATCATCAGCATTTTTGTTAGAGGGGAACATCAGATCCCAGAACACATGAATGACCAACCGATTCTCGAGATAATATAACATAGATACCATATAGTAATGCATAAAGAGGTAAGGGAAAGAGATACTTACCTGACTTACCTGCCCGAGGAGAGGCGATATGTAGCGTGATAAGACGTAAATTGATTTGCAATTTCAATGAAACATCATCAGTTAGCCAACCAAGATATAAAAAATGAGCATAATCATGCAAGAAATAAAGCCAAAGACTGCATGGGCATGAATCAAACATGGCAACATAACAAAAGGGGCAAAATGTGAGACCCAAGAAGAAGATAATCTTCATATGACCGTTGCCTCCAGGTAGCGGGCCAGTCGTAAGACCGCAACTTGGAGGTCGGTTTCAAAAAAACAAAAATGCCCTTCTTCCCCCTCATGCACGCACACAATCCACTCACCGTCACATGGCCGCATACCGTTCTCCCCTCATCGGACTCACATCTTCACACACAGCACAGTACTCACTGTCTCACATATCTTACACGGCGATGGGAAAGAAGAAGGCAGCGATGCAGCTCATGCGCCTGATAGCGGAGGAGAAGGTCTCACCACCGCCGGCAGACCGTCCAGGAGAAAACCAACCGCCACCGACCAAAGTCGAGGAAGGGGGACCTTCCACTGCCTCTGGGGCGCCTGAAGAGATGGAAACACATGAAGAAGGCGAAGACACGGCGGCAGCGGCAGCGGCCGCGGCCGAGGAAACGGCCGGAGAAGCTCCATCATCCGAGGTAGGCCGCGAATCCAAAAAACCATTTTTACACTTTAAATCCATGGATGAGCAC
Source organism: Amorphophallus konjac (assembly GCA_022559845.1). Lineage (NCBI taxonomy): Eukaryota > Viridiplantae > Streptophyta > Magnoliopsida > Alismatales > Araceae > Amorphophallus > Amorphophallus konjac. Next base: position 273,495 of record JAHNEJ010001440.1, read on the forward strand.
GAGATGGAGAGAAAAAGGGGTCACATGACCCTCTGAGACGATCGTAGGGCCCCATGGGCCATTCCCATGAGCGGGGAGACGGGAAAACGTCATCCACGGCGGCGAGGAAGATGGCGGTCTCACCAGAGACCGTCACATAGAGAGACAGTCTTCCGTGGACGGTTTCCTAACGAGGCGGTCCAAACTGGACCGTCACCTAATAAGGCGGTCTAATGGAGACCGCCACCTTACCAGACCATGCATTTTTTTTAAATTAATGAGTTACTGACATTAGATGTGCAATGTGTGTAGGGAAAACGTCGAACCAAGATCTCTTGGTTGCAGGTGCGAGCAGTGTACCTCGCACTGCCAGACTTTCAGCGGGAGAGATTAGCAGCGATGGGCTTCGCGGAGTTCCCCAGCTTAGAGGTGATGAGACTAGACGCGGCGTTGCTCGACCGATGGGACCCAGCCAGCCGAACTTTCTTGTTTCTGTGGGGACATATGACCCCACATTTGACGACGTGGCGAGGATCACCGGCTTAAGGGTTGCCGGGGCACCAGTCAGCGGTCACACCTTCTCAAATTACCGGGAGCCAGCACGGCGCCTACTCAGACTAGAGTTGCTACGACCAAGATGACTACCGTTCATCCTATCGAGGGCCAGATTACAGGAGAGCTTGGGACTGTGAGAAGCATCCATCACAGTGGGAGAGTTACCGGAGCAGCACCTCCAGCGCTTGATAGACAGGGTACGAGAGAGAGTAGCGGCTGGAATAGGGCCTGAGGCAGATATGGTGCTCCAGAGGTTCTTGATGCTGATGTTCAGGAGGCTCCTCTTCGCGATGAGAGCGGACGGGGTGAGCTGCCGACTACTGCCCTTGCTGGAGGACCTAGACATAGTGGGAGCATACGTGTGGGCACAGCCGTACTTGCCTTCCTTTTCGACTCACTTAGCACTACCACCCGGCAGACGATGCTGGGTGGATTTTCTCCACTCCTTCAGGTAAACCTAACTCTTTATGCTTTTGCAATTTCTATTCGACTCTGCTATATGCTAATGCATTGACTCATGTGATGCAGGTGTGGACTTGCATGTGCCTTCCTAGCCTTGGGAGAGGACGAGAGGCGTACCCGGACCGAGTACCTATTGCGAGGCGATGGGTGACGGCACGTGACATAGGTTCACTATGACGCTAGGTGTGAGTCATTCAGGACGACATCGACACCCTACCCCATGCATCGGTAAGACCTAAACTCAAACTTAAATGCAAATGCATGCTTACTTGGACACTAATGCTTTCATCTACCCTACCTCGCAGGTCCACTGGACACCTTACCAGGGTGAGGGGCACGAGGGACAGCCATGGGTGGAGGCTGGCCTCGCCTACTTCGGCCGAGAGATCTGGCTTCATTGCGTGAACGTAGTGGAGCCACTCCACCACCAGCTCATCATGAGGACACAGGGGGTATGACAGCCAGCCATCCCCTTTCCAGGAGATGGTGTTGAGGAGGAGCGCGTGGGGAGACACTCACGCGGCCTTTCGGGACCTGTTGACTAGATTGTCTGGACAGGGGATCAGATCTGAGACTGGGCGCGACGTGGACGAGTGGTGTGAGCCCGAGTAGACAACGATGAGGCCTACCTGACGGCCTACGCCCGGTGCTACGGGAACCAAGTTTTCCGTGGCACACAACGACCAGTATGAATTCTAAACTCTATGACTTCTGAAATGCTTATGATTATGATGCACTAATGATTAACCTTTTATATGCAGTTCGACCCCCAGGGACGGATCGCAGAGCTTCAGGGGCTCCCCCACTTGATTATCCAGCAATGAGAAGACCTCCAGTGTTCGCTGTGTAATATCCTGGATTCTTCGGATCGAAATCGGAGAGCTATCGGATCGCTTTCATGGGTCCTGATATGTGTTTTACGATCCACAGGGGTTTTTCCCTTGTATAACTTGTGGAACCCTGTGGAGAGTTGACCGTTGAGTTTTGCTACTCAGGGACGCTATAGGTGCGTTGTGCTCGTTTCGAGGATCGCAAAGACTATTTTTCTGTATTTTTCTAAATTTATAGATTTTCATGCCAAAAATAAGATTTTAGGGAAATTGCTAATTTCCTATTTTCTTTTCCTTTTTATTTCACTCACCTCTCTCCTCTCTCTTCTCTCTCGCCGTTCACTCTCTCCCCCTATGTTCTCTCTCCTCTTTCCCCCTCTGCTCCGGCTGCAGACTAAGGAGGCCCGGGGTTTCCGTGGAGATGCCGTGGAGGTGTCGTGGAGCGTGCTGGCGTGAAGAATGGAGCGTGGTGTTGGCGTGATCCCTCGGTGGATTCAAAGCCGGCGTGGGCAGATTCATGTGATGGATTTCGGCATATCGTGGCCGTTTTGGCGCACGAGAACTTCGGTGGTGGTAGGGGGAAAGATGGCCTACTCCTTTCCTGTGTTCTCTCGTGATTTGGAGCCGAACGATGTGAGTTTGAGAGGGTTTTGCTTCGGTTGGGCAAAAGGCATGTTCGGGGGGTGTGAGCCGTGTTTGCCGTTCCAGGCGACAGTTTCTAGCTTGAATTGTTTCATTTGAACCCCTGGCATGTTGGGAATCTTTTCCCGAAAGTTTTATTACGTTTGGTTGAAAATCAGAGCCGGTATGAGCCCGGCCATCGATGTTACTCGTTTTGGGTCGATTCGTGGGAATCGCCTGTTTCTTGTGTTTTTGAGCGCGGATTGATCCCTTCCGGTTTGTGGAAGGTAAATGCCATGTCTAGGGTTGTTTCCCCATTGTTTAGACATGACTGAGGTGTGGAAATACTGGGTTTTGAGCTCCCCTACGATTTTCCCGCCGTATCACCTTAGCGGTCCTTCCAGATATCGTTTTTGGTCTCTTGCAGTTCATTGAAGACCACAAGGGGTTGGTTGGCGGTCCATAGGAGACCGCAAGGCTATGTGGTTTTTCGGTTTAGCTAAACGGTCGTGCGATAGATCGAAAGGCTGGCTGTAGCAGTTCGTGGACGACCGCTAAGCTTTGTTTGATTTTGGTCAACGATTTTAAGTCGGTTCAGGCTAGCGGTCTAGCTCCGACCGCATGGGGGTGTCAGGCGGCCTTATGGTGGCCGCTTTTCTCTGTGAAACGGTTCTAGGTGGACCGTTTAGTTATTTTGACCAGTTAAGTCAGTTTAACTATTTGGATTTTGACTGGGTGTAGCGGCCAGGGTGTAACAGCTAGGGTCCCTCTTGCAGCCATGAGGAGAACGTTTTCTGGCAAGAAGCGGCCTCAGGCAGACTGCAAGGCTCTTGATTTGGTGGTTTTTGTATCTGGGTTTTTCTTGAGGGTAGCGGCCGTTTTGATGACCGCCAATGATGGGGACATCACCTCCCATGCCCACGTTCACAGCTCGTCTCCTCACCCCGGTTGCATCCGGCATGGTCTAGTCATTTAATTTTGAGTCCTATGTAATTTTTATTTGAGTCATTTGATGTATTTTCCCTTTTATTTGAGTCATGTTCCTAGGTCTTGTGTTCATTTCCCTAAGTTTGAGTGTCATTAGGTTGTCTAGTTAGCTATTGGGCCCAATTCATTGGGCTTGGCTCAAGGGCTCTCCCCTACCCCCTCGGTTATTTGTCATTGAGTCAATTGTCAGGGACTTTCGTAGGAATATGGGTTTCCTATATATAGGACCCCATTCCCCCCCATTTCAATTTAATGAATCAATCAATGAAAAAAATGCCATTTGAGAGTCCAAAGCTTAGTTTAGTGGAGTGATTCTAACATTCTTTGGGTGAGAAACCCTAGGGGAGAGATTCCCCACCCTTCCCTCTCTTAATCCCTCTTTTTTTACTCCACTTTCTCTCTCCTCAACACCCAATTTCGAATATTCTTCTCTCTCCACACTTCCCAACCACCTCAACCCCCACCTACCATCATTAAAGCCCTCCACTTCCCCATGGCCTCCATTACTCCACCCCCCTAGTCCCAAGAAGATCCCTCACCATTCCAACACCATCTTCCACATTCCAACACCACTTTCCCCATTCCAACACAATCAACCCCTTCCCCACACAACCCCACAACTTCCAAGGCCATTTCAAATTTGAAATCCACCCTTCCCTCCACTCACTTGTGCCCCCCCCCTCACCTTCTCCTCTCACCCACCTTCCCAAATTCGTAGCTCCTCCTCCCACCAGCTATTAGACCCCCTTCCAGACCCCATTCTTCTCTTCCCCCACCTTAGAACACCCCCTCCTAGACTCCCTCACAGCCCGGGCTTTCCCCACACTCATCCACCCCCATTTCCCCTCCCATATACCCCATTCCCCCCATCATCATCAACCTACAGCTCTCAACTGAAGATCTACAGCAGACCAGCAACTTGCAGCGGCCACCACGACCTCCTCCGGACAAGTTTGAAGATCCAAGAGCCATCTTCGGAAGCGTCTGCCAGTCGCCTTCGCAACCGAAGTGGTTTCGTCTTCTTCCAATCTCTGAGTCGTCTAGGAGGTTCATTCTCCCACAGCTGCGCGGTTCTACCTCGGCTGAGGACCTGAGCCAGATTAGAAGCTCTACCACGACGAACCCCAAAGGAATCAGTCCTCAAGTTTTTCTTAAAAGTTCTTCATCGGCCTGTCTACTTTCAGAATCAAGAAGCAGAAGCCCATTCAGCATCCGGGAACAGAAGTTACCAATTTTCTTCCACGGTCGCGCGGCTCTGCCTTCCCCAGTCTGCATCGACACCTCCTCACTCTTCTGGCTCCACAGATCGTCTCCGTTCTCTTCTGGCGTCCCCGTTTCTTTTGCTGCAAAGAGGACTCACCCACGGTTCTAACGGCGCAGACGGCATCAAATTTGGAGTCGGGAGCGGCCAGGACAGCCTCTGCATCCTACTATTGGTGACCTGCCCCTGCTAGTCTGAGAAACAGAGGCCCTATTCAAGCTCCTTCCCCGACCTGCAGCGACTCCAGAAGAATTTACAAAAATTCTGAGGCATTCCCCTTCCTGTTACGAAGATTTAGCCGCTGGTCTCGCTATCAGAGAAATTCTTGAGCAAGATCTACAACAGCAACACCGAAGCTCTGTCCTGGTTCGCAGATAGCAGGCAGATTCGGCGTCCACACTTGTTCCTCGTTCTTTGCTTTGGTTTCCCCACCCCGCTTGGCCGGCTGAAGGCTCCTCCCTGCGTGGAGGTAGTATTGATGTAATATCATTAACCCCCACCCCAAGTTTCCCCTTCTGCGAGAGGTGTAGTGGTGTAATTTGTTTGGGCAGGTCAAGCGACACCGCCGCGGCGTGTGGGGATCCACTCGCCTCCCCGCTCGCCCTCGTCTCCGACCGGGATCGGTTTCTTCAAACCGGTCGAGTAAGTGCTCAAACCTTCACTCCACTTAGTGCTTGTCTTTCAATATTAGTTCTAATTCCGCTGGTTATGCGAGTGAGAGCCCGATCCTCAAGCCCCATTGCCTTGAGTGATCACCGTGGGAAGAGTGCAACCGGTGCCTTTGGCACTTTGTCGGCCCCCTTGATTTGGGCATCCCCACCCTTTGGGAATCAAGTCTTGGCCTTGTTGGCCCTCTACCAACAAGGGCCCAACCCCACATCCTCCCCTTGGCATTGCCAAGTCACCCCGGGCTTGGGTGAGTGACGATAGAGCGGTGGCCCAATTTGGCCCGTTTTGAATGCGATTGTGCTTGCTTGCATTAGGTCCGAGGTCGTGTCACATCAATTGGTATCAGAGCAAGTTCTAGACTTGTCTCTACTAAGTCTTGTCCTATGGCCATTGCATGCATCACCCTTGTCCACTATCATGACTACCTCATACATGGCATATTCGCCACTCTTAGGCCCATTAGAAGCCTTTGTGTTTGATGGATCCCGCCCTAGCATATATCTAGAATGGGAGAAGTCCATAGACCAACACTTTGGGAGGTTTACCCTGTCAGGGCTTGTCCAAGTCAACTATGCCAAGAGTTTACTTTGGCGCCAAGCTAGGAAAGAATGGGAGAACATTGTAGGTTTGAGAGAAGCCAAAGGGGAAGCACCCATTGAATCTTGGGATGAAATGAGGGCCGATCTTAGAAAGATCTATGCACCCCAACCCAAACCTCTTCAACCAACCGATCTTTCACCCCCGAACCCAACTCCCACCCATGAACTTCCCCGACCAAGCCCAACCCAAGTCCACCCATGTTCACCACCCCGAGAGTACCATGCACTGACCATTATCACTCCACCCACCATAGACTATCCTACCCCATTATCCTTGGAAGTTGTGGCCCACACTCCTACCCAAGTGGAGATGGATGCCAATCCGGATTCACCTCCCACCATAGAGAACATCCTAGACCCCCCACTTCCACCCACCTCTCCTAGTTCGGGTGCTCATGAGCCGCACACCCTAACCATGAATGAGCCCATACTCCAATGGCTTAAGCAAGGCCCCACCATTCCTAGCTCACCACCTTACCTCTCACCCTTGGCATATCAAGTCCAAATTATGCCCACCCGGTCTTCCCATGTCGCACTTCAAACCTCCTACTTTGTGGAAGGCTTAGGGGACCTAGTGGACTGTTTACAATGGCAAGTCTACCTGACCAATATGCTAGCCATAGGACCATTGGAGTCTATCCCCATCTACTCTAGTGGACCCTTCCTAGCCTACCCCGCCACCGGTTCTATCACCTCCATCTACACTAGTGGCCATTATACGAGTGAAATCCTCTTCTTTCTCCCTAAGGATGAGAAACCAATCTTGGCCCACTTCCCACCCATCAAGATTCCAATTGCTTTAATTGACCAACCCACTAGAGACCTTGGCCCAATTATCTTGGAGGAGAAGGACTCACCGTTTGGGTACCTTGAAGACATAGAGTGCCACCCTCTAGGAAGACCTTTCCACTACCCCTTTGATCCCTTCCTATGGGAGCCTAGACCCCTATGTTACCCAACCACCTTATCCACCACCCACCTTTCCCTAACCCAACCCACCATGTTTGACCCAATCCACCCCATCCTAGACCCGGGTTACACCTTGGGAGCCATGACCTTGGGCCACATATCCCCAGGTAATAAGGTTATGCTCCACCCCATGATGTCCACCTTCTTAGATCCATTCGATCCTTTCCAATGGGAGTTCAAAGGTTGTCCCACACCTATACACATGGAAGTCACCCTTGGGAAAAACATACATGTGTCTAGGCTTACCACACCACTTGGCATGAACACTATGTTGGGTCCATTCATTCATATCACCCACATGTCAAGTAAAAAGTATGAGTGGTCCATGTTCGGATGTAATGGTCCACCTTCATTCATCATGGGTCTTAAGCATGTCAAAGGCATCTACGGATGTCCGGGTCCCCCGATATTTATCACCACTTTGCATGATAGGGCCACCTACGGGTGCCCCGGCCCACCGAGGCTAACCAAAATCTACACTGCATCATTACACGATAGGTCTACTTTTGGTTGCCCAGGTCCACCCATCACCCCTAGAAAGTCTGCATTCACAACATTGCATAAAGAGATCCGCAAGCACAATAGCAAGAAGAATGTGACTTATAAAAGGTGAGCTGACTCTCATCGACGTCACCAAGAATTCCATGAGGGTGACTTTGTGATGGTAAGGACGGAGAGGCTCTCCCCGGGAGCCATCTCCAAATTGAGGTCACGTGGGGCTGGTCCCTTCCAGGTCCTGAGGCGCATTGGTGCAAATGCCTATGAGTTAGATCTCCCCGAGGAATATGGGGTAACTCCCACATTCAGTGTCGCCGACCTAGTGCCATACAAGGGACCCACGGTGGTACCTAGTGAGGATATTGAGCCTATTCCCTCCGTTGAGAGAGCACCCACCCGTGAGGAGAGTCCACCAGCCAAGAGAGCCCAGCATGAGCGCATTGAACGAATATTGGATGAATAGGTCACTACCGCCAGGAGCAAGGTATACGAGCGCTATCTCGGCAGGTGGATGGATTGGTCTCGTTCGGAAGACTTGAGGGCAGTACCACTTCTACACCATTCAAGGAGGGAAGGACACTTACTCGACAGAGTCGAGTTCTCCGCACCCCGGGAGTATGATGGGGACATCACCTCCCATGCCCACGTTCACAGCTCGTCTCCTCACCCCGGTTGCATCCGGCATGGTCTAGTCATTTAATTTTGAGTCCTATGTAATTTTTATTTGAGTCATTTGATGTATTTTCCCTTTTATTTGAGTCATGTTCCTAGGTCTTGTGTTCATTTCCCTAAGTTTGAGTGTCATTAGGTTGTCTAGTTAGCTATTGGGCCCAATTCATTGGGCTTGGCCCAAGGGCTCTCCCCTACCCCCTCGGTTATTTGTCATTGAGTCAATTGTTAGGGACTTTCGTAGGAATGTGGGTTTCTTATATATAGGACCCCATTCCCCCCCCATTTCAATTTAATGAATCAATCAATGAAAAAAATGCCATTTGAGAGTCCAAAGCTTAGTTTAGTGGAGTGATTCTAACATTCTTTGGGTGAGAAACCCTAGGGGAGAGATTCCCCACCCTTCCCTCTCTTAATCCCTCTTTTTTTACTCCACTTTCTCTCTCCTCAACACCCAATTTCGAATTTTCTTCTCTCTCCTCACTTCCCAACCACCTCAACCCCCACCTACCATCATTAAAGCCCTCCACTTCCCCATGGCCTCCATTACTCCACCCCCCTAGTCCCAAGAAGATCCCTCACCATTCCAACACCATCTTCCACATTCCAACACCACTTTCCCCATTCCAACACAATCAACCCCTTCCCCACACAACCCCACAACTTCCAAGGCCATTTCAAATTTGAAATCCACCCTTCCCTCCACTCACTTGTGCCCCCCCCTCACCTTCTCCTCTCACCCACCTTCCCAAATTCGTAGCTCCTCCTCCCACCACCTGTTAGACCCCCTTCCAGATCCCATTCTTCTCTTCCCCCCCTTAGAACACCCCCTCCTAGACCCCCTCACAGCCCGGGCTTTCCCCACACTCATCCACCCCCATTTCCCCTCCCATATACCCCATTCCCCCCCATCATCATCAACCTACAGCTCTCAACTGAAGATCTACAGCAGACCAGCAACTTGCAGCGGCCACCACGACCTCCTCCGGACAAGTTTGAAGACCCAAGAGCCATCGTCGGAAGCGTCTGCCAGTCGCCTTCGCAACCGAAGTGCTTTCATCTTCTTCCGATCTCCGAGTCGTCCAGGAGGTCCATTCTCCCACAGCTGCGCGGTTCTGCCTCGGCTGAGGACCTGAGCCAGATTAGAAGCTCTGCCACGACGAACCCCAAGGGAATCAGTCCTCAAGTTCTTCTTCAAAGTTCTTCATCGGCCTGTCTACTTTCAGAATCAAGAAGCGGAAGCCCATTCAGAATCCGGGAACAGAAGTTACCAATTTTCTTCCACGGTCGCGCGGCTCTGCCTTCCCCAGTCTGCATCGACACCTCCTCACTCTTCTGGCTCCACAGATCGTCTCCGTTCTCTTATGGCATCCCCGTTTATTTTACTGCAAAGAGGACTGACCCACGGTTCTAACGGCGTAGACGGCATCAAATTTGGAGTCGGGAGCAGCCAGGACAGCCTCTGCATCCTACTGTTGGTGACCTGCCCCTCCTAGTCCGAGAAACAGAGGCCCTATTCAAGCTCCTTCCCCGACCTGCAACGACTCCATAAGAATTTACAAAAATTCTGACGCATTCCCCTTCCTGTTACGAAGATTTAGCCGCTTGTCTCGCCATCAGAGAAATTCTTGAGCAAGATCTACAACAGCAACACCGACCCTCTATCCTGGTTCGCAGATAGCAGGCAGATTCGGCGTCCACACTTGTTCCTCGTTCTTTGCTTTGGTTTCCCCACCCCGCTTGGCCGGCTGAAGGCTCCTCCCTGCGTGGAGGTAGTATTGATGTAATATCATTAACCCCCACCCCAAGTTTCCCCTTCTGCGAGAGGTGTAGTGGTGTAATTTGTTTGGGCAGGTCAAGCGACACCGCCGCGGCGTGTGGGGATCCACTCGCCTCCCCGCTCGCCCTCGTCTCCGACCGGGACCGGTTTCTTCAAACCGGTCAAGTAAGTGCTCAAACCTTCACTCCACTTAGTGCTTGTCTTTCAATATTAGTTCTAATTCCGCTGGTTATGCGAGTGAGAGCCCGATCCTCAAGCCCCATTACCTTGAGTGATCACCGTGGGAAGAGTGCAACCGGTGCCTTTGGCACTTTGTCGGCCCCCTTGATTTGGGCATCCCCACCCTTTGGGAATCAAGTCTTGGCCTTGTTGGCCCTCTACGAACAAGGGCCCAACCCCACATCCTCCCCTTGGCATTGCCAAGTCACCCTGGGCTTGGGTGAGTGACGATAGAGCGGTGGCCCAATTTGGCCCTTTTTGAATGCGATTGTGCTGGCTTGCATTAGGTCCGAGGTCGTGTCACATCAGCCAAGTTGGTCTAGCGGCCAGGGTGAGACAGCCACCTACCCAAAGTGTGATTTTGTGTTAGTTTGGTTTCTGGTTAATGTGGCTTTGACCCCTTGGTTAGCCCATTGTTCCGTGGATGTCTTGGACATCCTATGAGGGCTGTGACCGTGTTATAGGGTCTCTGAGAGTGTCACTGTATCGAGTAGTGTTTTGTGTTGTTTCAAGGGTCATTATCGTTTCTGGTCAACTCGGTTGTGACCCAGAGATTGACACGTGACCTTGTGAGTGTCTCGTCTATCCTGTGAGGATCGAGATCGTGATTTTGGGCACTTGGAGGTATTATTTTACCTCGAATTACATACCATGTGCTTTGAGGACTTTTTGGTGGTCCCTCATGTTCAGTGTTTTGTATTATATGAAATTGTGAGTCCGGTGAACGGCCTGGAGGCCGTGGACTTTCATTATTGCTGTTTTGGATCTGGCTATTCTGTGCCGTCTTCCATGATGTGTTTCCCGTGATTTTGGCTTAGGGACTTGGATGATTAACAGCGTGTGCTGTGATGTGTGACGATCTTGACCTGAGTCTTGTGACTCAAGGATCATTGTCAGCAGGTCTAGTTGACTGTCCTGAATCAGGTAGCAGTTGTATACTACGGTATGCTCCGTAGTACGTGCGATAGGTGTGTTTGCACTGTCTGTACTTCGGTGTTTGCTGTTTTGGAGTCTCTATGTCTAGTGAGCCTCCACTAGTCATAGCCTGACGACACTTTCCTGTGTGTCGGCCCACCTGGGAGTGGTGGTGGGACAGTTCCCGATAGATGATTTTTAAGCTAGTTTCCGTGGGCCCCCTTGCTTTGCGGTAGTGTCCCATTGGGGGGGGAAACTGGCTAGAGGCCTGGCTCAAGGCATTGGGCTTCTGTGTGCACACGTGGTCAGGGGCAGTTGGACGAGCACCGACGGGCGTGACCCTGACTAGTCACTCGTTAATGTGGTACTATGGTATGGTTGTACATGGTACTGTTGTTCATTGTACTTGGTTCTTTGTGAGTGTCTCAGTTACTACCGTTCTTGGCGTGTGCGAGATACTTGAGGCGCAGTGTAAGATGACAGTGGACACATCTGGCTGTTCTTCTAGTGAGGAGGTGCTTCTGTCACTTGATGCATGACTCTTGTGACTTATGTTTTCATGACTGGTTTCCATCATGATTGACGTGACTTGTCAGGTAGTCTACATTGGCTTCACTCGCAGTCTAGTCTAGTGTAGCATGCACGACGATGAGCTCGTGTATGCTTGTGCCTTTGACTGTGTAGGCCTTTGGTAGGCTTTACCTGTTTTGGTAGGCTTTACCTATATTGGTAGGCTTTTCACGATAGGGTTTTGTTATTCGACAATAGATCGGTAACACCGGACTTTGTGAGATCGGGGTTCGCCTTTCTGTTGTTGTTTGGAGTAGTTTACAGAGCCGAGGTTCCTTCGGCTGTCGTATTTCATTGTTACGGCTTTCCTCTTTACCTTTACAGTTGTTACTCATGTTGTTACTGCTTTACTTTAGTGTAGCACTGCTGTTACTGCATGTTTTGTGGTAGGGTTCCGCAGGATCCCTACTGAGCCTGTGACACGAGGCTCACCCTTGACTTTTTAGGTGTAGCAGTTCTTCCTCCTACTGGGCCATACCTGCTGCGTGGTTCTTATTTGCCAGCGTTGCCAGTGTCGGGTTTCCCCTGACTTGAGAGTACGTTCTCTTTCTGTTAGACTGTACTTATCTTTTCTGTTGGACTGGACTCTGTTAGTTTAATTGTTATAGAAAATGTAATTTTATTTCTGCTAATTTAGCAATCCTGATTATTGAAATTTTAATTGCTTACTGTTATATCTGGAAGTTCAATGTACTATCACATACCTTTTTATCCCTCGGAGCTTTTCCGCTCTTGGGAGGCCTCGCAGGTTCCAAGTGGTATCGGGTTTACCTAGTTTCTGGAGTCTGGGTCGTCACAGGTTGTATCAGAGTGAGAGTTCATAGTTGTTCGGAATTTTTCTGAGCTAGCTGAGCTTTTGTTTGTGAAGTACATGGGAATTCGAGATATCGTAGTGCTCAGAGTCCTTAAGGACCAGTACAGTCGGCAGCTGGCATTGGTTTTCCGATTGTTTGTCGATTTGCTTTTGTGTGTGGTCTTGCGCGTGTTGTGTTGGCACTGTGCGAGATGGTTTTGCTCTCGTCAGGATGTGACGGAGTGTTCTTCTTTTGTCATGGTGTTTGTCTCGGTTATGTAATACTTGGCAGAGTTCGTCGGTAGGCGTGAATCTATGGTGTGGTGTTCGAGATTTTTTCTTGGCTTGTTTAGGTGGCTGGTGACTTTATTGTTGGGTTGATGGCCTTGCACATTTTTATGTTGTGTTGGTTGTCCCGGCTTGAGGTTTGGTCAGCCCCTGAGGTGCTTAGGTGTTAAGGTTGTGTTGTGGTGGTCGATTGGATGCCTTGATTGAGAGAATGCTAAGGTGAACCTAGGATTTTCCTTCCTGGTGAGCTATTGTTAGTCGAGCTTGATTCTTCTCATCCTGTTTGGTGGCATCTTTTCGAGGTAAGCTTTGGGAGTGTTGTCTCTGTGAAGCCTTTGTCCTGTGTCTGCTTAAGTGTGAACTGTGTTAGTTCTAAGCATGATCTGCTCTTGTTCGACGGTTGCTTGGCTTTGGACCTAGTGTGTGTTGGGGGCCGTTGTGCACCATGTCTGATGTGCCGTGTATGGCGACTGTTGTGCTGTGAAGGTTCTATAATCATGTCAGGATGTGAGGATAAGCTGAGATTAGTGTTCCTTATGCTTTGTGCTGAAGCTGGTGCTCTTCTTGGTTTGCACTCTGGCGACTTGTGATCGGCTATTAGTAGGATCGGTACTCGAGGTGTGGTCTATTGCAGTTTCGTGAATTACGATGGCGCCGAGTGTGTGCTGAGATGCGGATGTCGAGTTAATTGAGATGCCTGCGTGCATTGTGTGAGTGCGCAGCGGAAGCGTGTGGGCTTATAACCCATAGGTCGAGGATCGTTTGGTTGGAAGATTCTGGCGGGCCGAGAGGGTTGTTTCCTTGGTGTGATCATCATCTTGGCTATGTGTGCCTTGATATTGTTGGTTGCCGTGCTGTTACTTGAAGCTTTGTGGTTGTGGCACTGGCATGTGTGAGGATTGGGGAAATATGTCGGCATATCTACTGGTCGAGTACCCTTTCCTTCTCTATATTTTTTCTTGGGAGTTATGTTCTCGAGACGTGATCGTGGTCCTTGAGATGCGTTCCTCGAGATCGTTATTGTTATTGTTGTTGTGGGTCCTTGTTGCTAAGCTGCTCATAGTATGGCTTGTATGTATTAGCCATGTGTTCAGCTGTAATTCTACCTTTATGTGACCCATCTTGGAGTTGTATTCCGTGGTTCTGTGTTGAGAACGGAGCCAGGATTCTACAGGTGTTGTTGTTGTTGGTTGTGGTTGTGTTCAGCTTGGGAGAAGTTCCCTGTGAGTTTGATTTGGCATTATGTGGACCGAGGTCTTGTCGGTTAGTTTTACTGTACTCTTCTGTCATGGTAGAGTTGGCATGCGACTCGAATCAGATGTAATGTCTGAGTGAGGACTGACTTGATTGTTCCTGTGGTCCAGTGCTGTAGTTGGCGTTCTGTCTGCCAGTTTCGTTGTTGTTTATGGTCTGGAAGTCGATGATGTGTTGGAGCTGTCAACTGAGAGGATTGTGCTTCCCTGTTTAAGCTGATACTTGTTGTGTCTGCCGAGTGTGTTTTATCGGTAGCTATTGTCGTGGCATGGATCGTGTCTCCTTTCCTTGTGAGACTTAAGCGATGTTGCCTTGTTTCAGAGGTGTCGGACTTGTGTTCACTTGTGTGCCATGCTCGTTCTATAGATTGATGTGCCTTGAGATCCAGAGCATGTGCCTGTAATTGTAGTCTGGCAGTATCCCTCTGAATTGTGTTTTTAGAGAATTGTGTTATCGTGCTTTATGTTTTGAGGTTTTGCTGATGCCTGGAAAGCGTAGCCAGTGTTTGGGTTTGTTCTTCCCTTGCTCACTTGTTGGCTCCTTGAATTTCGAGGATGAAATTTCTTTAAGGTCGGAGGACTGTAATATCCTGGATTCTTTGGATCGGAATCGGAGAGCTATCAGATCGCTTTCGTGGGTCCTGATACGTGTTTTACGATCCACGCAAGTTTTTCCCTTGTATAACTTATGGAACCCTGTGGAGAGTTGACCGTTAAGTTTTGCTACTCAGGGACGGTACAGGTGCGTTGTGCTCGTTCCGAGGTTCGCGAAGACTATTTTTCTATATTTTTTTGAATTTATGAATTTTCGTTCCAAAAATCACATTTCAGAGAAATTTTTAATTTCCTACTTTCTTTTCCTTTTTATTTCCCTCAACTCTCTCCTCTCTCGCCGTTCACTCTCTCCCCCTTCGTTCTATCTCCTCTTTCCCCCTCTACTCCGGCTGCAGACGGAGGAGGCCCGGGGATGCCGTGGAGATGCCGCGGAGGTGTCATGGAGCGTGCTGGCGTGAAGAATGGAGCGTGATGTTGGCGCGATCCCTCGGTGGATTCAAAGCCGGCGTGGGTGGATTCATGTGATGGATTTTGGCATATCGTGGCCGTTTCGGCGCACGAGAACTTCGGTTGAGGTAGGGGGGAAGATGGCCTACTCCTTTCCTGTGTTCTCTCGCGATTTGGAACCGAACGGTGTAAGTTTGAGCGGGTTTTGCTTCGGTTGGGCAAAAGGCATGTTCGGGGGGTGTGAGCCGTGTTCGCCGTTCCAGGAGACGGTTTCAGCTTGAATGGTTTCATTTGAACCCCTGGCATGTTGGGAATCTTTTCCCGCTAGTTTTATTGTGTTTGGTTGAAAACCGGAGTCGGTATGAACCCGACCATCCATGTGACTCGTTTTGGGTCGATTCGTGGGAATCGCCCATTTCTTGTGCTTTTGAGCGCGGATTGATCCCTTCCGGCTTGTGGAAGGTAAATGTCGTATCTAGGGTTGTTTCCCCATCCTTTAGACACGATTGGGGTGTGGAAATATCAGATTTTGAGCTCCCCTACGGTTTTCCCGCCGTATCGCCTTAGCGGTCCTTCCAGAGACCGTTTTTGGTCTCTAGCGGTTCATTGAAGACCGAAAGGGGTTGGTTGGCGGTCCATAGGAGACCGCTAGGTTATGTGGTTTGTCGGTTTGGCTAAACGGTCGTGCGATAGACTGTAAGGCCGGCTGTAGTGGTTCATGGAGGACCGCTAAGCTTCGTTTGATTTTGGTAAACGGTTTTAAGTCGGTTCGGGCTAGCGGTCTAGCTCCGACCGCCTGGGGGTGTCAGGCGGCCTTATGGTGACCACTTCTCTCCATGAAACAGTTCTAGGTAGACCGTTTAGTGGTTTTGACCAGTCAAGTTGGTTTAACTATTTGGAGTTTGACTTGGTGTAGCGGCCAGGGTGTGACCGCTAGGGTCCCTCTTGCGGCCATGAGGAGACCATTTTCTGGCAAGAAGCTGCCTCAAGCAGACCGCAAGGCTCTTGCTTTGGTGGTTTTTGTATCGGGTTTTTCTTTAGGGTAGCGGCCCTTTGGATGACCGCCAGGTTGGTCTAGCGGCTAGGGTGAGACCGCCACCTACCCAGAGTGTGATTTTGTGTTGGTTTGGTTTCCGATTAATGTGGCTTTGACCCCTTGGTTAGCCCATTGTTCCGTGGATGTCTTGGACATCCTATGAGTGCTGTGACCATGTTATAGGTTACTTGAGAGTGCCACTGTACTGAGTAGTGTTTTGTGTTATTTCAAGGGTCATTATGGTTTCTGGTCAACTCGGTTGTGACCCAACGGTTGACACATGACCTCGTGAGTGTCTCGTCTATCCTATGAGGATCGAGACCATGATTTTGGGCGCTTAGAGGTACTATCTTACCTTGAATTGTGTACCATGTGCTTTGAGGGCTTTTTGGTGGTCCCTCATGTTTCGTGTTTCGTATTATATGGAATTGTGAGTCCAGTGAGCGGCTCAGAGGCCGTGGACTTTCATTATTTCTGTTATGGATCTGGCTATTCTGTGCCGTCTTCCATGATGTGTTTCCCGTGATTTTGGCTTAGGGACTAGGCTGAGTAACAGCGTGTGCTATGATGTGCGATGATCTTGACCAGAGTCTTGTGACTCAAGGATCATTATCAGCAGGTCTAGTTGACTGTCTTGAATCTGGTAAAAGTTGTATACTGCATTGTGCTCCGTAGTATGTGCGACAGGTGTGTTTGCACTATTTGTACTTCGATGTTCTCCGTTTTGGAGTCTCTGTGTCTCATGAGCCTCCACTAGTCGTAGCCTGACGACACTTTCCTGTGTGTCGGCCCACCTGGGAGTGGTGGCGGGGCAGTTCCCGACATATGGTTTTTAAGCTAGTTTCCATGGGCCCCCTTTCTTTGCGGTAGCGTCCCACTAGGGGGGACAACTAGCTAGAGGCTTGCCTCAAGGCATTGGGCTTGTATGTGCACACGTGGTCAGGGGCAGTTGGACGAGCGTCGACGGGCGTGACCCTGACTTGTCACTCGTTACTGTGGTACTGTGGTACTGTTGTTCCTTGTACTTGGTTCTTTGTGAGTGTCTCAGTTACCGCCGTTCTAGGCGTGTGCTTGATACTTGAGGCACAGTGTAAGACGTTAGTGGACGCATCTGGCTATTCTTCTAGTGTGAGGTGCTTCTATCACTTGACGCATGACTCTTGTGACTTGTGTTTTTGTGACTGGTTTCCGTCATGATTGACGTGACGTATTGGGTAGTCTGCGTTGGCTTCACCCGCAGTCTAGTCTAGTGTAGCGTGCACGACGATGAGCTCGTGTATGCTTGTGCCTTTGACTGTGTAGGCCTTTGGTAGGCTTTACCTATTTTGGTAGGCTTTACCTATATTGGAAGGCTTTTCACGATAGGGTTTCGTTATTCGACAATAGATCGGTAACGTCGGACTTTGTGAGATCGGGGTTCACCTTTCTGTTGTTGTTCGGAGTAGTTTACAGGGCCGAGGTTCCTTTGGCTGCCGTGTTTCAGTGTTACGGATTTCCTCTTTACCTTTACAGTTGTTACTCCTGTTGTTACTACTTTGCTTTAGTGTAGCACTGATGTTACTGCGTGTTTTGTGGTAGGGTTCTGCGGGATCCCTACCGAGCCAGTGACACGAGGCTCACCCCTAACTTTTTAGGTGTAGCAGTTCTTCCTCTTGCTGGGCGGTACCTACTGCGTGGTTCTTAGTTGCCAGCGTTGCCAGTGTCAGGTTTCCCCCAACTTGAGAGTACGTTCTCTTTCCTGTTGGACTGTACTTATCTTTTCTGTTGGATTGGACTCTATTAGTTTAATTGTTAATGAAAATGTAATTTTATTTCTGCTACTTTAGCAATCCTGGTCATTGAAATTTTAATTGTTTACTGTTATATCTGGAAGTTCAATGTACTATCACATACCTTTTTATCCCTTCGGAGCTTTTCCGCTCTTGGGAGGCCTCGCAAGTTCCAAGTGGTATCGGGTTTACCCGGTATCTGGAGTCTGGGTCGTCACATGCTGGACCTCTTGGTAAGCTACACCCAACTTCAGACTTAAAATGCAATGTAATGCTTACAAAACTGACTTGTTCCTACATGCTGCGTGCTGAGGGCTCCCAGCGGAC
The DNA here is from genome assembly GCA_022559845.1 of Amorphophallus konjac. Classification (NCBI taxonomy): domain Eukaryota; kingdom Viridiplantae; phylum Streptophyta; class Magnoliopsida; order Alismatales; family Araceae; genus Amorphophallus; species Amorphophallus konjac. Next base: position 291,546 of record JAHNEJ010001440.1, read on the forward strand.
TGGACCCGACGTTCCTTCCTCTTCTACCCAGGTACCTACGGATCGGGCAGAGCGGGACGCGAACTTCACTCGAGCGGTTGCATAGGTCGAGGAGGCCGAGGCCACACTCTCGGAGAGGGTAAGCAAGCGCTTAACTTACACCTTATGATTATGAATGCAATGACTAATAAAATGAATGCAAATGCAGGCGCGGGAGTTGGAGGCGGTGCTGAGCGAGGCCACTCGTCGGTAGGAAGAGGCGGAGTGCTTCCGAGTAGAGGCAGAGCGATCCCGGGTGGAGGCAAAGCGATCTTAGGCGGAGGCAGAGTGCCTTCACGGCGAGGCGGCAGAGGCGACATGCCATCGTGCAGAGGTAGAGTTCTTCCACACAGAGGCAGTAGAGCTGCGGGGTGAAGTGATAGCATTGAAGGAATCTCTCTAGCTACTGGGCAAAGGATCACAGCGGAGCAGGACTACTAGTGGTGCACACAGCAGCGCCTACATATAGTACCTTACCGACTCCTCTGGCCATCGGAGGAACGAGGAGGAGGAGCGACGGCGACACCGCGAGGAGGGCAGCATGGCCATGGGCCCGCCTGGGAAGAGGCATGAGGGTACCGACGACAGTAGGGGTCCTGGAGAGGGACCGACTTCAGAGACCTCTGCTCCTTTTGTTTTTTTCTTTAGACACACGTGTACATGCTTTCAACTTAAATGTAATGAAAATGAAGCTTTTGACAGCTTTCAAGAAATAAATGCTTGCATGACGACACTGACAAGACTAATCCTGTATGCATGACTTAATCTACTGACAAGGTATAGACATAGAAACGCGGATTGATAGGCAAAAACCCAAGCAGAGCAGGACCAAGAGATAGGAAAATGGTGTGCAGGCAGGTGACAAGGACGCGGTTCGTAAAGGACTACCACCTGAAATAGCGGTCTTGCGATAGGCCGCTACTACAGGGCGGGATGCGAGTAGAGGGGAACAAGAAGATGGTCTTATTAAGGATGGCTACTTAAAGAAACGGCCGCCCTCGGACCGCTATCAGACATGGACATGAATTCAGCATAAGAACGAGGAGACGGTCTCATGCGGACCGCTACCTCAGGTAGCGGTCTTGCGATTGATCGCCACCTCTCAGGGCATAGTTAGTCTGACCGGGACTCAACCCTTGAGCCCCAATCCGAGTGGAAAGCTATCCTAAGTGTGCTAGAGCCTATCCTAACCCCAAATCTGAATTTCCTACTCTAATCCAAATAGAAAAGAGGTACTATCTAGGTTCTATAAGTAGGAAGCAAGCCCAAACTCGTAGGTCACACAAGCCCTCCTTTCTAGGCTTTGAAAACCTTAGAAAAAACCTTCTTTTCATCATGAAGAGGTCTATTGGAGTGAGCACAAGCACGGAGGGAGGCTCTGACGGGCCAAAGCCCACGAGAAGGCATCATGGGGAGCTGAAGAGGCTAACCACCATCCCTCATCACTTGAGCACCAACCCCGCTAGAGAGCTAAGCAAAGAAGTTCCTTTATGCAACTCAACTTCATGCTTCAATTCTTCTCATCCCTCTTTGTCTTTTTTAGATTCTACCCGGATCACGGCGCTATTCAACTTCGAAGTGGATGGCTCCCATGGTGCAAGGGCTGCCTATAGAAGTTGTGTCCATATTGAAAGCTTGGAACCTCCACCCCTTATTGGTTTTGGCCAAAGGTTACCCAAAAATATCACTTGATTGGCATAGTATCACGGCCTTAGTGGAGCTATGCCATCCACAGACCCATACTTTCATCTTCCCATCTTTCGAGGCCACTGTTCTACTAGAAGAGGTAGAGACCTACCTAGCTTTTACTAAGACTAAGATGGATGAAGATGACCTAGTATGCCACACGGTAGCTCCCATAGACCCTACTCTCATCCTGGGGGAATTTCTACCAAATGTCAAGGATATCCGAACCATGATCGGCCCCCAGCACATCCACCTGATTCCCTTGTGCCAATGCGTCACCTCTCATTGTAAAAACAAATGCGGGTGGCATGATGCCATAGCCAAAGCCGTTTCTATTTGCCTGTGTGGAGCCATACTCTTCCCTACCACCGACCATCTCCTAGATATACCGAACCTTAGCATCATCAGTGGGTTATCGCGGGGTTTATCCATCTCTCATGCTGTCTTATCATACCTATATGAGGGTCTTAGCTCGGCCTCCCTTAGGGGTCCTCTCTTTGGATCCATGATTCTCCTTCAGTGTTGGATGGGAGTTAGATTGAAATTCTTACCGAAGGAAGATTCACCTTCTCTTAGATGAATCTTTGGGAGCCATCCACTATTCTTCATTGACAGTGCATCCAGGTTCCCGCAACAGGTTGAGTGTCGTACTGTCGACAAGAAGACTAAAGATGAGTGGCGGGTCTACCTCAACACCTTATCCTTAGAGAGATTCGTATGCACCCACAGATCTTCCATGGCACTTTACTCAGGCTACCTTGGGGACTAGGGCTGGACCTGAGGCTAGTGGGGAACACTACTCTGGCGATGTATAACCCTCACAGGTGCTATCTTCATGTGGGCCTACCTCGCACCATGGTTGCACCACTATCTCATCTACCCGCGCTACAAGTAAGGAAGATAGGGACCGAGGAGGACGAGCAGGTAGTTCATAGTGCATTGATCATGTGGGAGATCAGCAAGGTCTGTACGTTACCAGCGGAGGTGGCAAAGGAGGGAGAGAACTATCGAGCATACTTGAAGGAGCTACGCGAGATCCATCCTCGCGGAGATGCAAGATTGAGTGAAATGTGAGCTTCATGATGTAGTGGAAAAGAATGATTTGAGATGATGATGTACTCTGAAAATTGAATGAATGAATAAAGGATTGTTTGAGCTTTATCAAAATGTTTTGTTTCTCTTTTGTTTCTTCATTTTTAGAGGTTTATGATGAGAATGTGATCCCTTAGAGACCGCCACTTAAAGAAAATGGTCTCGATATGACCGCCATTTGAAGCAAACGGTCTCGAGGTGACCGTAAGCATGAAAGCAGCAGGGAAAGAGAGAGGCTTCGCGGGCTTGAGATTTGGGCCTTGTAACGCTGTTTCTGCACACACTAAAATACAAAAATAAGTTAGATCTGTTCTTAGACTTAACCTCTTGCCTAAACCAAGCCGAATATGTGACCAATCCTTAATAGTTGGTCAAGGGGTTAAGCCTTATTAACTAGGCGAAATAAGATAAAAAATGAGATGCAATGTATGCTATGAAATAAATAATGTTTTTTTTTGAAAATATTTGATTTTTTTATTTTAAAAATATTTGATTTTTTTTAGATTTTGAAGATATTTGATTTTTTGGATTTTGAAGATATTTAATTTTTTTAGATTTTGAAGGCATTTGATTTTTTGGATTTTTAAGGCATTTGATTTTTTGGATTTTGAAGATATTTGATTTCTTTTATTGGATTTTGAAAATATGTGATTTTTTTAGATTTTAAAAATATGTGATTTTTTTGTATTTTGGAGATATTTGATTTTTTTGGATTTTGAAGATATTTGATTTTTTTTATTTTTCTTCGGCTAGCTTTAACCCAACAGTAAGGACCCTACCTGTCTCATTAGGAATCTCCAAAGTATGACGTGCGCTTATGGGGTAATAATCCGTGGCCAGGGACCAATTCGTATGATGGTGCTTCAACTAGGGCCATACCCAAGGTACGGTCTAGTCCTTGAAAAATAAAAAAAATTGGGAGACAAGCCTAGGATAGGTATAGAAACTTTTAGGGCTTGAGTTCTTATCATGACAACCCTTTCAGAGATTCGGTCTGTTGTGCCAGGGCTTTGTGACCATCATCAAACCTTTATCCACTCTAGGCACGCATGCGACCGGGCTCATAACATCCCGCGGGGAACTGTATTGCCACTCTTGACATGCCTAGTTTTATGTTTCGGAGCAATTGGACTTTGTACTTTGAGCTTTGGATAGGCTTTTGGCTTTTGCCTTAATTTTTACCCCCTTTCTCTTTTCTCTCCCTTTTTTTTCTTTTTTCCTTTGTTGTTTTTCTTCTGTGGAATCAGGTCATAACAGACTGCCCCTATTTGAGACCTCCTCTCGTCAGGGTGTCTAGATCGGTCATCTCCCCTTTATTCACCACTTGCCCCTACATTCGGCCGAAGAGAGAAAAGCAGGGACCTTCACTTCCCCCAATTATGGCTAGAGGAGAAATGGTGTCGCACAGAAAAGGGAAACCTAACCAGGGTCACTGTGTAATGTGAGTGCCACGCTTCGGGTTCATCCTTGATGATTAAGGAAAGGGACACCTCGCAGCCGGGCCATCATTAGCCTAACTCTTAGGGTAAAAATGCTTAAGGTACAACCCGTTCCACGCGTGAGACAACTCCTCACCTTCTGCGTTAACCAGACGATAGGCATTCCCTCAATAAGCCTCTCTAACTATGAACGGAACTTCTCAATTCGGTTGCAGCGTGGACCTAGGACCTGTAGACCTAATGAATTTATGTTTCAAAACCATATCACCCAATTGAAATTTTTGTTCAATTACATTTTTTAAAAAATAACGTGAGATTCGATTTTTGATAGACGGAAACGTGATCGGTTGCATTGAGCCTCTTCTCATCCAAGAGTTCTAGTTGGACCAGCAATGCCTCTCATCATTCGTCGAGATTGAGATCCTTATCAAGTTGTACCCTTAGGGAAGGGATTAAAATCTCATATAAGAGTACCACCTCCATCCCATAGGTGAGAGCATAAGGAGTTTGCCCCATAGGAGTACAGACAGAGGTACGATAAGCCCATAGAGCTTCCACCAACCGTTCAGACCAATCAGAAAATTTGTGCGATTCACATGTTTTCTTTATGATTTTAAGAAGGGTTTTGTTAGTGGCCTAGGCTTGACCGCTACCTTGGGGGTAATATGGAGATGAGTGATGTAATGTAATATTGAACCTTTTACATAGATCCTGGAGCCCTTGCGACACGAACTGAGGGCCGTTGTCGGTGACGATGCTGCTTGGTATGCCAAACCACGAGATGATGTTCTTCATGATGAATATGCACACTGTGGTGACTTTGATCTCCACATACGCTTCAGCTTCAGCCTACTTGGTGAAATACTCAATGGCGGTAAGAATGAAAGATTTATGCTTGGTCTGAGAATTATGATCACCTAGTGGGCCTACAATGTTAAAAGCTCACATGGAGAATGGCCAAGGAGCAGAAAGAGGATGAAGAGATGAAGCAGGAGCATGAATTTTATCAGCATGGAGTTAGCACTTGAGACACCTACGCACATAGAGGGAGCAATCTTCCTCTAGAGTGGGCCAATAATAGCCCTGCCTAATAATCTTCTTCGCTAATGTCTGGCCATTCACGTGACCTCCACACTCACCAGAATGAACTGCTTCAGCCACTTTCCATGCCTCATCATCGTCTAGAACCCCCCCTCATAAGCATTCCATTGAGAGCACGCCTGTACAATTCTCCAGCAATAATGGTGTACTTCGAGGCGACCCTTCTAATGGCCTTTCGTTGCCCGGTGTTTGCTGTCTCCGGGAATGATCCATCCTTGCAATACTGTTCAATTTCATGATACCAAGGCAATTCCTCTTCTTCCAAGATCTCTTCTAATTTTGCCAGAGAAACCTCCTGCAAATCTTTTTTCCCAACTTTCTTCTCTATAGACTTCCTAAGGTCATCGAACTAAGGATCCTGAAGGGAAGGAGTGTCCAGTCTCTGGACCACGATAGTCTCAGTAGACCGACTGAGAGGAAAGGGCAAGTAGGAGGCAAGTGACGCTAGAGCATCGGTAAGAATATTCTGAGAGGGAGGAGTATGAATGTAGATCAATTTGCAGAATTACTTAGCCAAGAGAGTGACCAAATCTTGCTATGGCTTGAGTTTCGGGTCACAAGTGCGATAGGTGGAAAGAACCTGGCACAAGATAAGCTGAGAGTCTCCTATGATGTTCAAATACCGCACACCTAAGAGTCCCGCTAGGATAGCTTCATACTCAGCGATGCTGTTGGTAGCAGGAAAAGAGAGCTGATATGCGAGAGGAATGGTCACTCCTTTCGGAGTGATGAGAACAACACCTATCCCTCGGCCTTGAGAGTTAAGCGTACCATCAAAGTGCAGAGACCAGAAGGGATGATGAGTGAGGATAGCATGGTGCTCATCAGGAAACTCATCCTGCATAGAATCGGTGCAAGGAATAGACAAGTGGGCGAGGTATTCAGCGATGTCATATCCCTTTATTATCTTCTGAACGACGAAGGTGATGTCGAATTGGGAGAGGAAACTCTGCCAACGCGCCAACCTACTAAATAGGATAGACTTTTCTAAGAGATAAGGAATCAGGTCCATTCTAGAGATCAACTTAACCTGATGGGCAAGGAAATGATGCTTCAATTTCTGAGCTACCCAAACCAGCGCGGCACAGGTCTTCTCCACAGCAGTGTATTTGGCTTCTATGGGATTGAATAGCCGAGAGAGATAATAGGCTACCATTTCCTTACGTTCATCGTCGACTTGCGCCAGGATAGCTCCTAGGGAGTCTTCGATAACAGAAATGTATAGGATTAAGGGTTTCCCAGGGACAAGAGGCTACAAAACCGGGGGTTGGACGAATGAACCTTTAAATCCTCATAGGCCTTTTGACATGATAGGATAGGTGAAAATAATGATCTAGAGGGGGCGGTGAATAGATCAACCCCAATTCGAACTCTATAGTAGTAAATAAAATGCAGAATAAGATTCTATTGTAAAGAGTGCTACTAATTCAAACTAAGATGAATTACTAGAAGATCTAATGCAGAAATACAATCAACCGCACACAAGACATATGAAGGTGTTAAGACCATCAACTAGACATCCAATTCAACCACTGAGTTTGGTACTTGGCGGAGGTTTGATTCAAGAATATACTCATACAAGGGGCAGCCTTCCCGATAGGCTTAACCTATCTTTTTGACTATGCCTTTTGATATACCACTCAGTAGATGATCAACAGGAAGATATCAAATGACAAACCATAGATCCGAAAGCAAACATACACACAAGGCAAGGCAATTTTTAAGGTGGTTCGATCTCAATCTGGAGATCTACGTCCACCCCTCACTCAATCGAGTGAGGCTTCTGCTGGAACATAGCTTAAATCCCACTGAATACATAGCTTAAATCCCGCTGAATACACAGCTTACAAATTGGCTGAGCTTCACAGCTTGCTGTCCGAGGTGAAATTCCTTGCTGCTGCCTCACAGCTTGATCCGCTGATGGACAGCTTACAGAAGTTTCAAAGAAAACAACAAAAGATAAACGAATAAAAGAAATAATATAGGTCAGATGAGCAGTCGACTCTGGATCTGATCCAGATGTCAAAAAATCGTGATCTTCGATACTCTATTTTCTGAATGCTTTCTCTTCTCTTCGAACTCCTTTCTGACTCTCGTTCTTTTCTCTATACAACACACATCTCCCTTTTTCTTCTCTGCTTTTACAGTCCGCCAGATCCCCCTTTTTATACACTAACTGATTCTTGTGGCCCCCACAAGATTCCAGTTGGGCGCGTGGAGGGAACACTCCCGCCAAGAAAAGTTCTGGAGTGTGCTATTCGAAAGTCACATGTCAGAGAAGAAGATGAGAACTTTCCATGTGGCAGATGAATCTGTTAGGTACCAGCCTGGGATCACGTGCCAAGCATGTTTATTTTTGAACCACGTGATCATGCCAATTAACCTGAACTGGGCTTCCTCATCATAATTTGTGCATCTAAGATGTTCGAATCTGTTGCTGAATCATTTCTGAATGCCCTTCAACTTGGTAGTCCTGCCAAGCCAGATATGGACAATCATCACTCATCTAATCATCATATATCTTATGAGATGATATGATACAATCTTTTGAGGAATATAGATCCACACAATTTCATTAAAAGATTAGTATGGCTAAATGCATGAGTTCATTGAGATGAGTCGATGCAACATCAAGGTGCATCGACCTATTTATCAGTCCTATTAAACGCATGAAGCAAGATACATCAATTGCTCCGACCTGTATAGCAGACAGGTCGACCTTACATAGTCAGCATGAACTATAGCAACGACTAGATAAAACTAAAGACCTAGATGTGTCGACCTGAGTATTATGATGAACTCTTGATGCATCGACTTGATAGCCGTGAATACGTGTGTATGCATCGACCTGCCTGATCGTGAATGTATGAATGCATCGACCTATCTGTGAAAATAATGACTTGTTCTGACTAATAATCAGATTAACACAGTTTTGCCAGCATCAAAACCAGAAGGGACACAACATTCTCCCCCTTTCTGGTGATGGCAACACTGTGAGTATTATGAGTCAGTACAAATGCAATATGCCTAAACACAGATAGATGCACAAATGCAATCTAATGACAGACTAACTCACGAAGCTCTCTCCACATATTGGCTTTTTGAACACTAACTCTCATTGATTATTGACTCACTGATCACTAACTCATGAGGATCTCTCCCCCTTTGCCATCAACAAAACAGGCATAACCACATAGCAGTAAGTGCCCCAAGGCATGGTGAACGAGGTCTTCTCTTAATCTTCTGGAGCTAAACGGATCTAGTTGTATCCTGAATAACCATCCATGAATGAAAGAGCTTCGTATCCTAAATAACCATCCATGAATGAATGAGGCAGTGGGAAATCATCTTTGGGACATGCCTTATTTAGATCCCTGAAATCGATGCAAATTCGAGCCTTCCCATCTTTCTTCATGACAGGGACTATATTCGCTACCCACTAAGGATATAAAACGACCCGAATAAATATGGCCTTTTGCAATTTATCGACCTCTTTTTTCATCCTCAAGGCCATGTGGGGGTGGAATCTTCTTAATTTTTGTTTCACGGGTTTTTCCCCCTAGCTGAAGCACAAGCCGATGTTCCACTAAGGCGGGGTCGACACTCGGCATATCCTCATATGACTAGGCAAAAGAGTCGCTATACTCCCTCAAAACCTTAATCAACTCCTTTTCAATATCAGGGGGGAGATTAGAAGAAATGATAATGGGCCTGGGATCCTCATTAGTTCCTAGATTCATTTCTTTTGTAGGTTCATCCACTGTCTTGATGGCTCATCAAACCTTTTTAAACCTTGTGCGTATAGATCGACAGTGTCATCTACGTCGCTGTCCTCATAATCGATCGGGTCCTTCTCATCCACGATTTCGTAAACACCTAATCTGTCATCACTCCACACCCCATCTTGCTCCTCATCCTCTTCGAGCACAATTTCCGTTTCAATAAACTCCAAACACTTGAGTAGGGCATGACAACACTGAGCTAGATCCTAGAGGAACCTCTCAGGGATAGACTTGGAATGACGCGTCGCTGGGCGCGCCTCTAGGGTGGAGGAAGGGTTGGAGACACTAGAACACGACCCTACTTCAACCGACCCTACTTATCTAGGAGACTCTACAGACCCTAATCCTAACCTAAGAGGAGGACCAACAAGACCTAATGGAAGGGAATTAGGGGCCTTGTGCTCCTGGGAGGAGGATGAATCAAAAATAGCGTAGGCCTCAACTGTCACGCCCCGACACGGAATATCGGGACGCGAACTAGTCGTAAACAAGCGTGTCGATCAGAGCATGTACAATTTCATTTCTAAAGACAGAAATGAATGGGAAAATGATACTTTTATTCCATCAAAATGAAGTTTACATCACTAATTCATAAGCCATAAAGGCAAATTACAACTTCCAATCTAAAATACATCATTCTTGTAAAAATACTGATGATCTACATAAACCTAGGTAAAAAGGAAAATCACTCTCTCACTCTTGTCCATTCCTTTGTTCATTTTCATTTCCTACAACAATTAACCAAAACGTAGGGTGAACTAAAAGCTCAGTAGGATTTTATATCTCTAAGAACCGGGCAATGTTTAAGTATTAACAATTTGAGCAATTTTTTTCCAAGTTGTATCGGAAAGTGTATAACATGAATGGAATTTCCAAGAAATTGAGATAATATAATATCAAGAGGAATTTTTAAGTAATAACTTTAAACAAGTAAAGAATTTCATGTAATTGGCCATTTTCACGCAAGTCAAGTAATTCATGTAATTTTCAAGTAAACAAGTAACAAGTAAACGAGTACGAATAGTGGAATGCCGTAAAATCTAGCAAGTCATGCACTTCGGTACAATGCCACACTGTGGTCAATCAACTCCCATGGGCACAAGTACTTTCGGGCGCTCCTCCCAGGACCAGACCGGGCCCCATTAATGCCAGGCATTGGGTCAGTGGATCATAAGATCCCAAGTACGTTTAGACATCCACTTAACACTATGGCCAATGAATTTCAAGAATAAGTTCATTTGTAAAAAGTACAGATCTGGCAAAAATCTCAGAAGTAGCAAGAGGAGTAAATAATAATTTTAAGGCATCATGTTTAACGACATTAAGTCGTGGAATTCAAGAAAGAACGGTAACTATGAAGAAAAATCAAGTAATTAGAGTTTAATAGAATTAATTTAATTCCACGGTTTAAATCTTGTGTACATTTGATTTACAAGTGTTTAGACATGTTTACAGGAAGTTTTTTGTACATTAGAGATGCATTAGTTTAGCCAAAACGGTGATTTATTATAAAAATCAGAATGTGGTTACGAAAAAAGGTTTTTATGTCGAAAATAAGTCTAACTTGTTGAAAATAACTTTAACATGCTGAAAATAATTTTCATACGTTACTTTACTGATAAGATGATAAAAATAAATTTTTATGTTGGATTTAATTTTTTTATGCTAAACATTAATTTTTAACATGTTAAAATTTATACTTAACATGCTAAAATAATTCTCACACATTAACTTACAAATAAGATGATAAGGATAAGTTTACCATGCCGATTACAGAAATTCTCTGATAACAACATAAATTTTATCATGCTAAAATTATTTTTCTATATTTATTTACTAATTATTTGATAGGAAAATACAATTATCATGCTGAAAAATAACTTTAATATACTGAAAATGCTAAAAATAATTCTAACATGCTAAAAATAATTTTATCATGCTAGAAGAAATTTTCATGCATCAATTTACTAATTATTTAATTTGAAATTAGGTTTACCATGCACAAAAAATAGTTTTAAATAGATTTAACATGTTGAAAATCGTTTTTATATTTAAGTATGTATAAAATAGTATAAAATAATTTTATCATGTTGGAAGTTATTTTTAACATGTTGGAAATATTTTTTATGCATTGATTTACTAATATGATTATAATTTACTGATATGGTTAAAAATAGATTTTTACATACAAAAATAATTTTATCATACAAAAATAATTTTTAACATGTTGTAAGAATTAAAGCATACTAATATTACCTTTTCTTACTTTTGGTGACTAAATGCTTTACAATTAATGTCATTTCCAATTGTTATAATTCCTATTGTAAGGTGACTAAACTTTAGTCCCACATTGGAAGTTTAGAAAAACTTCTATGGCTTTATATGTTGGAGTGCTCACCCTTGGGTCAGGACCCAAGGGGCATAGGATGTGGGCTCGAGTTGTGAGTCGAGTGCGGTGCAGTGCGGTGTGGTATATGGTTTTCGCGTTCATAATATGAGTCGAGTGCGGTCGCGTTCATAATATGAGTCGAGTGCGGTGCGGTGCGGCAGAGGCTGAGACTGGTTGGTTTTCACGTTCATTATATATATATATATATATATACCCAAAATAATTTACTCGGGCATTCCGGGTTTTCTTTTTAAGAACGCGCTAGTTTATGCTAGCGCGACCTTGAAGATCGCGCTACCCTAGGGTAGCGTGTTCTTAGAAAATATATGCATATTTTAAAATTTTGTGTTTGACCCTTGAGGGCGGGAAAATACTATGTATGAACGCGCTATGTCGGGGCAGCGCGTTCAGAACGCCCTACTGAGATATAGCACGTTCTGGACCTGATGAAAAAATGGGAATACCCCTCCAATAAAATAATCATAACTTGCTCATTTCATAACGGAATTTAATAAATGAGCTATCAATGGAAAGAGGAAAGAAAAACGAACAAGGTGCATGCTTTAATTAGAGTTTAGCCTGAGAGACACTTATCTTTTTGCAAATCTAAAGAAATATCCCCAAATATAAGAAAACCCTTTGATCTTCCAAATCTTCCTTCAAATCTTCACCAATCTTCGTAGGAGTGTAACCTTAACCTCCGAGGATGATTTGAGGGTCGAATGGGGTTCTATTTATAGCCAAAACTTGGTCAAATTTGTCAAGATTCTTTGTCTAACAATGCCAAACTTTCCAACTCCGAATTAGAAGAAAATTCTAATTTTTCTTCTTAACCTAGCCTCCATTTGGTGTGAAACCAATGTAAAAATGGCTGGTCCAAGGTGGGCTATTAGGTAAGAGTCGATTTTTGTTGTCAACCTTCTAGAAATGGGGTTATTTTAATCCCTTAAATTACATATTAAACACATGTTACGAATTTAGGTTAATTTAACCTTTAACCATTAACTCAGCCCATTATGGATTATCCAATGGGTCAATTGTAATCCTAGTCCATTATATGTACTTTTATTGGGCTTACTATGATTTATCTAAGGTTTAAAGCATTTAATCTCTATTTACTTCTAGTTAATTCAAGTAAATTCAATAAACTAGTTTATTTCATATAGTAAAAATGTAATTTAATTATTTCATGAAAATTTTAATTACATAATGAAATTAAAAATTTTATTTCTCATTTTTAATTATCAAGTTTTTACATCCTCCCCCACTTAAAAGAATTTGGTCCTCCAAAGTCACACTATATTACTAAAATTTAAAAATTCAAGTAGAAAGGTTGAATTTCTAATATGAGATTAAATCCGAGTATTTCTTCTTGATGGACTCTTTCAATTCCCAGGTGGCTTCATCGAATCCACGCTTGCTCCATTAAACTTTTATCATCGGAATGGCCCGATTCCTTAGTTGGTGTAATTTCTGGTCCAGTATCTTGATCGGTCTTTCTTCATATGATAAGTCCTTTTGGAGTTTCAATTCTTCAAATTGAATCACACGTGAAGGATCATAGACGTATTTCCTTAACATGGATACATAGAATACGTCATGTACACCGGCCAGTTTAGGAGGCAAAGCCAGCTTGTACGCCACCTCGCTGATTCTCTCCAGAATCTCGAAAGGGCCGATAAATCTCGAACTTAACTTTCCTTTGATGCCGAATCTTCTAATTCCTTGTGTGGGTGAGATCTTTAAGAAGACATGCTACCCCACTTGGATTCAAAGTCTCTCCTCCGATTGTTGGCATAGCTCTTTTGCCGTGATTGAGCGACCTTTAGCCTTTCTTGTATCAACTAGATTTTGTCAGTTGTGTCTTGTATAATGTCGGGACCAATCAATCCTTTGTCACCAACCTCGCTCCAGCATAGAGGCGATCTGCAACTTCGGCCATATAATGCTTTGAATGGTGCCATTTGAATACTCAACTGATAGCTATTGCTGTAAGCGAACTCAGTCAATGGTAAGTGTTCATGCCAACTACCACCGAAATCAATCATGCAGGCTCTCAACATATCTTCAATAATTTGATTCTTCCTCTCGATTTGTCCATCTGTCTGAGGGTGAAAAGCCGTACTAAACGTTAGTCTAGTAGCCATAGACGATTGTAAACCCTTCCAGAAATGAGAGGTGAATCTTGGATCTCGGTTCGAAATAATAGAGCTTGGAATACCATGTAGCCTTACGATCTCTTTGATATATAAGGCGGCTAGAACATCCACGATCCATCTAGTCTTGATAGGTAAAAAGTGAGCGGACTTTGTTAGCCGATCCACAATTACCCATATAGCATCAAAATCACTTTGGGTCTTCGGTAATCCAACTATGAAGTCCATACCGATACTATCCCATTTCCATTCCAGTATTTCGAGAGGCTTGAGCTTGCCAGCCGGTTTGAGGTGTTCAGCCTTGACTTGTTGACAAACCAAACATCGGCTTACGAACTCGTCTACCTCTCTCATCATATTTGGCCACCAGAATGTTCTCTTGAGGTCTTGGTACATTTTTGTAGCACCAGGGTGAATAGTATACCTTGACCGATGTGCTTCCTCCATGATTTTTCCCTTGATAGTAGAACAATTGGGCATACAAGTTCTTCCTTTGAATAATAACCTCCCATCATCAGCTAGAAGGAAATCCGGTCGTTGATCTAATTTCTTTTTGATTTCAACGATCAACAGATCATCAACTTGTCGTTCCTTAATTTTCGAGAGTAACTCGGGTTGGAGTCGAATATTAGCAATAAAGACTCCTCCTTCATTCTCCTCCATATTGAGGTTTAAGTTGGCCATTTGCTCAAGTAGATGCCATTCTTTAACCATCATGCTTGATAATAAAGTCATCAGCATTGGCTAAGTGTATCAGCTACGGCATTGCCTTTTCCGGGGTGGTATTGTATAGAGAAGTCAAAATCCTCTAAATATTCTAACCACCGTCTTTGTCTCATATTGAGCTCCTTTTGAGAGAATAAATATTTGAGACTCTTGTGATCAGAATACACCGTAAAGGCTTTACCATAGAGGTAATGTAGCCAGATCTTCAAAGCAAAGACCACAGCTGCCAGTTCTAGGTCATGTACGGGATAATTTTCCTCGTGTTTCTTCAATTGCCGTGAGGAATAATCTATGACCTTGCCATGTTGCATTAATACGCAACCTAGGCCAATTCTAGATGCATCAGGATATACTTCGAATCTTCCTCCTTCCGTAGGTAATGTGAGAATAGGAGCAGTCGTCAGATAATCCTTTAAAGTTTGAAAGCTTTTCTCGCATTCCTCGGACCATATAAAAGGATTCTCCTTCCGTGTCAATCTTGTTAAAGATACTGCGATCTTTGAGAAATCCTTGATAAATCTTCGGTAATATCCGGCCAATCCCTTGAAGCTTCGGATTTCCGTCACACTAGTAGGTCTTTCCCAATTCTTTACGGCCTCGACCTTTGAAGGATCGACGGCGATACCGTTCCGGGAAATTATGTGACCGAGAAAAGAAACTTCCTCTAACCAGAAATCACATTTGCTTAATTTGGCATAAAGCTTGTGATCTCTTAATAATTGAAGGGCCTTCTTGAGATGTTCCTCATGTTCTTCCCTTGACTTGGAGTAGATCAAAATGTCGTCGATGAATACAACCACAAATTGATCGAGGTATGACCTGAATACACTATTCATTAATTGCATGAATGCAGCAGGCGCATTTGTTAAGTCGAAAGGCATAACGGTGAACTCGTAATGTCCATACCTACTCCGAAATCCCGTCTTGTGAATATCACTTTCCTTGATTTTAAAATGATGATAACCAGATCGAAGATCGATCTTTGAAAAATATCGAGCTCCAAAAATCTGGTCAAATAATTCATCAATCCTTGGTAAAGGATATTTATTCTTGATGGTGAGTTGATTTAATTGCCGATAATCAACACATAACCTCATCGAACCATCCTTCTTTTTAACAAAGAGGACCGGGGCTCCCCAAGGTGAAGTACTTGGTCGGATAAACCCCTTCTCCAATAACTCCAATAGTTGTTCCTTTAACTCCTTCATTTCAACAGCAGACATCTGATATGGAGCTTTAGAAACTGGTGCAGCTCCCGGAATTAAATCAATAGAAAATACCACTTCTCTCTCGGGAGGAATACCAGGTAAATCGTCCGGAAATACATCAGAATAATCCCGAACGATAGGAATGTCCTTTAGAACGGGTTCCGTGTGCTCGGTCATAGTGATAGAAACTAAGAAACCGGCATAACCCTTCCTTAACAATTTCTCGGCTTTGAGGGCCGAAATAAGAGATATGTGCTTGGAATGCCTAGTGCCAGAAAATAGAAGGTCGGGGTAACCAATAAAAGTTACCGTACCCAACTTGCAATTGACACTAGCTCCATGTGTAGATAGCTAGTCGGTGTTGACACCCGTTTTATACCCAATAAGTCGGGTCATCTCCTTATTTCATTCTATATGATGCTCCGAGTTGTTCACCCTTCATTGAGTCTCTTGGTTAGTTGAAGCCTATTTCTTGGGTCTTAATTCCTGGATTAAGATGTGGCTCCCGGTGGCATTTCGTTGGATGAATCTTAGCAAACCCTTCACTCTATTTTTGAACCTCAATGATAATAACGGTCCCAGTCAGGCGCGTTGTTTCCTTCTGACGGATGGGTCCTGGACCGTTACGTTTTGAAGAGTCCTAAGTCTTAAGGCCTCGTTGTAAAGCTTATCCTTTTTTATTACACGTTGATGATGACGGTCTGTCGTGCAGCCGTCGTTTCATTCTGACGCCCTATGCCTTGGCCGTCGCTTCCTTGAAGAGTCCTATTATTTGGATCTTCTTCCCATTGATCTTATCTCTTTGGGATAGGGTTGAAAATGGCGGTCGTTCCTTGATGCGTTACTTCCAAGTGGCGGTCTATCGTGCAGCCGTTACTTCCCTCTGAGAGTCCTGGCAGTTCAGGCCTTTTCTCTGCTACTCCGTGGTTGAGATAAGGATTTGGATTGACGTTATCTCTTTCAAATCTGATCCTCAGGACCCCCCGTTTGTTTCTATGGACTCTTGGTGATATTATCTTCGAGGATTTGCTAAGAGTTATCTCTTTATCTTGCTGAATTATCCTCTGCTCGACCTAAGAGTTTGAGGGTCTATAAATAGAACCCTTGACTTCATGGCCAAAGAGGGGGGGAAGATTTGAATTCACGACGAAGTGCTGCCGAACTCAGGAGCCATCTTCATCCAGGAGGAGCTACTTCCCACGTCCATCCATCTTCTAATCAAGGGAGTACTTTAGTTTGGTCTTTCAAGTTCATCCTTGCATGCTTGAGTTCTTCCTTGGTTTTCCTCAAACAAAGCATTGTCCCTCCTCTTCCTCCACGTTTTTCACTGTTCTTTAAGCATACAAACATCCTCCCAAACTTTTAAAAACACCCAGAGGGGTTAAAAAACTAAAAACTCCTCGGTAATTCCCTCTCCTTTTGATGTTCTTAAACTCTTTAAGAATTGATGCTATGCTTGTGAAAAGGGCTAATTGAGGTTGTCTTGTCTTGTCTTTCTACTTCTTTGGCAGGTTTACAGGTTCATTAGCACGAGGCCCAAGTCTTCTAGCCGGCTGGAAGACTTGGAGTTAAAAGAATTCAAGCTTTACTACTGTAGGTTACCTGACGGTCTGAAGCAGGCGCGTCACTATCTTCTGACGGTCTATCGTACGGCCGTCGCTTCCAAGCGACGCACGGGGTTCTGGCCGTTACTTCCAAGTTGATATGCAGGCTTTCCTTGGTGTTCTCTCCCGTGGGCGGGTGCTTCATCCACCTATTTCCAAGGTATATTCAGGTCTTTGACTTGTGTTTACTTTGGTGGCGATCACATCTTTCCTTGGTATTGGGCATTAACTGTCTTCTTCATCATATCTTCTTTATTTTCCTTGCTTGCTC